>VXBQ01016762.1:545594-791872 GCA_013400175.1 Phainopepla nitens | reverse complement strand
TCCCCTGGCACGGGCGCGGCCATGCCGCGGCTGCCGCTGGGCGGCCCGGGCGGGGCGGCGGGGATGTCGCTGCCGCCGCTGCCGCGGCTGGAGAAGCCGATCAAGCAGGCCTTCTACAACACCGGGGCGCTGCTGTTCGCGGGGCTGTGCTGCGGCGCCGCCGTGCTCGTGTACTTCATCCTGGAGGCTTTCCTGCGGCCGCTGCTCTGGGCCGTGCTCTGCGGCACCTTCCTGCACCCCTTCAAGACCTCGCTGACGGCGCTGGGGCGGCGCTGGCTCGGCCGCCTGCACCGCTCCCGCACGCCGGTGCTGCTGGCCGCCCTCCTGCTGCCCATCTGCTTCGCCAACTACGGCGTGGAGGCGCTGGGCGAGCAGGTGCTGCGGCGGCGGCGGCTGCTGCTGCTGCTGGGCGCCGGGGGCCCGCTGCTGTACGGGCTGTACTGCCTGGGCAGCTCCCTGGGCGTGCAGGTGCTGCTGGCACAGGCCGCCCGCATCATCTGCCAGGGGCTCGACTACTTCAGCAGCCAGTGGGTGAGTGAGTGGGTGAGTGAGTGTTGGTGTTCCGTGGCCCCGCTTCAGGCACGCCCCGCTCCTGGAGATGCTGTTAAGTCGGAGGTGATTCAGGCGAGTTCTTGGGTAAACACCGAGGCTTGTTGAGGTCTGAGGTGTGTGTTAAAGTGTTGTGAAATAGCGGCGCAGCTCCACAAGTGACCCGGGGTGGGGGAAGGCACCTTAGGGCTTCTTTTTCAGTGTACTTTGTAGGGTTTTCTTTTTCTTCTTCGAGTATCAAACGGTGCAAAGGCAATTTGAACGTTAAAAAGTTAAGCTGTTTAACTTGAAAATGTTGCTGATGGTAACAAATCTGGGAGACTACTTTTCTCTGTGTTCTGTTCAGTCGGTAGCCTAGTTAGAACTTCTGGCAGAGCTCTTCTACACTTTGTTAGTGACAACTAAAAATACAAAAAGTACTACATATGAGAAGCAAGCGGATATGTAGAAGATCAGTAAGTTGTACTCTTGTTAAATACTGATGTACAGCTGGCATACTCAGATTTCTTAGTGTCAAAGGCTTTTCAAAAGCTCCTCTATTTTTTTAAACAAAGAATGCCCTTTCACTAGGTAACTGTTAGTGAATGGACTGACAAAGAATATTATGGCAGACTAGCTCTAGTGTGAATAGAATGGACAGGAGAATGTGTTTAGCCTCTTGAAAGTAAACACTGGAGGGAAAGATTTTCTTGACTTTATTTGGTGCTGGAAGATGTCAGAGGACATGTGTTTCTGGTCTGTTTTGTCCTCAGAAGTATAATTAGGACTGAGCAGACAGAGATACATTCTCTCTATAAAGAGGCAAGATACTACCATGTTTACTTTCAGCTGAGTAGTAGCAGAACTAGATCATGGCCTGGTACTAGTGGGAAGCTTTGACTTGTGTTGCCACACGATTTGCTTGGTAAGCTTAAGATTTTTTTCTAAGAACTTTGCACTGACTTCTTTGTTTTATTTTTAACAAATTAAAATATTGCTGCATTAACTGACCTGGCTAAGTCCAGGCTTTTATTAAAAGTTTGTTAATTCAGCCATACTTAATACTGTGTAAATATAAGGGTACTGAAGGAAGCTGCACTTATTTAAGCTTCTAACTATGGCTGTAATGCACTGCTGGATGTCTGTGCCTGCTCAGTGGAACCTTCTTTGGCAGTCTCTGATCCTTCTTGTTGGCACTGGTGTTTCTGATTAAACACTTGTGTTCAGTGAACTGTGGCAGGATTTTAACTGCACAAAACATAGTAAGCTCCTAGAACTCTTCAGACTTGAGTTTCTTGGGAAGATTTTGGTTTTGCGTCAAGGTAACTGATCACAGAGTTCCTTAAGCAAACCAGTTGCTTTGTAATTAAGCTGTCTGTGTCTCTTTATGGGCCATACAAAGAAAAAAATTGTGGGCTTTCCTTTGTAAATAATTGCAACTCCGTCTGGCATCATCTGCACACTTTGCATTGTTTTCTTAGTCCAGTTTTTTGAATTTTGCAGTTGCTTGATGTGTATTATCTCAGAGCTGTAGCAGGACAATTTAATTTTATCCTTGCTGCTGAGGAGCCCTGAGCTGGATCAGTTAATGGTGTCAGTTTTAACTTCAGTTAAGCACTTCAAAGCCCTTTAATTGCTATGTTATGTTGCAGGACTCTATTTGCATGCATATGTTCTGCTTGTTAGCTGCACAGGAATTTGGGATATTATGAGTTGGTTGGTTTCTCCATTGTTCTGTTCTTCTCTGGCCTCTGAATCCTCCATGGTTCCTTCTGTATGCACAATTGTCTTCTCCCTTTCTGATTCTCTCGCCTGTACTAGAGAACTGAGTGGATGCCTGTCATTAGAATTATGGGGATTTGGAATACTGATTGTTACTCTCTAACTAAAGGTATTTTTATGGTATCTACAAGGCCATGATACTGAGACAGAAATTCTCTTAAGTTCTAGGAAAAAAGCAAGTTCTTCAAATGCAGTAATTGTGTGTGACAGTGATGTGTTAAGGTGTGTCTTGGCACCAGTATGTTGAAGAGTTTTCTTGTCCTGCTGTCCTCAAATCTGGCAGAGCCATTCATGCCGTTGATGAGTCAAGATTCAGAAGTGCCTGTGTTCCCATCCGTGGTTCTTAAGTGACACTTGCAGTTCAGGAATTTGGGTACCTCCATGATTGGATTGTTTGATAACTGATTGCAAAACACTGCATCTGGAGAACAAGTTCAAGATCTTAGACCAGTCTGCAAGCACTGTGCTCCCACAGTCTCCTTTTCTTTCCCTTCAGGCTTTATGATGTTCAAAGAAGCTTGCTCAAAAAATGTAGTTGGCTGCTGGGCCTTAAATTAGAGGCTAGTTAAAAATTCCAGATGAGTTCCTTGTTCTGACTCCAGCCTGCTCTTGGTTATTTGCAGAATTCTTATGTAGAGGGCCCTGCACGAACAGCAGTTCCATATATCAGAGAAAGGGAATGCTTTTCTCTGTAGTTTTTTTTCTTGGAAAGGATGGGAGTTTGTCCATAGTGGACTGAATATAGTCCTACACACTTTTGGGCAGCAGCAATTTCACTAGTTATACGGGAACTATGCCTGTGTCCAGCACTGTATCTAAAAGCCAAATTCTTTTGCTTTGTGGCAAGAGTTCAAACTACTTTAGGCTGACATTTTACACTTAAGTTAATATATATCCAATGCCAGCTATTCATTATATTTTCTGCTTTTTTTAGAAGAATTTACGTGCTTATATTTATTTGGAAAACCGATAGTTTGTAGATCTCAACAGATGTAAAGAATGATACAGCTACTCTATGTTGGCTCTGAGGTTCATCTTAGTGAATTAAATTTGATGTAATCATAATGAGCAGAATTCTCTGTAGTGAACTTGATTACAGGGCTGTCAAAATCTTTCTCTCTGGCCAGTCTTCCTCCCTTGGTTTGTCACAGGTTATTGGTCAGACTCACAACTGTGTAGTCACATGTGTGTGTCAGTGTATTTTTGTATCTCTGACTGTACTAGGTACAACTTGTGCTGGGGGTTTCCATGCAGTTAGAGCCCTTAATCTGTCTTAGCCTCACCAGGGTGCTGGGCAGATCTGGAAATGCCATTGCCCACCATTGCTGTGGCTGCTGCTGTATTGGAATATTGTCAGTGACACATATTTTGGTTGGTGTACTGTCTGCTCCCCATCAGGGATTCTGTGAAAGACATCCACCATGGAAACTTCCATTTGTGTTGGCACTAAATGTCACTCCCTCAGCAGCCCCTGCAGACTGAAATTCTCCAAGCACCCTTCCTGGCAAACGCCTTGGGTCCCATGCTCTGAGATGTTTGGCTGCCACAGTCCTATTGAATATCATCTGTGGGGGCAAAAAAAAAAAAAGCATCAAAGCATCTATGTTTTGTCAAGTTCGCCTGATGGGGCAATTTCTCTTCTAGTAAAGGGAAGGACACAGCTGTGATTTTTAATATGCATACAATTTCTGTTTCTTTGAGGGTTTAGCATAGGTGGGCTTTTTTTTTGCTTCCCTTTCTTCTTACAGCAGGCTTCTAGGTTTCTAAAACTTGCCCACCAAAAAAAAAAAAAGAAAACAAAAAAAACCAAACCCAAAACCAAAACAACCACCCGAACAAGCCTTTAAGTATTCTTTCTGCTGTTTATAATCCTATATTATTATGATATTCTCTCTTATAAATCATACAGCTAAGTACTGACTGTAAACACATCTTACCAAAACCACAGATTTTGGTTTGTTTTCACAACTTTGCTTGGTAGAGATAAACTGTGTAGAGCCGACATGTGGCCTGTTTAAAAACAAGATGGGGAGAGGCAGTGAAAGTCTGGGATGTTGATAGTATTTTCTACTGTTGTTTTTCCCTTCCACACCCACCCTTGGTTTTGGAAGAGCCTGCAGTGAGATACCTTTCTTGGAGAGGCTGAGAAGCTTGTTCTGATTTATATGCAGGAGCTGCAGCCTCTAAGTTGGCAGTAGCCTAAAGCCTAGTGATATATGCTACATCATATTAGCTATTTACCAGTATTTATATGTATGGTTTAACACAGTTATGTTTCTTTTCCCAGCACCTCAGAAAGGAATGATCATTATGGAACTGTCCAGAAAAATTTAAACTGTGCTCTGTATAATAAAAGAAGAAGGTGAAGAAATTGTGTATGTAGAGGAGCTGTCTCTTGCAAAAGTGTTACCATGAAGTATGTCAGAGGAGTGGTGCTCTGTCTGCAGGGAGAGAATTTGATGTACTCTGGGAAACTTCACTTTGCAAGAGAATCTTGATAAATTTGAATTCTGAATCACATTTTTATTACGAGTTGCTCATAAGTAGCTTTTGTATTAAGGCAGGAAAAGTGAACTAAAGGAGAAGTATTCTCAACATCCATTGCTACAGTCTTTTGGATATCTTAGATTTAATATTTTTTCTTTTCTTAAATTCACTGTAAGAAATGTTACAGGACACATTGAAAATAATTTATAGCCCATGTGTGGCAGTATTGATTTTGATAGTTTCCCCCCTGCCCCAGGGTTCTAGTTATAAGTTTATACTTTCATCCCTTCAAAAAGGGGTGATCTCACTAAACACCATGTTTCTGTTTCATCTGGTTTAGTAGTCTATGTTTTTTAATGCCAGAAATATCAGCATGGATATATGTCACATTTGGAGGTTCTAGAAGAAACAGAATGGGCACACAGTTCTAGTGCTTTGGACTTGGGACAAGGAATAACTTATTTGTGTTCTTGAACTTTGAACTTGATTTAGGTAAATGAAGACTTCCTAAGTGAAGGGAGGAGGTGGTTGTCTTTGCTCTGAGATGAAAAATAGTCTTACATGTGTGTTTAGTTGGAGTTTCAGTATTTTCTCACATATTTGATAAAGGCTGTCTCCATGCTAAAGGACAGGCAGTTACACAGTTTTATTCTGCAGGACTCTGCACATTATGGGATGTTTCCTCTTGTGTACTAATGCAAATGTGCTAAAGCTACATTAATTTAATTTTAGTTCTGGAAACAGGAGTCAAAATGACATTTTCATGATTTTTCACCTGTCTGCTTATTATCGTTTATATTGTTTAGAAAGCCATTTTCAAATGAGCAGGCAGATAAAGAAAAAATGGAGATTTTTTTCAAAAGGCAAACACAGTTTGGCTTTTAGCAGTGCATTTAATGCCTTGTGTCACTTCATTTTTCTGCCCAGCTTTTGTGGTAGGTTCATTTTCCTTTGTCAGCCTGAATCGCCACTGGGGAGGGAGATATAGAAATAGTGAACTGGTGTCATAAGATCACCTCTTTAAACCATCTTCACTCTGCAGTGCTATTTTAAAAGTTTGCAGAAGTGTTGTGTTAATGTTTGGTCAATGTTTTTAATGATTTTTTTATTTTGAGAAAAACTAATGAAAATCTCTATTTCCAAATGAAAATTTTGTTTTCAAATATAAAAGAGAACTGATGAGGTAGTTTGGCCTTTTTTTTTTTTTTTTTGTTCAAAACACTAAGACTGGGAAATAGAAAGCAATTTGAATTAGACTGTAGATCCATCAGTTTTAAGTTTAAAGCTCAGTTAAAGTCCCCGCAAACAAACCAAAACATAAACCAAACTCAGAAAAATACTCTTGCCATATGATTTCCAAGTGGGAAAGAAGAGCCAGGGAAAAAACATCATTTCAAAATGGCAAGGGGAGAGAGTACAGCTATGGTTAGCAAAGGAAGGTGTTCAGGCACTCTGTTTTGTAGATGCTGACTTGTTGAAAACTGGAAAATGTTGGCAGGGCATGTATCAAAAGAAGTAACTGTTGGTTCATCTTCTTAGTCTTCACTGTTGTGTTTACTTGTGGGGTGGTTCATAGAATCATGGAATATGCTGAGTTGGAAGGGACCCAGAAGGATCACTGAAGTCCCACTCCTGGCCCTGCACAGGACCACGCCAAGAATCACACCGTGTGCCTAAGAAGGCACATGAAGGAGGTGGGAAATATGTTTGCTGCTGGATGTTGAGGTGTTGGGGCAGCATTCCAAGGAAGTCTAAATCATTCCAACAGCTCAGCTATCTTCTACAGTGGGAAGCTCTTCTCGCTTGTTCCACTTCTGACGTATGCTTCCGTTGCCCTGCTGTCGGTGCCTGCCATATTTCTGTGAGCCTATTTTGCTATAACTGAATTACAGGTAGTTTATTATGAGCTTAGGGATCTTGAGCTGGCTGGGGGAATGTCGAGGCTGTTGTGCAGAAGAGGTGGCACTGCCCAGCTGGCAGTAGGAGACAATGAATTGCCACTTTCAGTAGCAGTGAGTTATTGAATGTGCTCATCTGCAAAACCTTCCCCGTAGAGGTTAACTTGTTGATAGGAAAAAAGGGAGGGAATTGTGTAAATAAAGAATTTTACTCTCCAACATAAATCAGTATAAACGTTGTCAAAAGTTGGGTAGTAAGAGTTTGTTCTTGAAAAATGAGAACACTTTGGCCAAAGCCAAAAGAGTGGCTCAGATTTTCAAATCCTTCAACTTTAACAGGAAGGGGAAACAAACTTTCAGTAATGTTGGTGATAGTTCATGCTGATAAATCCTCGACTTTCCAGCACAGAAATGTCAAAGAAAAATCACTGAAGCAGATGCTTGAGTTTAACATAAAAGCTGCATCTTTCTATGGTGTAATTTTGTCTCCAGTAGGCAATTTAAAGAGAGTTAAAGCCCTTCATAGTTGCCTTCGACATCTCTAAATCTGCCTCTTAAGTTTACCACTTTAACACGGAAATGGATGCTAAAATCCAAGAAGTTACTCTGCAGTCTTAGCACTATTTCTTCAGAAAAGCAGACAGTTTTACATGTCTAAAGGCAAAGCAACACTTAGTCCACTTTGTGAGAGATGCTACAAAGTGCAGAGATGTGAAAAATGAGGTCTTTGCTGTCTGTTAAGAAACAAAGATAGGCAAAGGAAGGAAGAAGGACAGCTTGCAGGATTAAACTATCCCAAAGTTGCGATATATGGAAGTTGTGCTTGTCTGTAAATAATAGTTGTGATTGAGTAGTGATTTAAAATCTCAGAGTACATGGTGAAAGTTAGGAATCTGCAACTGATTTCAGCTTGATAAATAGGTGATGATAGTTAATGCGTTCTACAAAATCTGAAGTGTATGTATTAGTTACTTGGTTAGCTGTACACTCGTATAAATCAGATTTATAAGCATTTTAGCTTAGCATGGAATCTTATAAATTACAGTTTCAGTACAATAATTGCAGTAGCTTAAATTTAGCGAAAGTAGGCAATCTTTCATTCTTTTTTTCAATTACATCAGTTCTTGAGAATGACATACAATAGTAGAGCAGCTATTAATATTCTCTCTGCTTTTCAAGCCAAAACCTTTGGAGATCATCCAGAAAAGCAGTGGGAAGGATTATGTAACATGCTTTTAAAGGGTTAAGACAAAAAAAAAAGTATGCTGTTGCCAAGTTAGTATGGGATGAAATCCTAGTCCATGTCAATTTGATTTAATTTGGTTTGTCATTTGCTTTCAGCTATGAACTGGTGGCAGTAGGCTACCCTAGTTCCTGTGCAGTGGTTCTTGCAGTGTAGGGATGTGCTTGGCCATAACATTAACCAATAAAGAGCTGATTATTCCATGGTGTCACTTAAACTCTTGCCCCAGTCAGGTGACTACATAATTCTTTTTACAGAGCTTCAGGAAGGTTATTGTTTGATCTCTGAAACAGGATAATTGTTTTTTTTTTTAAGTAAACTATTTCTCTCCATTCAGCAGAAATAAATACTTAGGTCATTTGCTAAGCTTTTAGAAACGAGAACTGATTAATTATTTTAACTTCAAACACAAAATATTATTAAATACCTAAAGCTTATAATGTTCAGCTACATGCATGGCTAAAAGCAATGCAATGTGTTTTGCTTTGTTGTCTGTTAAACATAGGGTTGTGCCCTGTTAGCCTCCTACTTCTGGCTTGTTTTTAAACAGAAGTTTAAATTACTGAATGTACTGAGTCTCCTGTTTGTAATTTGTAGTTAAATTTAAAAGCTAAAGAGAAAATCGGCTTGGAACTGTAACATTCATCATGCAGAGATGCTTTGTGGCTCATGTTAGGGAGTAAGATAGTATCTTTGTGATGAGTTATCTCTTGCAATAAGAGCTGTGCTGTAAAGTGCCTTATAAGTGAATTTATGTTTCAAACCTGTGCTGTCAAAGGAGTGCTACTGTGCATTTCTGGTAAAAATTTTGTTTGTTTGGGACTTCAGTCTTGATGTCCATGGGTCGTGTTAGTTTTAGACATTTATTTTGAGTCCACACTTGGCCATAAGCATTATGTAACTGTTGGTGTGAAACTAGAGATAAGAGAAAAACTGGTGTGATCTGCTTAGATGAGAAATATTAGTGTGCAAAGTGTAGATATATCTTTGTTCATGTATCTTAAGTGATTTTAAATTACCTTGCATATGCGATCGTTCCTCTGAAGTTATCAGGGACCATCGCTCACTGCTTCTCTGCTCAATTCAGTACAGCTAAGATTTCCTCTCCACCAATTAGATACGTGGCAGTAGTCACACGAACCTGCTTTTCACAAGGACTGTTGCGTTTTCAGCATTGAGTTGTACAGTGCAGAGTAGAGGTGAAAACTCTTCTGGTGCATTCTGCCTAATTACTTGTTCTCTGTCTCTGCCTGTGCATTCTTTCTTCTTACAGTGATGTCTGATTCAGCAAATGCTCTTAATAGAAATTCTGTTCAAACTTCATTGGGATTTATGGGGTTTTAAGTGTAAATTTGAAGGTACTTAACTGGTAGTGGATAGGGAATGTTCATTGATTTTGAGCCAGGAATGTCTTTAGTTACTTATTTTAAGAATGAAACACCGGGTTTTAACTTTTACAGGTTTTCCTACTTTTATTTCACATTCTTTCCTGAGTAGCAACTTTTCACCTTTTGTTGCCTCTTCTGGTCTCTGCTTCCTTCTTCTTTCTTTGCAGCCTTTTCAAGCTCAAATTCATTGTCTCAAGATTCTTAACTCCCAGTCTGTATTGCACTTTATCTGATGAGTAGAGTAGCAGAAGGCAGTTAGAAGTAGCAAACCCGAGTTGTCACCGATGTCTTCCTGTCCTTGCTTTTTTTGGTTAAAAAAACGAAAAAAAGTACATGTCACGTGTCCTATAAAGGCATCTGTTTTTGTGAATCGACACCAGTGAGGAACAGCAGCTTTTGTTGTTCTTTCTAATGGCTTCTTTGGCTTAAGCTCCCTTTTGTCTCTTTGGACTGGAGCTGGCAAATTGCTCCATGCTGGAATGAGTGCTGCTTTGCTGGCCAGCTCTGTCTCCCCATGGCCACATAAGTGCTGCTGATGAACTCATATAATTGATTGAAATGTGGGCTTCTTAAAGACTTACAAGCTGACTTCAGTTCTCTGTCTCTGGCAGTTGTGGTGTGTGCATGAGTGTACACGAGTACAATAGAGCTCTCTTTTGATGTATGTATACATACCTATGTGTATCTTTTTCTTAAAGATATGGACACTGGTTGTTGGTTACCTGCTGATGGTTTCATTCAAGTGGAATGTAAGCACTGAACGTTACTTAAAAGCAGTGTCTGTTCCTGTCTGGATTATGCTGCTCTTTCACTTAGGTGAGTAACAAGAAGTTATTATTCTGATAACTGAGGGTTCTGTCAACAAAGCTCCTTGCTTGCTCTTCTGCTAAATCTGTGAAGTAGAATCTTAGCTGAAATGCAGACTGTTTTGTCTGCTCAGTAATTCTGGCTGCATGTGTCCTGAAGGGAGCATTGGAGTAGGGAATGGGAAGGCATCAAGATGCTGAGCAATGTCTTCCACCCCTCTTGCCTTGTTTGTACATCCCATTGCTTTCCCTTGTTTGGTTCACAGTCAAGGTATTTCTTCACAATGAGGAAGGGCTGGAGCACATGAGGCTGGCTTTAAACTTCCATTTTGATATTTTATTGAAAGTCTGCCATAAACCAAGGCTGAAGTTGCAAAATGTGTTTAATAGTAGTAACAGAAGCAAAAAAAAAAAAATTCTGTCAGTAGTCAGCAAGCATATCAGAATGATATCAGCAGTATAAAATACATTTGCCAGTAATCTATATAATCTGTTTATACAAATATAAGATTATAGTAATCTTTTTGACTTATGTTACACATTTAATATAGTAGATTATCACCTTATGTTCTCATATCAGAGTTTATGGTGGAAGGATCATGCAATTAATAGAAAACTGCCATGATAGAAGTTTTCACAGTTCTGACCATGTGGGGATGCTTCCCTGAGGTTTAAGCTATGTGTAGTGGCTTTGCATTTGCTTAAATATTGACAGTCTTGTATTTACTGGAAGTACAGGCTGCATAGGCAAAATCCGAGAAAAATCCCATTCTGTGGAGATCAAACATAATTACATGTATAATTTTTGGGGGGAACATGACTCTGCTCTGATACCAAAAATGTTTTAATTTTGTGTGTATTTTCCTGTGGTTTTGAATGTTGTTTTCAAAATTGTTCTCAATATCAACATAATGTCACTGAAGTTAGGAGCAGTAAATTAGGAACAGAAGTTAGGAACAATTCAGTTTGTTCATTGAGAAACTTGTTCATGTTTGTTTTCTATTTTTCCTTTTCTTTAATGCAGAAAGCCTGTTTGTTTTATGACTTCTTTGTTTTTTGATTGATGTTCTGCCTTTCTTGTTTTGCTAAATGTAGGGTTTATTAATGGTGTAATCTTTCTTGTAAAAAAAAATCCCAACACTGTATCTTTCAGCTTCTGTGGCAGGTTCCTGGAGAATTCCTGTATTTCTGGTTATAGTTGTTCTGATGACAGTAGGCATGTTGCATGAACAGCAGAATGGAAAGGAGTCTTCTGGTAAGGAAAAGTCCCTGTTTCTTTTATTGTTGGAGGCAAAAATTCACTTAAATCACACGATATAATCTGGAATGTATCCCTGTAAAGACAATAGCATATGGATTGCAAGAATTTACTGTAGGATGTTTAGTGTGTTTCAGAGTGGTTTGCTCATGCTGAAGTGAATCCTGAATTCTTTACAGGAAATGATTGCCGTGGACTGATGTTTCTTTTCCATGGTAAACTAGTGACTCGTTATTAAGCCAAATTCCTTGAGTTTATGGATTTCAATATGTAATTTCAGGCATGAAGGTAGCCCAGAACGTTTGAAATCAGAGGCTGATTTTGAAAGAAATGAACAGTATGGGTTTAATAGCTCCTATAATACTGAGTATGAGAGAAAACAAGACAACTCCATCCAGCAAGTTTCGAATATGCAGTCATTTGTTTTTAAAATAGTTTCTTAAAAATATGTTTTGTGTTTAGATTGTGAGAAGAATAGTTTTTTCCTGTTGCAAGTCAGTTTTGAAAAAAGCAAAGGCATCGTTTATTCCTGATGAAGGAAACCTTTTTCCTGTCTGGCTGTTTTAGTTGGTTAGTAAAGTTGATTAACTGGTATAAATTTTTTTTTAATAATCAGACCGCCAGCAACTGTGAATGTCTTGGTTGGTAGCAGTTCATTATCAAGAAAAGCACTAAGCAAATAACTGGTTTTGAGTTTTGGCTGCAGATGTATTGTTATACTAAAATTAATAGCACTCATTCCTGTTTGATCATATTGACTGCATATAATACATACTAAACACTAACAGTGTCTATCCATTTAATTTCTGCTGCCTGACAGCTCCAGTGGATATCTAACACCAAATAAAACCTTTTGAGGCTTAAGCTTTTTGTTACTTACATACATGTATATGTATTTACAGGGGCAGAGCTTCCTGGTCAGATGATTTCCATTGCTGCTTCAACAATTGCCATGGCAATTTCAATGACCGAAGATGAGTCCAATAATGAACATTCCTCCCAACCCTCAGGTGACTGAATACTCTGTAAGAAACATTTGAATTTGCTCTAAAGGCATGAAAAATTTTTCTGAAGGGAATTCAGAAAAAAAATTCAAAGTACTCTATAACCTCTTCATTTTGTCCAAAATAGTGTCCAAATTGTGAATCAGGTTTATGTGTTTAAAAAAAAAGTCCAGAAGATGCTAGTATAAAAGCTGTCTAGCAAAGGATAGGTTATGTGGCTGTTGAAGGCCTGACTAGAAGGATTTATTATTGTTTTGTGGGTTTTTATTTTTTTGAATGAAAGTATTGATTTTTTCCTGTTCTTCATTGTTAATTATTTTAATTTTCCTAGCCTTTTGGTTTGTTGGCAGTTACATGTTATAGAGCTGGATTTCTGGACCAGGTACAGACAGACTGGAGGAATTTTTGTGTACATTTCAGTGAGGAAAAAACCCACCACTTTAAAGATGGCATGCTCAGAAGTCCTTCCTATAGTGAGTTTACTTGACTTTGGAGCTTGAGTCACATGATACTTTCACTTGGAATAACACAATTGGCTTAAAAGAGTTCAGATTAAGTTAGCTATCCATCACTGATTTTGAACTTTACCGTCGTTTATTTTTGGGGTAGGTCTTTGATGAAATATGATACTGGAAAATTAAGCTATTACTGAGATCTCTGGAAATTGAAAAGTTTAATCAATTTCCTGCAAACCAAACAGATCATTCAACCTGACAGAATGTGAATTTCCAAAACTTAATTTTTAAATCTAAAACCAGCAGCTTTAGATAACATACTCTTATCTTTTTTTTCTACATTTTACGTGACTATCATCAATATAAACATAGCAGCCTATGGAATTATGTCCTGTCTGTTATCAGAGCATTATGGTGACAGTTCTCCTGTATTTCTGTGTCTAATCTTTAATTTTGGAAATGAGAATTTTGGTTTTGAGCTGAACTTTGAGCTGGAAAACTAACAGATGCCCACAAATGGGCTATGTAAGTGCTTGTGTTCTTTTGTTGCTATTTTTTTAACTTACCAGTTCTTATTTTTTCCACTTCTTTAAGACAGTTTTCTTTCTGTTTTAAAGAAAAGATAACTACAGCAGTTTTTCAAAGGTGTCTTTTATATCTTTTACATTTTTTTGACTTCTCTTGAAACAGCTAACCAGATGAGGGTTTTTTTGTCTTGTGAATTCTGTTGTTTTCCTTCACAACAGAAAAAAAAATAAAAAAGGAGTTTTCCTTTAACTCCTAACAACAGTTAAAATTAGTTCAACAACATGGTAAAAATTAGTATTCTGTTCTGAGATATATTAACTATAACTTTGGCCATCTTTGTTTTGGATCTTTTGTGAATGATGATGAAACATTATTCTTACACAGCAAAAAGTTTTACCTACAGGCTTAAGAACTTCCAGCTTTTTTGGTTTTCCTGACACTATATTAAATTCATTACAGAACAACCGGGCTTAAAATTGTTTATTAAAAGACCATGAGGGGGTATGAGCTTTTTTGATTTAATATTTTCTGAACACTCATGTTTTTCCACATTTTATTGTTGAATACTGGTATTTAGTACTAGGGATGAGGAGTTCAGTCATACCAGTTCATGTGGTCTAAGTGGTCCTTCCTGGTCTTCAAAAGTTTCCAGTGCATGCAGCAAAGAAGTCTGCAATTTCTGAAGGAGATACCACTGCAGTACTTTGTAGACAAGATTCTGTTGTCATGTTGGCTTTCAATATGATAGATACTAAAATCCTTAAATGAAATAGTGACTCTCAGGTTCCCTTTTGCCCTCACTTCTTTTTCTTAGAAAAAAGCATAAGAAATATTTTTCACATGAAATTACAGAAAGATGTGGTTCTTCATGAATAACCTTCATCCTGATGTTCTGAGGACCTCTTCATTGATTGTAATAAAATTACTGTTTTCCTAACTTATGCTCTCCATAGACATACAGACACCTGCCTTTCTGTTTTTGTTACTGTGTCTTTGTCTTCTCCCTGGGGAGGAGAATAATTCAAAATTCTGTAACAGCAAGAAATTGACGTGACAGAGAACATATTGTGTGATGAAAAGAACAGGTCTTAATAAGACAGCTTGGAAAATCTGCTCTTTTTCTTTGTTGTTCAAAGAACTACCATTCATTCTGATTTTGCTAGAATTTTTTCCTGAGTATTGTGCTAGCTGTTTAGACTGTCACAGTTTTATTAGTTGGAAGATAGGTGTTTTTCAGGTTTCATCTCTCAAAATATCATGAAGCACACTAAATGGGATTTTACAGAAACTAAAGTTACTCAAAATCACTGTACTGACAGCTTTTTTTTTTCTGTTTGTGTTGACAAGACACTCATGCCTTGGTTTGCAGAGCATATCTTGCCAGCAGAAGGTGACTTTTTTCATTTACAATTTTGGTTCTTTTCTGAGTGGATCAGCATTGTGAACTAGTTTATGAGAGTCATCTAAATGGCAGTTCTGATGCAGGCCTGTGTTTGTCATGAGGAGAATACTGGGTCATGGGTAATGACAATTTAGTTTTGCTAAAATGCTGGAGGGCTGCATTCTGAAAAAGCATTCCTGCCTTGGGATCCCCTAGACGGTTTTTTGTTCTTGTTGTTGTTTTTTGTTTTTCCCTCCCCCCCTTTTTTTTTCCTTTTTTTCCTCCTTTTTTCCCTTTTTTCACCCCCTTTTTTTCTTCATTTTTCTTTTTTCCTATTTTACCCCCTCATCTCTTTTCCCATCTGTTTTGTCTTCTGTGTACAGTCTGCTTACAGGGAAACTGTAAGAAATAAGGCTGTTTAATTATTACTGCTTTTAACATTACTGTTGCTGTTATTTAATTAAATCTTTCTTCATAGCAAAAATAAGTCAATCCAATTTTTTGTTATTAAAAGGAGTGTTCTTTTTTATTTCCTAGAGGCGACTCTACTAAGGAGTTTTTTTTTGGCAAAAAAATATTTATAACTTTAATCTTAGGCATAGACTTCAGCTAATTATTCTGTTTTGGCTTTTAGTGTTTCTTTTGTTTGATATATATTTGAGTTTCTGTTTGTTGTATTGTTACTTCATATGTTGATTATAATAATTTTGGAGCAAAACAGTACGAAGTGTTGAATAAATCAAAGGGGAAAATTCTTTATTATGGGTATACTGCTTTCTTGTGTTTCTTTAGTGCATCCATTTGTTTCTGCTAGTACTCTTCTGCTTTATTACATATAGACTGAGAAGTACAGGGGAATCATAGACCGTCTTCTATATGACAAAAATACTTTGTTTTTTTAGGAACATTTCTGTTTACAGGTAACTTTTTCTCTGACCTTACTAAAAATTGTTTGTAGTTTGTAGTTTTTAAATTGTATAGTAGGGCTGTCCATCATCCCACTGAGATACACACTGATTTGCCAAGAACTTCCCCACCCGGAGCTTCTGCCATCCTTAGCTGCTTGCAGAATTCCTTCTTTCAGATTGCACACCATAGTTCCTTTGTGAATATTCTGAAATTCCACCAAATACATTGCCAACACCCAGCTGATGTTTCTGTCATCATCCCGGTGTCAAACCCAGCTGGGTGAATCAATTGATTTGCATCATTTTCTTGGTGTGGTGGGGATGTGTTCATAAGCTGTACGAGTAGTTCCACTTACCTGTAGAACACCAGTGCAGATTCTTGCAACAAAAGAGAAGTGTTCATCTGCTGGGTGAGGATGCAGTTGTCACTTACTGCTACTGTATGACAAATGAGTCTTGCCTTTTTGGACATTGTAGCTGTCATGCTTTAGGCTAGAAATGGCTTTAGTGACACACTGCAGCTAAAAAACGCATGTGCAGAACACGAGCTGTTTGAGTGCTGTGCATGTAGTACATTGTAGTACAGTTTTTATGCAGTTTTTCTTCGTGGGAGAAGATGTGTCTGTGACACAAGTGCAGGGAAAGAGTTGTGTTCATCGTTTACCAGCTGTCTGGTATGTACCAACATATTAAATTGCCTTTTATGCTTCAGCACGGAGTAACTTCCCAGGTTTTATGGTGTGTGCGTTCCTCCACTGTGGCTGCAGACTTTTCTCCAGTAGTGATATGTGGGAAATGTGGGCATTTCAACAGCAGCACAGAGGCTCAATAAAAGTTAATGCTGGTGTTCTCAGGGAGAGATTTTACGTAGTAGAGTGGCTGAAGATGGATTTGGCGATAACCAGCAACTGAAAGGTTAAATAAATAAATCAATTTCTATGTTCTGTTTCCAAGAATTTTAATTTGGACATATTTTTGCATGAAAAGACTGTTGTTTATGTATAGGTTCTTTAACACATCAGTTTACTTTTTTGAATTTCATTTCTTGTTTGCTAACTTATGAGTGAGAGACTGACAATTTGTTATCCACTAACTTGTGCTTGATGTTAATAATATTTGTTACACAGAACAAGGAATTTAGGATGACAGTGTGAGTGGTGCTATGTTTGTGTTGTGAGTGATCTGGAAAAATAGTAGTGAGAGTTGTAAGATAAAAGCTTTCTCTTCAATGTGTACTGTGTATTTTTTGTTCTGTTTAAATG
Source organism: Phainopepla nitens (assembly GCA_013400175.1). NCBI lineage: Eukaryota > Metazoa > Chordata > Aves > Passeriformes > Bombycillidae > Phainopepla > Phainopepla nitens. The sequence continues at coordinate 774,944 of VXBQ01016762.1, read as the reverse complement.
AGTTTTGAGCAAATCTAAGATTGCTTTTTGAGTACTTGAAGTAAGGGGAAGTGAAAGATTTATTTTAAGATTTCAGATTTCTCCTAGAAGTTAATTATATGTTGTGTTTTTCATGGTTTTGTGGTTCTTTGAAAAAAAACATATTTGGCTTGTAATTTACCTGCAGTGACAGGAACTCTCTTAGAGGCTGTAGCAACTTTTCATCTCTCCTCCTCTCAGCACTGCTTGGCATGGTGATGCAGGATGTGGGAGAGTTTACACAGCTTTGTTCTAGCTTTTCTAAATGCAGATCAGTGCCAAGGCTGTCTCAGTCCTTTAGAGAAATGAAAAGGAAGAAAAAAAATCCCCAAAAGAAAAAAAAATCCCCAAAACAAACAACAAAAACACAGCCTTCTGCTGCTGTCCCTTCTTTCACCCCCACCTTCAAAAAAAAAAAAAAAAAAAGAGATAATGGGAACATATTCTATTTTGTGGTGAATATTAATGTGATATTTCCATTTTGTTTGCATGTGTTTGTTTTAGGAACAACAGCAGAAGGTGATCAGCCTCCACCTCCACGAGCTTCATCATCTTTCAACACCTCCTCTTCATCATCTTCTGGGAACAGACAAAGACCTGAGACTGGATCTTTTCTTAGAAAAAAGAAAACTAGTGATATTTACTTTGTTACTCTTGTGTGGGCCATTGTCATTGTTCAGATCTGGCTAAATTTTTGGATTGTGCAGCTATTGCCAGTGCCTTTTGCAGGTAATAATCCAGCTACTAGAGATGTTTGGCATCACGTTAAATAAAATAGTAGGAAAGGCTTGTAGACTTGTATGAGTTTTAAGTAAAAACTTTTTCAAGACTTGTTAAGACAAGATGAACTGTAGCTTCAAGAAGGAGGATTGATGTGCACTGTCTATTACCATATATTGGACAACTCTGTTTAATTGCTTTAGCTATTGACTATTGTAGTTACTGGAAATAAGATAGTAGGACTACTTCTGGTTTAGATAACTTAGTTTTTCTTCCTCCTGATGTCAGTTCTTTCATATTTTTGCACCTATAAATGAAGAATATATTAGCTGTTGTTCAGTTGTCAAGTAGAGCTCATGTTAACTTTTAATTTCTTTAAAAATGGGTTGCTAGGCACTATGGACAAGTCACAGATAAATTTGATTCCAGTTTTAGCTCTGAGGTTAATTAGCTTTGTTGCTTCACATCTACATGCATCTGTTTTCCTGTATATCAGGCAAGAATTGGAGTAGTTATGATAGCTATCGAGAGATACTGTTTTAAAACTGAATGCCACTTTTTCTTCGACGCTTGGGGGAGTGAAAAGGGGAGGTGGGAGCTCTAGGAGTATGGGTGAGCTGCAATGAATTGGAAGGCATTTCTTCCCATCCCCCTACTGTAAACAAAGTGAGTTTCCTAGTTTGCTTGGATTTTCTCTAAACTTCAGTTAAAATGCTAGTTTTTAGCATTTTAAAATGCATTTAACTCTTGCATGTAGCTATTTTCTTTTTTACTAAGTGTGGTGGATTGGCCCCGGCTAGTGGCCAAATACCCTCAAAACCAATCATACTTCCAGTGTTTTAATGTGGGCTTATCCATGAGCTGCATTCCCTTTAGGGAGGTACAGGCTCAGGATTTTCCTTATCCCTAGGCCACAGTCCCTCCAGGAGGTGAACCTGCTGCAGCATGGACCCTCTGTAGGCTGTGCTCCCTCTGAGTGGTGTGTCTGCTCCACTGCTGAGCACTTCTGCTTCTCTGGCCTTTTCATTACCTCTCTTCATCCCTCTGTTCCTTTCTCCTCTCTAGTCGCTTTTTCTGTGTTCCTTCCTGTGGTCCCTGCCCCGGGGTTCCTGCCCTTCCTTAGATACATTTCCACAGAGCGCCACACCCGTGCCTGACAGGCTCAGCTTTGCCCAGTGGTGGATCTGTGGTGGAGCCACCTTGGAACTGTGTCGGGCACAAGGCAACCCCTGCTCTCTTCCCATGGATGCCAGCCCAGAGGCCACCCTGCTACCAACACCGTGAGACCTGTGCACAGTACACAAAGCTGCTGTAAACCACCTGGAGATTGTGACTTGGGGTCATACTTAGGGATTTGAAGGGCTGTGAACTGCGAGGCATGGAGAGAGGAACAGCTGCGCCTTTGGCTGTGGCACTGTAGCAGCAGCTAAAGGGTAATGTGGTGGCAAGACATATAAATAGCTGAATGCAAGGTAAGAGCAGAGAGGAGTTTGACCTTTGTTTCATTCCAGTATAATTACTACAGAAGAAACTTCCCAGTCTAAGTGTCTGGGTGTCATGGGAGATGGCAATCACAAGTGAAAAAGGAATTAGAAAATAAATTTTAGACTTACTAGAAGCAGAGCTTATGTGGCTAGTTCACTGAAAAGTCAAGGAGTAACTTAACCGCTGTACAGAAGCATCTACATGTGAGGAAGAAGGGAAGCAGCAGTTCTGCAGTTAGACAGCAGTGAATGGTTTTAAGCTTGAGCTACACAAGTCTAGATTAAAGTGCACGTCTGTAAATGAAACAGAGGAATACTGCTCCTGGCAGTCATTAGGTTTAAAATAACTACCCAAACAATAAGCTGATGCCAAAAGAGAAATTACTTCTGGAAATATTTGTGGCTTGTTGCCTTAGCAGTGACACTGGGCCACAAAGTGCTTTTTCATGGCATGTAACTGAATCATCAGAAAAATATTACACATAGACAGTATAATGATGAACAGAGCCAAATTTAGAACTGTGGATTACATTAAATGTCAGAAGGTGAGTGATGATAGTCTTCATGGCTCAAAGAGAGGTAATAGTAAAAATAAATACTAGGAAAATAGGAAGGCTAATAAAGCAAGTTTCCTTGCAATGGTTCAAGTTTAAAGAGACTAATAATAACTTAAGGCACTTCTGATACTTTAAGAAGGATGCTTCTAGTATGTAAAACCCCCCAAAAACCTTCCCAAAACTTTAAATAGAAAGGTGTTAATTTCACCAGAGTTCCTTATATTGCTAAAGAGCACTCATACAAAGTAGCATTTAGATTCTTACAAACATCTTGATACCATTAACATTTTTGCTTGAATAGATTTGTATTTCAGTTGGAATGAAATGGTCTTTTAAAATTGCTTAGTGTAGAGGGTGGGAAAATGATACCATAATTATAATATAAAATGAAAAGGTGAAAGAACTGCTATGAATTGAAAAGCTAAGCAATGAACCATGTTGTGGAACACTTGTAGCATTTTGTTCAGTGATTTGAACCTGGAAATCCTGGTATTGTGTCTTTTTAAGATCTTTCATTTGCTTCCTTGCTTGTTCTGGGTTTTTTTTTTTTTTTTTTTTTTTTTTTTTTTTTTTTTTTNTTTTTTTGTTTGTTTGTTTGTTTTTTGTTTTTGTTTTGTTTTGTTTTTTTTTTTAATTGTCTTCAGGTAATTTTCTGCTTACTGCAGATGTTTGGAACTTGTTATTAGGCAGACTTTTCCCTGTTTTGCTCACTGCTTCCTTATAACAGTCCTTTAGCTTTTCCTCTCTTATCTCTTTTTAACTTAATATAATTACAACTCTTTGATTGACTGTAGCACCTCTTTGCAATGAGTGTGCAGTCACTTATTTTAGAAGATACTGTGTAAACACTTATTCTTAAACAACAGTGGAAGATTAGAATGCCATTTGAGGTGTGATTTTCACCCTGTAAAATACAAGCCTGCCTGGCTTTGCTGAGCAGCAGTTTGTGTTGTGACCATGAGCTGCATTTCATCATACAAAACTTCAGCCTTCAAGTTCAGTGCTGGCACTGTATTATCTCCTTTTCTGTGTCTTTGCCACTCATTTTATTAGAGAAATTATTGGATTATTCTGTTTCTTCAAGAGCATAAATCCCATATTTGCCACATGGTGGTGCCAGAGGCTAAGTGAACTAAACTTCAGCAAATTGTTGCTCTGGTTCTCCAAAACAAGAACATAAACTATTATACATGTGGCTTGTAGAGAATAGGCTCTTGTGGAGCTTGGATAAATGCCTGGTAGGCAGTAAAAGTTAACCTTTTTGGCTATATGTGCCATTTTACACGTCTCCAAGTAGAAACACAATGTGAATTTTTGATGATGAAGTAGTGTACTGCCGCTGTTGTAGAGCTCATGTGTGGCAGCAAGTAATGAATCTGGTTTGGAGAACAATCACAACAACAAAAAAAAAAATTATTAGAAGTAAAGTTACATGTAGTGATAGAAAGTTCAGTATCCTGTGTTGCCAAGATAAAATGCTAATCTCAAATAGCTTCTCTAACGTTTAAAAGCAAAATCTATCAGTAATACTTCAAAAGAAGATTTAAATGGATACTTCTTTACTGTGAAATTCTGTATGATGTGGTGTCAGTTCTTGAAGGAAGGATACACTTTAACAGCTTAGAAGGCCTGAAACTTAAGAATTTATGCAGAAAATTTTCTTTTATGTGTAATGTACTGTTAAGTTCTGATTGTGGTGCTTTATGTGGAGTCATTTGGCATGGTGTGTGTTTGAATATGTAAGAAATCCACTGTACTGGAATCATGGAGTGGCACCTTCTTGTTCCAGGCCTTGCTCAAGTCTGTTAGCTGCATTATTGGGTAGCATGCTGTCACTTTTCTTGTGCTGTCATCTAATTTCCATGTGGATAAGCGCAGCTGCAAGGCCAGTGAGGAGATTAGTTCTAAAAGCAGTGGAAAATTCCAGAAGTTTTTAATGGGAAATAAAATTCAGGAGTCTTTTCCTTTCTTTTTCATCGGTCTTCCAGAATAGAATAGATAAGTAGTCTTGTGGTGCTCCTCTGAAATCTCTGATACTTAATTTCCTTCTTGTGGTTACAGTTTGGGCACTTAAAAAATTCGTGGTTCATTTTGGAGTTTTGAACTTCATGGCAAACCACTGCAAACGTTGGTGGCAACTTGTTGAAAATTTTGTGAAGGAACGTCAGGAAGCTCTTGCTCCACGGCCCATCAGAGGACTTGGAAGTGTTATGCTAAAGCTTGACAGTAAGGTATTTCTACTTACTTCCTTAAGCAACTTGAAAGTTTGGTTTATTCGCTGTTCACCATATTCTGATACGCTTTAATTCTAAAATAAATGTCTGTCACTAATGGATATGTCTTTCATGTAAAACTGTATCTGTTTTATGGTGTATTTGAAATTATGTCTCTTCTATCACTAGTCACACGTAAGTGCACATTTAAATTTGTTATATGGTTGCATGCCAACCTTGACAGAAGTCACTTTTAAAATGTTGAATCAGCTTTATAAGATTCCTTATCTGAGTAAGGCAAAGTTCTCATGGTTTAATCACCTTACCTGGTTACAAAGATTTTGAATTTAAACCTAATGAGCTTTAGTCTGAAGGATAAGATGTTCCTACTTCTGTGAAAATTTAATTTAAAAGCAGCCCATTGTGTTTGGTAAGTAGGGCCCAAATTAGTTCACTCATATTTGTACTGTGGGGAAGCAAAGTTGTAGCACACAGTAGTATGAAATAAGTCTTCCCTCTGTAAGTGAAGAAATATGTGGGATAAAGTATTTGGGAAGTGTCCTAGAATAAGGCTTCTGTGTTTCCCCTCCCTTCTTCCCCATGCAAAATATGCCTACGTTTGCATTGCAAATTGTATAGTTGAAAAGCTCCAGAAAATTTATAGTTTCTTTCCTTAAGAATTGTAAGTTTTCATGTAAACAGATAGATGATTTTGTTTGTAATAGCTATGACACTGTGTAAGAGTGTGCTTTCTGTAACTGTGTTGTTGAAGTATTCTCTGCTCTGGAAAACACCTTTATCTTAGGACTTCTATAACTGAAGAGCTGAACCCTGTAAGTACATTTGTCAGAGCATCTGTACCTTGGCAGATTGCTCTTGCAGTGTATAGCTCTGAATTCCTATAGGAGAGGGAGGAGCTTAAGCCTAGATCTAATGGGTGAATGGATGACAAAAAGTCAACAAAAGCATTAAAATGGCTCGAGGAAAAAAATTATTTCACAAGGTTAGTTGAGGAGGAATTTCAACAAGGAAAAGCCTTCCAAAATACAACTATAAACACAATTAAGCAGTCTTCCAAAGGTAGTGAAAATTACTAACATGGAGATAAAAGCTTACGTTGTATGAAGCTTTTCATAAAAAGACTTTGTTCTGTAAGTAAGAAGACTCTCTAGACACCATTGTCCAATGTATTGTTGTTTCATGAGTTGTCAAGTTTGGTATCCTTGTATTGCATAACTGTATGATACAGTATCCTTCCTAATTCCAGCAAGTCTTTTCTCCTTAAAGGAGGTAGGGCTTTAATGTGCAGCAGAACCTCTCGCCCTTCAGCTTAAATGTACTTAAGGTCAGTTTATTTACACGTTGTTTTTGTCTAAGCCAAAGAACAGTGTTGGCCAACTCATTTCCCCATCTCCCTTCACCCCTCCATTTTTTAGATGACAGCTGTATTCCTCCTGAGTCTGTGCTCTGTATTAAAGCAGTTTAAGCTTTCCCAGACATTACAAGAAGAGCACTTGATAATCTGCATGATTCTGTTGTCCTCATTTGTGCCTATTCTAACTCTGTTTCAGCCAGCATTTATCATGGGTGGCTGGGATTATATGTAGTCTTCCAATGCTTATCACACTAATACTTCCATATCTTTTAAGTTCTACTGGCTGTGCTTATTCTGTGTATTGTAGGATGATGCATGCATGGTATCTCAGAATTTGGGAAGCAATGCCACAGACATTTACACAGACAGTTACATTTTTTGTAGGATAAGAAAAACAAGAGAATCATTACTCTTACTATTATAAATGACATCCTTCCAAGATTTTTTGAGTTGGATTACCAAATGTTTTGGCTTCAGTAGGCAGTGTTGAAGAGAAAGTAAAAAATATGCAAACACAAAGTAGAAATTTGGGGAGTAGTTTTTTATGGCTTACCTTTTATGAGTGTGTGTGAGAAAACAAGACTGAGGGGTCATTTCCTTTGCAATTAAAAGTTTATTTTTCATATTTTCTTTTTAGCTTATTTTCATGGGAGCTGGATCTGCTTAGAGTTTTTGTTTGGTTTGGTTTTTTGTTGGTATGCTAAGTTCATTGGAAACTGAATCTTAGCGTCGGGATGTATTGAGACTCTTAGCTAAGAACAATGATCCATTGACAAGGTCTGTTTCACACAAATAGTTATTGGTACTACATGGGCTGGCAAACATGGTGTGCCCAATTAGGATGTAATTCCAGATTTGAGTGAAATGTAGTGAGAAGGAAGAACATACCTTAGAGTGGCATATCTTTTTTTCCCAAACAAATTTTAGGAGGCAAGTTTAGATAGTCTGGAAAATAACCCATTGTGAGAAATGGGTGAGTACTGCTCACACATGCAAATCTGAGCTTTACTGAATAGATCTTTTTTTTAAACAAAACCATCAAGAAAAGAACTCCTCTTTCACAATTCTCATTTACCCCTGGTTATCCTGGAAGCGCAGCAAAGTTTGAGATGAAGAGAAACTCTGGTCAAGAGAAAAGAAAGGGCATTGCTTTTTATGGTTGTTTTTATAAGCAGTAGGTCAGGCTCTGTCTGAATGTGTCTCCTTTAAATATGGACTATGAAAATAGGATGTCATTACTGTATTCTTTAGTTTGTAGCTCTGCATTTGCCTCATGGAGAGTCAACAGACAGCAGTTCAGATGTGAGAGACTTCCTGGAGGAGACAGTAGGGAGGTTTCTCTTGTCAGCCACCAAACCATCCTAAACTTAATCGATATGGTATCATGTGTGTTCTTATCAACAGCAGAGGAGTAATAATTTTCTTTACTGATTTTTTTAATTTTAAAGTAGACTGTTGTCTTATAATCTGATGACTGCAGTTTGATGATAGGATTTGTGAGGGAGTTTAGCAGCTTTGGCAGTGGCTCAACTGCGTGCACTAGACTTATACTCGTTGGAATGTACTAATATTTTACATGCTTGCTTTCTGATGTACTTGAGTGAATCATGTAGTTGTTCTATGCTTTTTCTAGGTATAGTGCACTCAAATTTTATATGTGAATTGTTTAGACTGTTTGGGTTTTGGATAAAGTCAACTTCTATTTCTTCTGGTACCAAGTTCAGCACATAGTTTAACCAAGCACAGAAAACAAGCAGAATCTCTTGCCAGTACTTATATTATTGTAGAAAATACTTTCATAGACATGTGAGATCTTAGATGAATAGTTTTCCAATAAAATACTGGAAAAGTGACTATACACTTATTAATTTTGGATGACTTGAAGATGAGAATTAAGCTGTAGCCTATTTTGAAATGTAGGTTGATTACATTTGTAGAACTGCTTAAAACATCAGTATTGGTAAGCTAGTAGGCAGGTAGAGCCTCCAGGTATTGTCTTAAATGTTAATAAAAAATATTGTTATTTTGGACATATAATGTTATTTCCCAATTACTGTATTTATCATCCAATTCCCAGAGGCTGAAATTATAGAAAAATACCGAAGACTTCCTTTCACATTCTGCTGAAATCTTAGGACTCTTTTGTTGTATTTTGTATGGAATTGCAAAGTGGAGCAATAAGGCCATGAGATCTGCTTTTTTTCAAAAACAAATTTCATGTACATATGGTAGGCTTTAAAGTACAGAAGTAAAGTTAAAAGTATGTCATTGAATCAGAAAACAACTGTCCCTTTTTTACAGATAAATTATTCCATAGGTGAAGAGGTAAAGTAGAAAAAAATTTCTTCAGTATCAATTTGAGGCTTTTGAAGCTTTGCAATTGATTTCTCTGACTCTTTCCACAAGTAGCAAAAGCTAGTAAACGTGGGTGCTTTGTGACATATTTTATTCTCATATTTCCTGATGTTCATATTTCTTTGTCAATCTGCTTCTAACTGAATCAACAGTATGAGATTTTTATAAATTAGCTCCATTGAGAGCTAATGTAATTTCTGGCAACTGGCAAACATGCTAGATTTACTGAGAATTCAGTGGTCTTGTTTTCAGAGAGAAACAAACTTCACGTTTTAAGATTAAGATCACGTGATCTTAATCTCTAACGTAGATGAGTAACAACATTAAAGCTCTTCACTGTTGTGACTGTGTTACTAATTGATTACTAATGGTTAGAATTAAGAGTATAGTACATAAACTACATACTGAAATGGGTATACTGTAGCATGTGGATGAGCATCACTAAAGAAAAACAACTTTAGTGCAAAAGGTGAAATTGACAGTTGAGAAGTGCAAGGAGAGTTACATGAAGTCTGTACATTTATATGATCTACAATTTGCTATATTGTGTATATAGGTTAATTATGTATTTGATGCTGTGCCGTTGAATATGAATGCTTTAATATGAATGTGGTATGAAAAACCATATGAAATCTGTTCAAGAGTAATTGACATGATAGGAGTGTTTTGAAATGCATAGAATGGGAGTATTTGAATGCATGAATGGGAGTATTACTGCCATAAATGAGTACCTCATGTTAAGATTTGGTGTTTTGCTGAAATGCCTTTCTCAGAGTACAAGTCCTCTCTGAAATCTGATAATAGCTCTCAGTATAATTAAACTGGAATTGCCCAGATTGTGCCAATAACTCTGTTATAACTCAGCAACCATTAAAGTTGTTCATATTTGTTATATCCCTGTTTATTTCAAAAGTGCATGTTAATAGTAAAACCCAGGTTCTTGCATTAGAATTTGTTATGGTCTTTTCTTCCTATTGCAATTTGCCTTTGTGTCTGGAACAATTTCATTTTCATTCTGTGGATGACTTTGCCTGCCTCTCATTGCTTTTTTTTCCTCTATTACTGCATTTTTCAATAATTTTCCACTGTGTTGTGTTTTTTTCCCCTTTTCTTCCGTCTCCGCCTGCCACTGACAAGCTGTGGCACTGGCTTAATAAGAAGGTAAATAAACAAACAGAAAAATTGTGATTCCAGCTAATGAATTCTGTGGTTTTGGGGAGTTTGATTTTTTTATAATTTTTTTTTTTTCAGCATGAACACTCCTTAACATGCCTTGCTTCTTATAGATTTCCCTCTCAAATGCCTCTTTTCCAGCTCTTGGTATAAGCTACTGAAGGTCATATAATTCTGTCTGATCTCTTCTACTCCAGTGAATGCACACAGTTAAATGTTAAGCACAGCTGATTATTGCATTAGCCTTTGAAGGGGTAGAGTGATTTAGGGGCACTTTTATTTAAGAGTAGTTGATCTCCACCGGGCCCCCACTTGTACACCTAACAAAACCAGTCTGTCCCAGTCTGGAGAGCTGTTCACTGCTCAGAGAAAGCATCAGTTACTGAATTACCGGGGAGTGGCGAGGGTGTGAAGCATAGTTGTAAAGCTGTAAGTGCTTGCAAATAGTGCATGGACTTGTTTCACTGAGTGCTGTCAGTCTTTTACTTCTGAAGTGCCAAACTTGCCTGTGTACACAGGCATAGTATCTAGTGTGCCAGGAGTGAATAGAGACAAAATGAGACTTTGCATGACCTCAGAACTGCTCAATCTCAACAAATCTGAAGGGAAGAAAAAGGCTAGTTAAAAAAAAAATTAGGTAGTTGGTATAGCTAAAATAATTTTTTCCTATTGTGTGGCTTTTAAAAGTGTGTGATATGTTTTCGTGATTCAGTTATAATTGTCCATGAAGAGGGGCATTTTTAATGTTCTTTTGCCCTTGACTGTGTTTCTCCTGTTTTAAAATTACATTTTTATTTCCCAACTTTGAAATGTTTATCTTATGTGAGTGACTTGTGGTTAGTAAATATGTGCAACCATAAGCTGTCATAAATTTTTTTTTATTAGATACTGGTTTGTTAGAGTTCAGGTGAAGAGTTGGGTTTGGTGTGCCACAAGAGAAAGTGTAGTCTCAACTGCTTTTTTTTCTGTCATTTGTCATTTTCATTGAAAATTCATATGAGTAGATACGGTTTTTTCCTTAATACTGATAGGTTGCAAAAGCAATTTAAGTATAATAGCTTTAAATGCTAAAATGTCTGGATTTTATTTCTAGTTTAGAAATTTGCATTATTTGGCAAAACCCTGTGGATATAGTTTCTTAACAATAGTTTCTTACAGTTTTTTAGTTCCTTGGAGTTATCTTTGAAAACTGTTGGTTTACAGTTTCATAAGTAGAAATCCTGAAAGTTCTTTAGTATTACATACAGTGTTGACTTCTGTGGATGAACATACAGTAATAATATAATAAAGATTTTTTTAAAAGTGAAAAAAATGTGCAACCGGTGGGTTCATTTTGTTGTGTGTAGTGTTTTGGTGATTTTTAAATTAAAAAAAAAATGTCACGCTCTACCAGAGGCAAAAGAAGGACAGGATTTGTACTATAGAACACTGGTTGCAGTTATAAGGTGATTCCTTTTGTACCTTTCCCCTCTTTACTTCTGTCTTTGAAGGGAAGTACTTCAGATACCACAAAGATAAATTTCTGATAATCCAGCAGGAAATTAAAAATCGTGTGGATATGGCAGTGGTTGATTATGACTGCTAGTGATAAACCTTGGCTTTTTGATTCCTGTTCCTGTTCGTGGTATATACAGCCCAAAATAAAGAATAGATTCAGTCAGTCTGGCATAGTTTGTTCTTAATAACGTTGTCTATGTCAGGACTCTTTCAGAATTGCAGAATTCTTCTGCTGCTTTTGGAGGGATACTGATGTAGGTAGACTTGAGAGCTCACACAGACTGTTCTCTGCCTTTTCTAGCTTAACTACTCAGCTGACTCATTTCAGCATAACCTTGGATTCTGGTTACAGACTTCCTCTTATTCTCTGCAGATGATATTAATGAGATGGTATCTTCAAATATTAACTAAAAGGAAATGAGAAGTCTAAGGGAAAAAAATCGTCATAAATAGTGGAGCTGTTTACAGAAAAAAATAGAAAGACCATGTTGGTAATTTTATGTAGATTTAATCAAAAATGAAGCAGATGCCTAGCTGTGCTTCACTGTTTGGGTAATGTAGCAAATTAAACGTACTAAAAAAGCTACTTCTGTGATGACTATGGAATATGAAACCTGCAAATATTTATTCATAGATCATGTATCATACTACATAACGTGGAGAACCTGTCTAGATAGTAGGATTTCTGATTTTTAAGTATGGACTGCTGTTCTGTTACAGCTTAATGTAATATGGTTTGTGTCATCATCCAAAAGTTGAAAGAGGGAGTACTTGCAAGTTATTGAGGAGCTTTTTAATAGAATATAACTCAATCATAAAAAGCCTTTTTACAGTGAGCTAAATTAAAATAAAAACTTTGATAACCTTTCCTTTCAAAACTGTGACAATTAAAGATCATTTTTTGTGGGCAGTCTATCACAAATCAGTAACATTTCAGTTTGGTTTTACAAATGTGACCTTCTGTAGCTTAGGAGTCTGGCTTTCCTTTACCTTTACCTAATCTCAGATGTTGTGGCAGCCTCAGCTTTCTGCTGTTGACTAACCTTTAGATTAGAGCTTGGAACTGCATATAAAACTTCATGACCTCTGGCTAATGAGTGCATTTAGTCAGTGTTTGTCTCTGTGTGCATGCCCATGGTTTACAGGAAGGGTGTAAAGGGAGGTCTGGTAGGGTTGGGGTAAGAGTGAAGGCTGGACCTGATTTGGTGATTAGTACAACCACACAGACATTTAACAGTGCAACTTCCCTGCAGTGAGTAGCTTACCTGCACCTATGCATTATTTAACATGAGCGTGAAAATGTGAGGAGTTGCTAAGGAAGAGTGGTGGGTTAATGTACGGGAAGGAAGTAGGTTTTAATAGAAGAAAAAAAATTGTAAATATAGCCATGAGTGAATGTTGTCCAACTGCTTTTACTTGTACAATACTCAGTCCAAATCATTCTTCTGCTGGGATATGTCTGTACCACTTAAATAACTTGGATCCCCTTAAGTCTGTGCTGAGAGATGTAATTGCAGTATGTGTAGGCTTGCCAAAGCTGGCTTTCATCAGACTTCCTTGGGCTACCTGCCTGAGTAAATAGAGACAAGGTGGGCTTGCATGGCTGAGGCTGCTGCTGGTACCAGTACATCATCAGTGCTGCCGTGACTTTACTAAATAGATTAAGGGTAATCCAGGATTTACATGTGCTGCAGCTGCACCTTAATGGCAGTCCAGGCATAGCTGAACCCTCAGTGTGAGTGTCTGGGAAAGATACCTTGTTTGTCATGTGCCATCTTGGAGAGGGACCTCATCCTGGTCTGTGGGAGCTTAATCTTCCAGTAGTTGGTATACAGCAAAACATCTAAAGCATTCAGCCTCGCCTGCACTGAGATTTCACCTGTTGGATACCTCTCACACAATCACTGAGCCTAGCACTTCTGGAAATCTCTGACAGTCCTCCCAGTTACGTGGATTTAGTTTAAGGTGGTATATGTAAGACAACTGGATTTTTTTTAACTCTGACTTAGAAAGTAAATAGCAGTTTGAACTTAGTCTGAAATGACAAGGGCAGCTTTACTTCGTTTTGAAGTCCATGCTATAAAATTTTCTTCCCCTTCCTATCCAGTGGTGTTTTCTTGGTGATATTTTTTATTTCTGTCCTTTGAAAGAAGGACTTTCATTTCTTGCTTCCCTTGCATAATCATTAGATGTACATGAGGCTTGGAAGGACACAGCAAATCTTGTTTCAGTCTTATTTCCAAAGAGGTAACCCCTATATATACACCATGTATATGTCTTATGTAGGGGCTACTTTCAGAGAGCTGCGGTCCTGCTGCAGGCAGGTCACCTCCCTCCAGCACTGGCAATGCATTTCTGATGGCTGAAATACTCTAGCAATGCTGAAAACCAGACTTAGCTTAAAAATACCTCAAGACAAAAGATTTTTCACGTTCTCTCATGTTTTTCGAGTTCCTTCCTGCAGTTCTTAATGCAGTGCAGACTTTGTTACAAGAACTTGTGTTAATTTAGATCAAACAAGGAGCTGGTTGTAAAAACTTGAAGTTTAAAAATAATTGCTTGATGTGCATAAACTGCTCAGATGCTACCAGATGAACACATGCACACACAAAAATCCTTACTTTTTTTATAGGAGATCTAACTTCAGTGTTGACCATTTCAAATCATCACACAGCAGTCTGAGAAGTTCATTGTTCAGGGTTGTTTTCATGTGTAGAGATAGGGTAAATAATGAAGAGAGAACTAATGTAAACCATTAGCATGCATATTAGTAGTTTTATAAGATCTCTAACTAAAAAGTTACCAACTTAGTTGTTGAATATATAACTTGTACTCAAAATTACTTTCTCTTACTACACATTGGCTTGGACCTCAGTTCTTGTAAATCACAAATTTTACCATTGTGCTGTTGCTTTTTCCTATAGTAATGCTAAATGGAATAGAAATAGACGTGGTATTTGAACCATAGGAGCCAGAAAAATGTATTTGGTCATGCTTGCATGTGCTTTCACAGCTTTTATGTAAACAGTCAATTTGTGTATGAGATGAAGCTCAGCTTGCACTGTTCCAGAGCACTCTGCAAAGTCATGTGACTGAGCAGTTTCTTTGTTTTGAGTGACATTATAAGAATTTCTCTGCTCAAATGTGATATCTCCATTTGCTTATGGACATGTATAGAATGGGCCTTTTTGTAAACTGGCAGAACAACAACCATGCCTGTTTCCTGTATCAGTCAATTTAGCTGATGCATGCTTAATTTAAGATGAGCATCCCCCTGAGACTGAAAGTGGATATAAATAGTTGGTGCTGAATAATTGGCCTGCTGTTCAGTAATTTAGAACCCCACCTGTCCCATTTCAGTTCAGAAGGTGATGAGGCAGCTTTAAAAATTTTATTACTTGCAAAAATATCTCATTTGTCATTTAGATGGCTCTTAGCTATTCAAATCTGAAAGTTATGGTTGTGCTTTAAAGTATACTTTGATAGCTTTGAAGTCCTGTGCAGACAATATCTGTAAGTTTCCAAGTTGCTGAAGGACAAGAAACAAAGACAAATTTCTGGATTCTAGTTGACATGAATGTCTTCTTTAGGTACTTCTCTAGGTCTAGTAAGTAATTATTGAATTATTGCTTGCTTTGCAGAGAGCTTGCCATGTTGTGTGGTAATGTGTACATGTTTTTTGCAAGATCACATGTCATATCATGACCTTAATCATGCTAACATCGCTTGTTAATTGTTCATTTCCAAGCCTGGGCATAAATGCTGTTTGATTAGAGCCTGATTTTGTACTGTGATTGTAAATAAAAATAACAATACTGTTGCATAACATACAACATTGCTTTCATTGAAGATTAATGTATGTGCTATAATTTATTCTTTCTTTTTTTTTCTGCACAGATTATCGTGTGGTTGGAGAAAATGCTAGATAAAATAATTAGCATTTTCATAATATTTTTGCTGGTGATAGGAACACTTCTGCTAGCTCTTCTCCTTACCGCAAAGGTACAGTGTGCTAACAAATTTAATTATAGAGTTAATTTTCATTGCTGGTGAAGGTTACTGATACTTATACGAGATTGTGTAGCTTAAAAATTTTTTCTAAATGTTTAGGAATTAATTGCACTGTAGCTGAACTTGTCACCATTCCAAGACTATAAAATATACAAAAATACATCAAAATCTCAGTATTTATATTTCATTATATTTCTGTGGTTTTTACCTATATGACAGGGCTAATATATAGACATTTGGAAATACAAAATTTATTCTAGTAAAAGAATTACTAGCCTTATGTATTACAGGAACAGATTTGTTTTGCATTCTATTGACACTTGTCAACAGAAGAACTATTTAGAATGTTTTTTTTTTTAATTTGCCTCACATCAGAAAAATTTGCAAAATAACTAAGATATGTTAGTCAATTTTTTATGTAATTGCCTGTAATAACCTCATGGTATCCTTTTCTGAGTTAAATGTACTGAGATTGATGATCAGGTATTCTCTGAAACTGACTTCTGGTATATGGTTGAGTCTGGGTTGTTTTTTTTTTGCTCACCAGAAGAGGTCACTCGTGTACTTTTTTTTTCCTTTTTCCTTAATGGAGCTGTGTTCGTACTTGAAACGGTCAATGGAAATTGAATGTTTTACTTGAATACAGTTATGGAACAAAGATCAGTGGGTCAATGTCCTTTTTCCAAACATGTAGGCATATGTAATGTTGAGTACTTAAAATTGAAGACTTTAGAAGTTGTGTAAACATTCCTGCCTAAAACTCCCTTATATTCGCAAAAGGACTATTAAGATATTTATAAAAGGTGTATTTTATCATTCTTGCTGAAGAATTTGTTTGGTCAGGCACTTCATAGCAGAGCTGGTCATGTTAGAGCTAAGTATTCATTAATTTTTACACTTCTTTGATCCATGGCTTAAAAAGGTGTATCTGAAACTTTTCTTTGTATTTTAGTACTTCTCTTGACAGCACTGCTGTTATTGTGTCATTTTTTTCCACTGATGTGATAAGGTTTAAATTCTCATTTGCTATTATTAGAGACCAGAATTTATCATTGTATCGACTAAGTGTTTCTTGGGTTAATGGAACTTCTTTCTTCATAGTGGGTTGTTTGCACTAGAAGAATTTTTTAAATGTGCAAACTGGTCACTGCCCCCCTTGTCACCTTTCCCCCTGCTGCTCCACCCCTNAAAAAAAAAAAAGAATCTAGAAAAAGTTGTAGTTTGCATTGCATAACATTTTTCCTGTCTCTCTTTAATTCAGGTACATCAAGAGAGCGTTCACATGATTCAGGTCACAAGCAGCTTGATCAATGAGACAGTAGCCAGTCACCCAGAATGGGCAAAGTAAGAATGCTGAAGTTAAGCGAATAGTATAGGGTGGATGAACAAGCTTCCAGGTGCTCTTATGCATAGTTTTTAATTTAAAAAATCCCCTAGGTGAACAGAGATGTGGGTGTCTCTCACAGGCAGATGTAAAACCTAAACTCTCAGACAGCAGGGGTGTTTATGCATCACTCTGGAGGACTGTCAATGTGGTATCTCATTTGAGGACTGGTTGGATTTTGGTGTGAAGGATGGCTGCAGGAACTTTTCTAGCTACAGTTGTGGAGAAGAAACTTCTATAGTGCAGAGAATAAAGAGATCCGTATTTTTTCCCTTTTTCCTGTGAAAGAAAAGTGCTGGCAAAGAATGTTCTCTCTAGAAACTTTCAAGATAAAGCTAAATTATTTTTTAAATGTACAGAGATGGATGTGGGGTGCGTTTGAAGGAATAGGAGTTGAAGACATTGTTCGTGGAGTGAGCCGAAGAAGAGTTCAGGGATGGAAAGAATGGTGGGTGGGGGGAGTTTGGTGTGAATCAGTTGGGCAGAGCCATTCCTGTTAAGAGTAGATATGTATAGTGTGCACAGTGGGAAGTTTGTAAGGCTTAGTCCGTGTAATGACTAAAGTAAGTACCAGGACAAATAGTAAGGGAGAGAGAAGGTTTTGAGAGAAATGCATCTAGAGAAAAACATAGGCACTGGTGAGCAAAGGAGTCATTGCATGAACATCAGAGAGGGAATAGGTGAGACTGAAAAGTGTGATTTTAAGGGGGAACATGTTCCAACTGGCTTTCATTCTGCCTCAACTAAACGCATATTGAGCAAATGTGAGACACCGATTTAATGCCAGCAAAAAAGGTCTCTCCAGAATAAGAATGGTTGACTCTTTCATGGGCACGTTCTATAATAAAAGTCTTGGTGGTTTAAGAAGATTAAAAGAAAGTAGATGCTGTATTATAAGAGCAAAACAATTTTTCAAAAACACAACTAAAAAGGATGTAGTTAATAACCACTGTGGTAATACATGCTGTAGCACTACTAAAGTAATCACAGTCATGAGAACAGAAAGCACTTAAAGCAGTTGGTTTTATTACTTCATGGCATCTCTTGTGTTGTTTGGCCTTTCTGTTTTGCTGTAAGGTGGAAATAAGTGGGACTAATGAAGATGACTTATGTCAGAAGCTTATTTACATCATTAGATTACTGGAGTACTAGTTAAATAGTTTGCAGAATTCTAGAGTAACTTTTTACTTCCAGTGTTTGCATCCAAATTTGAAGTATCCATAACACTGTATTTTAATTCATCGAGAGTAAGAATACCCTTTTGCCAAATCCATGAAGCTTTACCAGCTTTCAGAGCTTGATGCTCATATTATGTTTAGAGGTGAGTGACTGAAATACCTTGGAATTCCAGTCTGGAGCATTTCTGAAGCATTATACAGACAGAAGAGCTTCCATGTTGATCTTCAGTCAGGTGAACAAATACAGCAGTTCTATTTCCTGAATGCTTTCATTTTGTTTTGGAAGGGCTCCTGCAAGTGCCACTGAATCAAGATATAAAAAGAAAGTCAAAGCAAAGATTGTGTGCCCTGTATTCACAAGTGGTGAAATGCTGACAACCCTGTAGGGTACATTGCTTGAAAGTGATAGGAGTCCCTGAAGAAATTCACAAGCAAGTGGTTGGGTGAGGACTTACAAACAGCTGATGTCCAAACTTTTTGTCAGCTGGTTGCTTTTTCATGGAAGCTATGTTAACAATTTACATTCAACTTTTAATTCAAAATATTGTGTTTGCAGCTAGATGAGACTGCTTCATACAGTATTTTCAGGAAGCTCTGGAAAAAAAAGAAAGAATGTTATGTGAATAGCAGACATACAGATTGAAGAACAGATCTCTTTTGAAAAAGTTGAGATATCAATTTAATTAAGGTTTCAGGAACCTTGGAGGGTTTTTAATGCAGTGATGTGCCCTAGATTTAATTGTGCTTTGCTTATGGGAAAATCTATTCCTTGATATGTAGAAGGTAACAGTCAAGTTATAATAAGTTTATATGTATTTAACTGTAATGATTTGTTGTTTCAGAATGTTAATTTGCAATGTGTTTTGGGTGTAATGAAGTGAGTATAATATATAGCAGTTAACTTTGTTTTCCCTCTTTAAAATCCCCCCCAGCTGGCTCCCAGAAGCCCAGGTCATTCAGAAGGCTCTCAATTCTGCAGCTAACAACGTCTACCAGTATGGCCGAGAATGGATCACACACAAGGTAAGAGTGAGCTGTCAAAAAACTCCAATTCTTTGATTTGCTTGGTTTTGTTTTTTTTTCATTGCTTGTATTTCATAAAAGTAAAAAGAAATAAAAATACATTTGTCAGTAGTTCTTTTTCAGGTGTTTAAACATTTTGTTGCCAGATCTATTTTTTTCCACTCTGGTTCGGGACTTTTGAAGGAAAAGTGGGAGTAATTTCAGTAGTCTTTTCTGTTCAGAAGATAGTTTATTTTTAAGAATTGAAGAATCTGTCATCATTCTAACGATTCCCAGTGAAAATATGTCAAAAATTAGTAATTTTTTTTTTTTTTAGCTGGCTTTAGCTGTCCTGTTGTAGACAATTTTGACTTTCATTGCAACCACCACCCCTCCTTCTCCCCTAATTTCTGTGTGGGCTGGATGTGGTACACTGGACATTTTTTAGTTATAATTTGTATAGTTAAGCTGACTTCCTTCAGAAGAATTTGCCAAGATTCTTATTTATATATTTGATATATAGCACACATCTCAAATTATTTGAAATATTTACTCTAAAGATATGATCAGGGCTTTTGGATTAAGCATTTTAGAGTCAGCATTTGTTTTTCAGTGCAGAAGGAAGTCCTTAGTGTAGCAGAATGTTTTTTAACAAAGTCTTTGTATTGTCAGCCACATTGTCTGAAGTGTGTATTTCATACTGATACTAATTTTTCTAATGACTTGGGTTTGAAATGTGCCTTTACAGACAATCTTATGTTGTTCATCACTGGATGCCTGCTTTGTTCTGTCCTGTATAATAAAAGATTTTTATGTGTTTTAGCTCCATAAGATTTTAGGAGAAAAAGTAAATAACACTGCTGTGATTGAAAAACAAGTGCTGGAGCTCTGGGACAGGCTTTATCACTCCTGGTTTGTGAAGGTGGGTAACTTATTTAAATGGTATTCGTATAAACTATCACTTAGTACTCTGAGGTAATTATGCTAAGAATGCATTTCTGAGGAAGAGGTTAGAAAGTTGGAAGATTGAGTAAAGGTTGGTAAAAAGAAGGTAAAAATTTCAAGTGTGTATGACACGTCGTTTTAGAGTCACAGTTTTAGTATAGCCAGAGCTGCGTCCAACACTTAACTAAAGTGTGGTTTTGTGTGTGCCATTTTACAGTTTTCTGTAATTAGTATTTCATAGTTTAGAACTTTCTACTGAATTTTTGTGTTGTTGAGGTTTTGGGAAAAGGCAAGTTGTTTTCTGCATGATTTGTGTAACTTTTATTAATTTGAAATTGTGAGAAAGTAATTGTCCTCTCATTAAGTTTCTTAAAATGCGTTTTTGCAGCCATCTTATAATGGGTTCTGTACACTGAATCCTGAAAAGTTCCTAAAAATTAAATCATTGTTATGCTGCCAATGCTGTTTGCCTTTTAAAGGAAAAAGCAATTCATTAGCCATTGTGCAATGGAAATACCAAATCCAGAAGTCATTTTTCTGAAATACTTCTGTGTATTTAAATGATTGTGATTACATTAACACTTCATGCAGTTGTTCTTCAAGTACCTCTAAAGTTCCAAGAAGATCTCTGCATTGAGGAAATAACAGTTTTGGTATAGAACTAGATGAACAGATAGGTCTCCATACAGTTTACAAATACAGAAAGCCTATTAGAGGGAGTTTTTGACTAAGTAGGTTTCTACTCTAAATACATTGCTAGCTCAGAAGAAAGATTTCTGTGTTGGCAGTGGATTGTTATAGAATGCTACTAATTGTGCATCAGAAGGTGTAACAGTGCATCTAGAGAGAATTGGTAATAAGCAGAAAATGTAATGCTCTTAGATGAATCAGTGCAGAGAGTGCTCTTGGAATGTTATTTGCCATGTGTGGCAAAAAAAGATACTGTCATTTTGAATGCAGGCTGCTAAGGCTAAAAGTGTGAAGAAAATTTTAAAAAGTAGTGGAATGCTTATTGTAAAAATCAGAGTTAAGAAGAACTTGAGAAGTCTCCTTCTATTAAAGACTAGGATGTTTTAGTCAGGGATTTGCTTGAGCTTGCTTACAGAGAATGTTGGCGTGCTTCTCTGAAACACTTGTCACAGTCCCAGACTGAGTCAAATAGCCTCATTAGAGATGCAATCAGGTATGAATCACTGGGCAATAGGCAACTTCATAATTAGGGAGGAACCACTTAAGGAACTAGCTGTTTATGGCCCTGTCCTGTTGCCTCGTGTTGCAGTTACAAAGGTGTGTAGTCAGAAGAAATTCTCCTGCATCCAGTTTAGCTTTTAGGTTTTGTGTGATTGACCATTACCTCGGAGAAGTAGAAACTAATAGTGAGAAAACTACTTGCTTGGACTTCTGCTTGCATTTCTCATTATGGGCTATACTGGGAAGACTTGTATGTTGCAAGTAAATTATGTAGGCAGTAACTGAAATGATTACCTCTTTCTTGTGTGCTTTCATTAAGAGCACAATAGATACCATTGTATCACTCAAGCAGTAAAGTTAATTTTTAACACAGGTGAATCAATACAACCTAGACATATGTAATTAAATGGGATAATTAAGTACAGTTTTCTGTCAGATTTTAATTTTTCCAGTGTACAGAGTACTTCCACATGTTTTTGGGGATGTCAGTTAAAGCAGCTCTTAAGTATGCATGCTGGATCTATACCTCATTAAGAAAACATTTGTCTAAACCATTAGCTTCTGACTTTCTCATATCTCTAAATTTTATTAGAATGTCTATTTTCTTTGTTTTTAAGAATGTAACACATTCTGGAAGACACAAAGGACACAAGTGGCACATAAACCGTCAAAACAGCTGGCTTGGAGATATTCTGGACTGGCAGGATGTTGCATCGTTTGTTCACGATAACATCGAAACATTTCTCTCGGTATCCTTTGCACTTACTACGAAATTGGTCTAATTTTTAACTGATAGCAATTTCTCCTTGGAGTACCACTAAGCTTATGGATTCAAGTAAATGAAAAGTTATGGAGACGCTGTTAGTGTTATTTACAATTAGCTAAGCAATTACTGCAAGCCTGTTTAAGATATAACTGTAAAACAAACAAAAATGTTTATGATAAAGAAGCTCTTGTGCTTTCAGCTCTTCATGGACAGCAGCTTCCCAGACGTCTTCCTGAGGCAGATTGTTACCTGTGTTACCTGCAAACTGATTTTCAGTGCATTATTTCATGTAGTCTTTTCTCTTTAAAGAAGAAACCAGTTAGTTTAGGTTATAACTGAAGAAGCTGTTTACTAAAAGGTTGTGAAAACAAAGCCAAGCAATAAAAGCAGGGGGGGGTTATCTTTTTTTTGCTTCAAATTAATAATATTTGTTGGCTTGAAAGCAGCTTATTTTTCTCACATTTTATGAAAGTTCTGTAGAGAATGATATTAATGTTTTACACAGTGTGAATTCTTGAATTAAAACTTTTCACCTTATGAGGAGAAAAGGAGGAAGCATTGAAAGCAATCCAAATTGAAGTGTTTACTAAGAAATCGAATTAAATTCAATGTTAAATCCAAAATTCTCGACACACAGAGTCAATCCCCAATATAGTTCATATTTGACTTAAGCTGTTGTCATTACTAGAAGTATCTCCAATTTTGGAAGACTATTATTTATACCTAACTGGCACTGTAGAAGATCTGTGGATGCAGTTAAAGCTAATATTTGCCTCTAAGTAGTTCTTGGTTTAGACTGGCTTTTTCTGTCCTCCCCCAATTGCTGCTTAAATTGTTACAGCTTCTACTATAGAAGATGTGAGACAAGAAAGAGTTGAGAGAAACTTTATTGCAGTAAACTTTTTTTCAGTTAATTAGGAAATTTGCTTAATACTTTCTCAAAGTTGGCCATGCATACTTGAGGCAGAGGGTTTAAAAATGCACATTGTGATTTAAAATCAATGTGGAATTTCCTTCTAGGCAAGAGGCACAGAAGGAAGAGAAACTACCTGATAAGAGCATATCGTTTACAGCATTGCTGCACAGTGCTCAGAAACCATGATGTAAAGTGTGCTTCAGTAATCTAAGCAGGCTAGAGAGAGGTGAAGAAAAGTATAAAAAGAATAAATATTTAAGAATGAAAACCATTAATATTAAAATTTTCATCTAGCTAACATGCTTGCTTTACTTCAAAAACCTGGTTTAGGAGTTCAAGAAAAAAGTGCCAGCAGTTGAGTTGCTTTCCTGTTTATTTCCAGGAACTCATTACTCATCAGCTGTGGGGAAACACCTGTCTTTTTTCTCCATATACTCATGTCCTTAATAGCAGACTGCAAAGCAGTCAGCTTAGTTTAAAGTTCTAAATCCTGATTTCATATCCTTACTGGGCAGCATTTTTTTCCTGGCTTGCTCATCTGCAGTGCATTGCATAAATATTACTCACACTAATATTTTAAATTAAAAATGATGAAAATACAGTCTCTGTTCTTCTTTAGGTCATTAAAACTTGAAGATTGTGAAAATAAGAATAGCTTTTGCTCAAGTCTGGTATTTTAAGCAAGTTTCTTACGTAGCCTAAGATACAAGGCAGCCTTACTGTATTCAGGATTTATGTTCTTATCAGAGCATGAAAACCTTTCTCTTGTTATTTTGAAGTGGAACAATGGGTTATTAGAATGGCATACTGAATTGGGAAGGGTTAATGTTTCAAATTATATGAGTGCTTTTGGGAGTGTGTGTTCTAGGGATTTAATTTTTCTTCTGCTTTGATTCTTTAGTTTGGGAGTTTTTTGTTTGCTTTTATCATATTTTATGGAACTTTGGGTAGGATTTAGACCAGATTAGATGGGGCTTTGAGCAACCTGGTCTAAGGAAAGGTGACCCTGCCTGTGAAAGGAGGATTGGGACCAGAAGATCTTTAAGGTCCCTTCTAACCGAAACTGTTCTTTTTATTTTTCAGCTGAGTATGTTTTTATGGGGAGAGTGAGGTTAGACACTTGCAATCAATGCTAGCTTGCAGTTCTTGAGGATATAGCAAGACCCAGTATAGTCCCAAAGTTGTGTTGACAGTTTTTTTAACATACAGGTAATTTAAAGACAATGAGATAGCTGTAAAGAGCTGTGTAAAGAAGTTATTATACAGCTCTAATGAGATTTCCTCCACTTTTGGAAAAGAATAAATGTGTGTGATTACACTACTTGCATGTAAAAAATATTTATGCATAGATTGAGTTTACCAAAAAATAACTGTCTTGCTATCCCCTTGGCTTTCTGAAATATTTCAGAATAGAACAGATGATAGTTTTCTCTGAAAATACAGCTATTTGACAATGTCACATTACAGCCACAAGCAGATAAGCTCTTCTCCATTGATGGAAGTCATAGGAAGTGTTCTTCCTCCTTAATATGAGAAGGAATGTTTGCTGTAAGAAAAATGTTAAGAGAAGACAGATGCTAGTGTTTCATTTCAGGCTTTTCCTGTAATGGAAGAAATTTTAGTTTTACAGTTGAAAGCATGTAATTTAATCACTGATGTAGGTGTGCTGGGGAATTGCTGGTGTTCATTTAATTTGTAACAACATGCATTGATTCAGCTTTGTGACTTTGAGTATCAGGTAAAGCTTGGAAGACTTCTGTACCCCTCTCAAGATTTGCTGTTCATTATAGCAGTTATGCTTAGCTGTAGTTTGATGTAGACAGACCTTAATTATTTTAAAGTAATTTACTATATAAACATGTAAATTGCCTGAAGATTTAATATGAAGATAAGTTTTTCCAAGTCATCAGTTTGCTTTTTTTTCTGAAAGCTTTAGTGTTAGCAGCGCTGCTGCCTTTTTCTAGTATTAGAAGCAGTAGTGTTAAAAACCAGCATAATACAATCAGTGATGTGTTTCTCAAGTCAGGTTTATTTCATCTCATTCTTGGCACAGAGAGCAAGAGTGGAGCCTCACTTCATGCCTTGTATTATGCACCCCATACTCCACTCTGAGGTAGTTTATCAGATGGATGAAATAGGCAGCATGTAGCTGGACTATTGAGATTTCATTTCTGAAAAATAAAAAAAGACTCATTCTTTCCTTACTTATCTGCTTTTCCATTGATAACCCTTTTTCTCCATTTCTTGTATGCTTGTTGCATTGAGTAAGTGAATTGCTGCTGGCTAAATCTGTGAATGATGACTCAGAGCTCCCTTGATGTTACATGAGACATTGCTAATGTCTTCTTAATTTGATCTTTTGGCTCCTTGCACAAGAATACTCATCATTCCACCAGCAGGTGGTATCTCATTCAGAGATTTCCCAGACAGGAAGACAGACGACCTTCCACAGAGATATACACAGCAAGCTTCAGCTTAGTTATATTTCCCTT
Source organism: Phainopepla nitens (assembly GCA_013400175.1). Lineage (NCBI taxonomy): Eukaryota > Metazoa > Chordata > Aves > Passeriformes > Bombycillidae > Phainopepla > Phainopepla nitens. Next base: position 749,667 of record VXBQ01016762.1, on the reverse strand, counting down.
TCCGTGCTTTTAGCGTGACTGATCTGTGCATTTTAAATCAAGTCAGCTTCTCAAATATTTCACTGAGTTACTACATATCCTACATATTTTTCTCTGGCTCCAGTAATTTCTTCAAGTAATCTCATAAGTGTATAGATAATTAAGTCCATTTTTCAGTAATATATCAACTAGCATGTTGGGTTTTTTTGGGTTTTTTTAACATCCTTGTGTCCAGTTTTATTTCCTTTATAAACAATTGAGTTAGGTACATAGTTTTTCTGGCTTCCAGAAGTTTGATGAAGTTCTCAGCAAATTACTGTTTTGGTCCAGTGCCTTTTAACCCTCATTTTCTGGTGTTGACTGGTTTAAAAGTGGCCAAGAAGACACCCTAGATGCCTCAGAACATTGTGTGCAATTTTGCTTTCCTGCCTGTTCCAGATTGGAAAGGCACAGACTGATGCTGATGGTGGAACAGAACAGTGTGATGCATAAGAGAGTCCTGAATTCTGTACAACTTTGTAGCTCTTTTAAACACTGATCACTTACGGCTGCTTACAGAGCAGTGGTTTGGGGAAAGAGCTGTGGTTTTCTGTTATCTAGTAGTAAAAAGTAACTAAAAGTCATGTAATATTTTTGCATAAATATTCACACTTCGTTGTCATTTGGAGAACTCAGCTGGTAAGATGTTAACGATTCTTTATCTGTGTAGGTGAGCTCATCAACTCAGCTGCAGTAGGCTCTGGGAATCAAACAGCTTTATGAACTCTCAGGTGCAGCTGCATGTAATTGGATTCTGTGAGTGGTAGGGAAGTATTTGAGCACCTTCTGATACTGTATTCAGTAATGATCAATGTCTGCTATGTCTGTCTTCTCACCTTAGCTATGAAAAGCTTGTATCTTGAAATTTTAATGATACATATGCATAAGGAGGAATTGCTCTGTAGTTGGAGATGAGCCCTTAAACATGCAGTTGCTTCCATAAGACATACCAAGGCTGTAGAAAGGCACTATCTGCACTTACTGTAAAGCAGATGCTGGTGATCACTAGTCCAACAGTTCAAATCAATGACTCCACCAAATGAGGATGTTCCTGTAGGAGAACCATTGCTGATGTTAATTGAACAACCTAATACCTACATTCAAACTACCTGCAGTTGTATACTCCTGGTTATCATCCCTCAGGCTTAAGCTTCTAGGGAAATTGTTCAGTTAATCCTGCTTATATTGGAGCAACATCCTATTTTGAAGCAAACTTTCTCACTCCCACCAATTCAATACTCTCCTCTGGGAGATGGAACAAGCTCCTCTCCTTGTGAACTCTCACTGGTATCAGCTCAGCTGTGATTACTAGTTGGAACACTGTTAAATCAGGCTAGTTTTACTCTTCAGAGCAAAACTTTGCTAGACCAATTTTCATTAACAACATGCTTCATGCCAGTGGTTTGCTTTACAGTCATTATCATTATATGTTGTATGTGGTTTAGTCCTTTACAGTCATGTCCTGCATGAACTCTGAGGCTGAAAAACTGTCATGGTGGTGCTGTGCAGTTGGCACCAATAGAGGCTGTGCTTAATGGTCTGAGTCACAGGAGTCTAAATGAGCTGGCTAAAGGGCTCTTAGGTGTGCAAAGCTGGATGTCAATGGACATCATCTTCCCTCATATTAAGGAGCTTATCCTTTCAATAAGGTGTTTTTATTCTGGACAACTCCTTCCCTTTGACTGCTGCCCTGGATTATATGCTGTGATACTTGGGAGAAGTATTACTTTTCCAGGTCATGACAGGTGCCTTATTCTGTTGCTAGCCCGTTGTGTTTTTTCCCCTATTTCTTAGTTCCTACCTCATTTTCTTGAAGGAAAAGCAATCTTCCTAGCTCATAAAGTTGTGCATCTTCAATGCCTTCTTACTCAAAGCACTGCTCATGTTTTAGGGGCCTTTGTTTTCAACCTGTGTCCCTATTTTCAAGGCCTTTGTTGCTGTTCTGTGATTAAACTCCACGTTATAACAGAAGACCTGTGGCGCAGAAGCTCCTGTTCACACACCAAGTTCTAATAACAAGCTTAAATATCTAGGAGGGGGACCTTGCATACAAGTTAAGACCTGCTATTAGCACCAATAGCACTGGCCTTCCTGAATACTAACTGGAAGGCCTCTGCTTTAGCTACAAATCATTCCCTCAGAATTCACTGTCCTCTGTGTCTACAGTCCTCATAACATAATGTGCATGTGATAATGTTACCTGGGGCTGTATGAATTTGTAGCATTGCCACACCCCCAGCATGAATTTGTAGTCCATAGAAGAAGCAAAAGGCCCAGTGGCAGAATGTTTTTCAGCATTGTCCTCTTCATTTCTGACCTCACTTGAATTCTCAAGAGACACTAATAAAATCTGTACAGAAGATGGTCTTTAACATTCATAATTCCCATTAAGTAGTAGGAAGCATGAACTAAGCAGGTCTTTCTGTGTTGTAATTCCCTGTCATTTCCCCCAGCACTTATTCCCTCTCAATAAATTATGTTTAATATGATTCACTCACTTCTAAAGGAGAGGTGATCACATGGCTTATACTCCTTTGTCTGCTCTACAGATGCTGGCTACTGAGGAAGGGGTTTTTTAGGGTTTTAGGGGGTTTTTCGTTGGTGGGTTTTGATTTAATTTGATCTAATTGCTATTTGTTAGACTAACAATTGCTAGTTTTGAAGTTTTCACTTAAAGCTTTGAACCTGAAGGGCTTTCATGTCAGAGCTTTTACAGTTTTTCTAGTTACATTAGTCAGTCTGAAAGAAGATGTTTGTGATCTTGCTTCTTTTATATGTTAGAATCACTTTGGCTTATTCCTTTTGGATAAAATATTTGTTTGAAGCTAGTGTGCATTGCATTTAGGATACCTCTATGTGCCTTCTTTTGATGCATCAAAACTAGTCTTTACTATATGAAACCATAAGCAATCAGTTCCCCAAGCCAGTACAAATTTTACTACATTATCTAATATTGTTTATTTTTAATAATTATTTGACTAACTGATTCAGCCTTACTCAAAATCACAACTTTTGCATTTCTCTGCAAATATTATTAAAAACATGCATTTCATTACCATGAAAGCTTTTAACAACAAATTTATTGAAGTAGTAATTTTTTTATTTGATTGGGAGCGTCAGATTTATTTCTGCCTTGTGGTTTTACTCTTCGTTCTTTGTGTCTTAGCATGTCTGCTTTTGAAAAGGTGAATATTTTCTCCTAAGATCTGCTTAACAGTAATGTTAATCACAATAAACAAGTGTCACCACATCTAGTTTTTTTGCAATTTTGCATAATGAAATAATTTTGAATACTGAGAGAAAAAATTCCAAAACCTTATAATCAGCTACATAGAAACCTACCTTTGTAAAGTGGAGATTTTCACCTGATAGAACCTGCTGAAGTGTAGGAGTGAGGGAAGATGATTTTTTCTTTTAAAGTCATCTTTGTTTAGCTTGCTGGAGATGAATCACTCAGCAAGTAATTCTCTGTCCTTGCTAATAGCATCCAATGTCTAACTGTGTCTTCTCCCTCCTTTTTCAGATCCTGGAGTCTCTGTGGATAGTGATGAGCCGCAATGTGAGCCTCTTGTTTACTACGGTTACAGCATTAGTGACAATCCTTTTCCACAGTGGGACGGCTCTTCTCAATTTTGTGCTTTCTGTGGTAAGTAGTATGTCATTGATTTACATGGTCCATTTTACTGGAGTAACCTAATTACACATATTGTAACAATGAAAACTCAAACCTAAAGCACTGAAAACATCTTCTAAACTTATCTAATACCAAAATTCTTTTAAGATTTTATGAATTTGCTGTCTGTTTGGGGGTATTCTAGACAGAGGGCAAGATTAGGAAGTAGTAAATCTTCCTGTCATTCTGTTAGTGGAAAATTCTTGTTTCAGGCTTAGAAGGTACTAAACTGTAGCTTGTGATATCCTGCATAACTGCTGAAATCTTATGGCATGTCTGCATAAGCAAATCCCTATCCAAGCCATTACTTTCAGGAGATAGAAAAAATTTTAGCAGAGAAATCACCAATTTTGTTCTCTAGTTGTCTTCCATAAAGAAGAAAAAAAAAGATTATATGTGAATATTTTCTTTCTTCTTTAGTCCACAACTTTACCCAAGATGGCACATTTAAAACTGTGTCCAAAAAGTTAGCGTACAAAAATCGCAAGCTTGGGAACTAATTACCAGTGATTTCAAGGCACTCAGGCTCAGATACAAAATTTATCTTTAGATGCCTAATGACTTAAAACAAGTTCATTGCATGCTCTTGAGGTGATGGATGATCCTGACTTCTTGTCTGCCAGCAGGATCCTGTCTCTTGCTGGGCCACTGTGCAGTCAGCTGGTTTAGCAGAGGTAGTTGGGATCATACTGTGTTGGAATTCTTTTAGAAATCAGATGCTTGAACTGTACTTTTGTTTTTTCATTTTTCATGGTTCCTAGTTACTACAGAAAAGTTTTTGCTAGGTTCAGGTGGCACAAACTAACTTAAATTTTCCAACAAGATAAGGCTCAAAGTGGTTAGCTTTTCTACTGATTACATTTCAGCCTAGTTTTAGTTATCTTGAATAGAAATCAAAATACTGAATTTTATTTTAGGTTTAAAAATTTGCTATTTAAAGCATGGAAATAATGGACACTTTACTCAAAACCTCCATTTTGAAAAATATGTGTTCCATCAAAATACTAAGTAGGAATGTCAATCTGTTTAGTATATCATCCATGATCCAGTAAGCCTGTGTTCAGATCTTCAACAGACTTTTGAAAACTGATCATTAGTTATAGAAGTGTCAGTTGTATTTCACTTCTGAATACAAGTTTCTATCTGCACACATGTGCACGTGGATGTATGTATGTGCCTTTGTGTGGGTGTTTAATTATTCACATGTGCACACACTCACTCACTCTGCTCATATTCTGTTACAAAGATTGGAAGAGAAAAAGCTCTGTTTGGCTAATGGGCAGCTACAGTCCTGCAGGGAATGTGCAGATTTTGGATGCTGTTAAACACACAGCTAAACAAACAACCAGAAAACCCAAAACAAGCAACAAAACTCCCAGCAAACAAAAACCCTGAAGCTTTTCAGCAGAAAATTGAGTATGAAAAGCAGATGGAAAAAGATTTACTGAATCAGTGGACCTGATGCACAAGCAATTAGGGTGTATGCTTCTTGATACCTGTGGAAATGCTGAATTATCATTTTGGTAGAGAGTGTTTACCCAGAGTTTTCTCCTTGAATTCAGTCTATCCCTCCTCGACTTAGCTTATTTAATGTTTTCAGCTATAGGACAAATGCTACAGCATGAAATAGTAATCCACCAGTTGTTTAACTATGGAAAGGTCTTACTGTTTCTCTTTGGTAAATTCTTCCTCATAGTCATTGGCAGGATCTTGAATTGTTGCTTAGGAAATGATTTAGGTATCTCAGATATCCTGTAAAAGAAGTCTGAAAGCTTTTAGCCTCCAGTCACTCTAAGGTAGTACATACTTTTGCTGCTGAATGTAGTATTGAGGTTATTCTACTTGGAAGAGTCAGCAAGCCATTTGATAATACATTATTATATTCTGTGACTACAGCTTCTTTTTGCATTTCTACACCTATTGTGCTAAAGGTAATACATTAATGTCCTAAAAGGCAGATGTTCCAAAATTCAGTTAATTTTCTATGATGCTGTAGTTACATCCATCTTCTTTTAGCAGAAATTGAGTAGGGTTTGTACCTTTTCCTGGATGGTAGTTCAGTTTGACACCGTTTTATTCCACTGCTGTTCATTCCCAGCCATCACTTCGGCTTTTACCCTTCAGGTGGGCATGTCTGTCTTGTGTCTCCTTAAGAAAGCAAGTTTCTTCTGTAAACACTGGGAAAGAACAGTCAGGATAAACAGATATACTAACTGTGCTTAGAGCAGTATGCTGCTCTCTGTGTTGAAAACTGCATGTGCAGAAGGATCTGTAAGCTGAGCTCAGTGGAAGGAAGACACAACATTATCTGTGTGCCTGCTTTCAGTATAGAATTTTCTAGTGAAATCAGGAAATATTATAGTAGCTTAGAAATGGCAGAGCCCATCAAGGAAGAAAAATAACCATAATTGCAGAATTATAAAGGATGTTAAAATGTGATTTGAGTTTTAAGATTCTCTTACTTGAAGCTGTAACAAAACATAGCTGGTACTGCTACTGGCACTAGACTATTTCCCATTAAAGCAAAGCTTAATTATTGTTACTATTTTTTTTAAGCTCAAAATGAATGTTAACAGCATGCTATTAAATTTCTGCTAATATAATGATTTGTTTTATTAGCTAGATTGATTTATCTCCCAAGACAGAAGCTAAACACCTGGGGAAATGGAATATAGCCAAAACCAGTATATGTTATTTTGGACAGGGGTCATTATAGGTCTGTAGTTGAATGTGGCTTTCAAGTTAAAGTCTAGGAGGGCAGAGTGGGGGAAAATGGTAGTAGCATTTTACTGCATATAAAGAAATTAGGAACAGAGACAGATGTCATCTTGAGATTGGTAATGAAATATTGCAATGCTGTCTGCATATTGTTTTCTGAGCAGCTTCAGAGAGAGTGAAGGAAAAGAGCAGGAAGTGTCTGCAAACTCTATAAAATGCATGAAAGTAAGAGCCTTACGGAGATCAAGCTGTTTGGCTCATAAAAAAAAAAAAGATTAAGATGTGGTTTATTCTAGAATACAAGTAGGTTGGAAACAAGGAAAGTGAAAGGATTCTTTCTAATCTTGGGAGGAAAGAAAAAATATCTGAGTCTTGCACATGAAGCAAATATAAGCCATAGTTTACGTTTGGAGCATACAGAATGGATTTTTCTTGTTTGAGGTATTGATGGTTTCAAGATGGACACAGTTCTGTGCTTTATTCTTACCCAAGAAGTTGCTGAGCTTACTAGCAGGAAAATAAGAGAAACCTAGTTGACTGCAGCATAGGATGCTAATCCAATCTGATGGTAATTTTTTTGTCTTTAACTGAAACAGTGGAACTGCCATCACTTCTGCTGAGACTCATCATCAAAATCTCAGGAGGAATATTCACTTAGGATTGCCAACTTAACATAAAATCTATGGCAGTGAACTTTTGTGTAATTCATATCTGATACCCAGCTGCATAATGACTCTTGAGACAGCCCAAATTTATTTGGCAGTTTTGTTTGCTTGTTTTGAGAATAGATGTAACTATTCAGCAATTTTTTGACCTGTTAAACATGTTGCAGAAGAGCCAAAGAGCCCCACAACTAGAATGTTGATCAGCATTCTAGTTGTTTGGTTGAGATGTGACTTTGGAAAGAGGCTCAACAGAGGCAGAAGTTTTATAATGTCCAGCTGTAAATGTTAAGTCCTTTTTGGAGCAGGGGAGAAAATAATTCTTTCAGCTCTGTTTTTCTAAATCCAGGCTTGTGGAAGAGTATCTTGTTCCTTTCCAATAAAATTCAAAATCTGAAGTATAGCTGCATAATCTAATTCTGTGAAGTATTTATTACCTTGTAATTTAAAACTTCCATTTGTTTTGCAGGTGATTTTTCTGACCACGCTGTTCTATCTGTTGAGCTCCAGTGATGAGTATTACAAGCCAGTAAAATGGGTGATAAGCCTGACACCTTTGTCTCAGCCAGGTCCCTCCTCAAATATAGTTGGCCAGTCTGTGGAGGAAGCAATAAGGTATACTACTGATTTCTTGCCCTTTGTTGAAAGTTCTTCTCTAAATTTGATGTTCAACTGCAAATAATTAACAATTGCAACAGCTTGTGTTTCAAAGATGAGTTGCAAAAAAGATTTTAAGAACCTAGCATTGATGATTTTTTTCCCCTTTGGTTGTTAACAAAGCAATTTCATTGGACTTGGCTAAAAAATTTTCAGAGGTCTGTGCAGTAATGAATACTACTGTTTTGTAAAACTGTTACACCCATGACATCCTTAACTCATCAGGAAGCAGTGTTTGCAGTTGTGTTGGCAGTAACAGCTGGTGCAGCTCAGTAGGAGCAGATGCATGCAGCAAAACAGTAGAAATGGAAGACCTGACATGAGTGCTGTACATGTTTCAGAATTATTTAGTTTGAAGTATTCTGTCTAATATTGGGGAATAAGTGCCCATTTATACCTGGAAGGTATTAGATACACTTCTGGAGTATATTTTCCAGTTCAGTTTCATCTGAAAGTTCATGATCTCCGTAAACCAAATTACGTCAAAGGGAGCACCAGGGGAGTGCTCTCCTTATCACACTTGAAACACTGCTTTGCTGCACCTACAGAGTGCATCCACAGTGTTTCATGCTTAGTCACCATTTTTGTGTATTGGCTCTAAACTACTTCAGTAATTAAAGGAGAATTTTTTAATATTTTTAAATATGGTTCACAAAGATTTCACGGTAAAACTGTTTTTGGGGTGATGCAGTAAAGTTCATTTGTCACAGATGAATGAAATCCTCAGCTTTCACCTGTTAGCAGCTTGAAACACTAACAGCTAGTAATGTGATAAACTGGATTTTAAATAAGTGTTTAAGTCAGTGTACTTTTTCAGAAAAGTTGATGGTCTGGGGTAAGTGAACAGACTTCATGCTGAATTCTGTACAGCCACTGCCTCTTACACCACTGCTTTCTGTGTCATCTTGTGCATACATACATGAGTAGGCTTTAAACTGGGGAGCTATTAAAGCTGCTTTCCAAACTCATTGCTAAATGTTTGCCATTTTAACAATGGCAAGGTTATATTACTTTGTGTAGGATTTTGAACAAGAATGCTAACTGCTGTAGTCATTTGAAATGAAGGGGCAATTCAGGTAGAAAGCAACAGATTTGGAATTCTGCCAAAAAGTTAATAGCCTTTCTCTTGAGTGACTGCTATTGAGTTTTCATTGATCACATGGTTAGTATCTCAGTTCTATCTTTTCTGAATAGTGTGAGTGCATTTAGAAACTGATACTTGTCTCACAAATTGTTCTCTGTAGCCCATGGTAGAGGGGAACAGTGTGAAAAAGTAGGGTATGGTTTATCTGGGCATGCATACTATGTGGGGAGAATTGTGTTAAGTGCAGTTACAAGTTTACAGGTAAGTGACACATGTGACTCAAGGTATTTCTCAGAATTAGAATGGAGGAAAGAAAAAATAATTTTAGAGAAGCCACAGGAAAATGAGTAGGAAAGAGCCAGCATGCATCAGTAGCTGCAAATATGATGAGAAAAAGCCAGTGTCTGGAGAATTTAGAGAATGTGGAATGGGAAGCAGCTTGTCATACATAAGGGACCTCGGTCTGTGTATTCACTAGGGTAACCTGAATCAGTCATTCATGTTTGATTGGAGTAGCCTGTACTTAGTACCTTATTTGAATTCTTTAGGATGATTCTTCTGAGATTTTCAGGTGTTCTTCACTTCTCAATTGTACCTAAAGGTTTATCCTAATGATTCTCAGCTTGCATTCCACTCAAAACTTACTGTGATCTTAGTATGTATATATGGCGAGTGTAGTAACAATTTCTCATGAATTTATGCATGACCAATCTCTTACCATATGAAAAACAATTGCTACTTCAGGCCCTTTCTTTTTTCCCAAAGTAGCAACTATTCTTTCTTTCTGGAGATGAGTTGTTGCTGCAGGGGAAGGCACCTAAAAATGCTCTCTTCACCTCATCTGTAAATGGCATGCAAAATGGACGTCAGTGCTTGGTGGTAGGATGGAAGAGGCTCCATTTGTGTTAGGAATTGTTAAATAATGAAACAGCTTCCATTATTTACACATCAGAAGTTGCTTTCATCATTAGACTATGACAGCATTACACAGTATGAACTCACCCTCAAAATATCCATGCTTGCAAGTTGACCAAAAAGGTTAGGTTAATAAATCTCAAAAGTCACCAGCTATGTTCCAGCTCCCACCACTCTTCAGCAGGACATACCACATGTACAAAGCTAAGACAGCATCTGACTAGTCTTGTCTAGAGGGCAGGGATTCTCCTGGCAAGAGATAGACCTAATCTGTTGCTCATAAACCAAATGGTATAAAAATAATCATCCTCCATGTTGTCAGTCACTTCTGTGCTCTTTTACTTAAAATGTGCTTGTGAAACGCACTAGGAAACTGGGATGAAATCAAGGAAGTCTGTTCCCTTGTGTGCTTTGCCATTGATTTCAGAGGAAAAGAGCAAGGGAGAAAGAGGAGGAGGGCAATTGGCAACTCATTTTTGTAGCTCAAGAAATCCCTCATTTAAAGATGTTACCCAGCAAGCTCTTAAACAAAGACCTTTTCCCATTTCAGTTTCTTTCATCAGAAATGTGCTGTGTTTTTTATTTTATGGACTGTAAATAGCTATAAATTTTATAAATGCTTTTCCAACTCCTTTGATGATGAGTTTGCAAATACAGCAACAGTTCTCTGTTCAAACAAATAGATTTATGAGCTGCATAGGGGTAAGAGCAGCTTTCCAGGCTGCTCTGAGCCAAGTGTTGAATCTCACTGTTTCTGTCAAAATACCACAGATTATAAATTTGAACTTGAATAGTGGGAAAAAATAGATGCAGCTGTGGTGACACTGTTGTAGGAGTTTTGAAGAAGCTGAATGTAATCCAAGAACTGCCTACTGCAAACTGTGGGATGTAATACCCTTCTGACCTTTGATAGGAAATTTATTCATCCAGGATGCCAGAAAAGCAAAATGCCGGCAGCATGTATCAGGTGGTGGGATCGAGCAGGGATTTGACAAGAGCATCATGCTATACCTGAGCCAAGAGCTTGTTTGGCAAACCTAGTGGCACAAAGGCAGAGCCATGAAAGACAGAAGATCACTTGGAGGCACCAGCCAGCACAGCTGCACCAAGGAGTAGTGGTGCTGGGAAAAGCATGGGCCTTGCTTTGAGAAGGTGACTGTCCTAGCGGGACCAGGAGACAGCAGTGACTGCCACTTGCTCTGACTTCAGTAAGGCTTGTGACAGCCTCCAGTAACCAGCTAGGTGAGCATGGGCAGGAGAATGGGATGGCTGTAGGAGTCATGCTGTGTGCTCAGCAGGACAAGTTCCAGCTCTGGGGGATGCTGCTGGTGGTAATGTGACTCAGGGCCGTGATGGGGCTGATGCTGGTGATGGCCTGGAGTGATGGCAGGAGAGTCAACTTCTGTGTGGTTATGAGTGTCCCTTCCCACCTGGGGAAGGCAGGATAGCTGATGGGAATGTCCCTTGCCACCTGGGGAAGGCAGCAGCTTGATGGAAGGAAGGTCCTCTTCTCCCCAATCCTTCAGGGCTTGGTGCTGAAGAGATGACATCTTTTCATGAGGGGCAGTGGGAAGGAAGGGGCCATGCAGTTGGTCCTTGACAGTTTACAAAAGAACTCTTTCCTAGGTGTCTCTTAGGACTGGAAGGCAAATGACAACCTAAGGCATGATCTGCTGCTGGTTTGGTCTTTTCCCATGTTGTGAATGTGACTGTCAGCTGAGTATTTGCCTTTACCCCAGATACGTGCCTTTGACTGAATTTTCCCGGTTCTTACACGCATTGCTGCCTGCCTCCAAGCAGCCCTCCAGATGGGAACTGGTGGTATTTGGACTGTGGAACAAATACAGATTTGCAAATTGCTCATAAACCAGTTTTCCCAATTTTGAGTAACTTTCATCATGAAAATGCTCCTATCATTTTAAACTAAACTCTTGTGTGTGCTTTGTTGTCATATATTGCATTTGCTTCTCCTCATTGTTTGCATCATGTGGAAAGCAGCATTTTTTCTACAGGGAAGAGGAAAGATCAGTAGTTATGTGATGATTCCCTAAAACACAGTAAAAAACCTGGGAGGAAGATTACTACCAATGGCATATGTGACCACAGGGATTTCTGACTAATGTATGGAATACTGGTTCTCTTTCAAATCAATGAACTAATTCAAAATTCCATGCTGGAATTTCATGTGCCATTGCCTGTAAATGAGGTGGGAAATAAAAATTTAGGAAAGTTATAATAACCCCAAATACTGCTAGTGCCTCAGCAGTAAAAGAGCTTCTGTTCTCTAGTAGTTTTGGTCCTTCAAGCCCAGTTGGTGTATCTGTTTTCCTTTTTCTTTGGTTTGCCATCTCAGGTTTTCTCAGTCTGATTCTAACTTTCTTGGTGTGGCCACATTTCATTACTGTTTTTTCTTGATATGGTCTTAATTTGTCCTTTGCATTTCATCTCTCAACAGTGCTGTCTTTTTTTTCCTTTTTTTTTTTTTCCTTTTATTTTGTGGGGGTTTTTTGCATGTTTTCCATATTGCATAAGTGGATATCAGGACAAAAATGTAATGAATTAAAAAAGGTAATATTTCATCATGTGTGAGAGTCTCCTTTGACTGACAGTGGTAGTTAGTTGCCTAATAGTGAATATAGTAAATACATTATTTAATTTCATAGAAACCCCATAAAATTATCTGTAGGAAAGAAGAAAGAGAAACAGGGAGGGGGCCTGACAACTGTGGCAGAAGGATTATGGCAGGTTGAGCTGCAGGACTTCTTTTGCACCACTCTGTCAGGTTTAGCATGATCACTTGCTTTAGAAACATGAGGGCCACTTGGACCAGTGTAGTGTATTTAGATAATTTTAATTCTTTATAGTAGTTAGTGAATTTTTAAATTGTAACCATAATTAATAATGTAGTATTTTGAAGGTTGAGGGGAATCATTATCTGACCATAACAGTGTGAGATTTGCTTTGTTCAGAAGGGTTCTGTAAAATAGAGTTGGTTCATGAGTCACCTACTTTACTGCTTAAGTAGGAAAAATTATATTCTTTACCCTTGAAATAGGGAGGGGATACTCTTGTTTGGATTTTTATTTTTGTTTGGTTTTTGTCCTGAATGGATGAAGCAGTAATTCTCCAAATCACAGGTTTCCAAGCAGTAGCATGCACACCTTTGCCTGAACCATTTTCCTTTCCCTGAGCAGCATGTCGTTCTCTTCCTGAATGCACCATACCCTTCTTCCCTGAAGTTCCCATTCTGCTTGCTCTGGTGGAGATATTGCACATTACTAAGTTGCATGTTCTCACGGCCTCAGTGCAATTTAGTGTGTGCGATACTTTCACATGAGTGCATGCACACGGGTATGGCTGTGGCTTAAAGTTACTGCAGCTTTCAGTTTTGGTGGGGCCTAATTAACCTTGTGAAATGGTCCTAAACCCAGATCAGTGTTTTGAGTGATGCCTTGAAACATGTGTTAGTGAAAGTTCGTTCAGTAATGCCAGGAAGATGAGTACTGTTTGTTTTCAATTTGAGAAGGGTTATCATTATTTGCTTCATTTTCTTCATTTGCCATGCACACCTCAAATTTGATCAGATGTTTCATTGCTTATAAAAAAGTAACTTAAAAAAATTACATCTTTCTAAAGAGGAAATTGTTATGCTTAGCTGAAATTGATTGGAAAGTCAAAAGAAAGAGTTGATGTGAAAAAAACCCTATAATGTCTTGATGGATGAAATAGGTTTTTAATGAAATTTCAAGTTTTTAGTAACATCTAAAGAGATCTGTAAAGAGCTAGCATGCAAACAAATAAAAATCTCAACTGTTTAAACATCTAATTGGTTTGCTGTGGCATCCTGGCAGTGATTATGGAGAAAATGAGACAATGATACGATTTCCACAGAAAACAATAATCTTCCAGCATGTTAAGCTAATGCTTAGAAAAAGCAAAATGTGTGATCTTGTTTATTTTACTGCAACATTAATAGTTTCAGATTAATTTTTCAAAGATAACTGTTAACTGATTATGTTTTAACAGCATTTTGCATGCAGTGAATGTACTTTAGTAGCAGGAGTTACTTCTTGCTGAAGTCTTTTGTCACAGGAGTGCATTTTATAGGACCTTACTGAAATTTTTCAAGCTTTACTTTGGGTGTATGTTATGAGATGGGAATAGAATTGAACAATTGTCTTAATGAGTCTGTCTTAATCATGAAGCCAGTGGTATCCTGGCTTGTATCAGCAACAGTGGGGCCAGTGGGACCAGGGCAGTGATTGTCCCCCTGTGCTCGGCCCTGGTGAGGCCACGCCTTGAGTGCTGTGCCCAGTTGTGGACCCCTCAGTACAAGAAGCTGAGGTGTGGGAGCGGGTCCAGAGAAGGGCAGTGAGGGTGCTGGTGGAGGGTCAGGAGCACAGGTCCCGTGTGGAGCAGCTGAGGGAGCTGGGGGTGTTTAGCCTGGAGAAAAGGGGTCTCGGGGGGACCTTACCGCTCCCTACAACTCCTGAAAGGAGGATGTAGCCAGCTGAGAGTCAGCCTCTTCCCGCAGGCATGAGAGGAAATGGCTTCAAGTGGCACCAGAGAAGATTCAAGTTGGACGTTAGGAAGAATTTCTTCACAGAAAGGGTTGTCAAGCATTGGAGTGGAGTGTCCAGGGAGATGGTGAAATAACCATTCCTATAAGTGTTTAAGAAACAACCAGATGTGTCATTTAGTGCTATGTTGTTTTGGTTTTTTTTTTTACAAGATGGTGATGGGTCAAAGATTGGGACTTTATGATCTTGGAGGTCTTTTCCAACTTAAATGATTGTATGATTCTCTAATGAAATAATTGCCTAGTCTAAAACTGGGACTAACAGACATTTATATTTTGTTTTTAATTACATTGAAGAAAGGAAAGCTTCAGTTGAGTTACTGGAAAAAGAGTAGAATGTGGTCTGTATATCTATAAGAGGTTGTTTCAGTAAATGTGCTGAACCAAACTGACAGTAACCATAACCTGATAATCTTAATGGGGTAGTAGTAGTACTTTTAAGCTGACTATTTTAGTAGTAATAAACACGTGACTTGCTCACACCACATTTTTAGTCTTAAAAACTCTCACATTTGCAAAAACCACCCTAGCATTTGTCTTTATCTGTATTTCCTTTTATATAGAAAATACTTGTCCTTAAACACCAAAACTGTCTGTGTATTGTGTTATGTACACATTATTTCAGTCAGTTATTCAAAGAATATTTCAAAGAAAAACTGATCTTCAAAGAAAATTTCGGAAAATAATTTATTTGCTCATACTTAATCTTTACTCCAAAATTTACCTGAAACTGTGAAAAAGTGTTCATTATTATACACATATAATTTTAGTGTAAAGCATGTCACAGTCTGTAAATTTAATCTGAATTTTTCAGTTTACTACCCCTAATTTACAAGATTATCTAAGTACATAACCTGATGCTGAAGCAGACAGTTGTGTTCTCTCTGCCCTGCAGGCTGATATCAAACACATTGAGAGGCTACTGAGACTCTTTGCTTTATGAGGAACAGTGCTGATATTTTGCCATTGGCTTCTTCCATATTCTAGATGGTGTGTCCTGTATGGTCTAACAGCAGTTCGTCTTAGTTCATATTTCTAGGGTGCAATTCTCTGGCTGTCCAATGTTTTTTAAGACTGAAAATATCTGTAAACATGCAGAGGTTGTGGGTTGGGAGTTGGTGCATGTGTAGTGGGAGCACATTTAAACACATAAGCAGATTTCCCTGCAATCTTGAAGAATAATGTAACTACATCACGTCTTAGATACTAGTCTCTTAATTATGTGTAGCACTTAGGCCTTTGTATATATACACTACATTTTTTTAATATGGCAGCAACTTTTTAAAAGTTATTTATGTGTCAGAACCTATTTGAATGAAAGGTTAATTGGTAATGACATAAACTGTACCAGTAAAGAGACTGATGCTAAAGTTACATCTGGAATTTAGATCAGCCAGGTAGCTTTTCCCTTTGCTTCTAAGGCAGGCTAACTGGAAAGGATGGAAAGAAAAAGGTTGCTGAAAGACTTAATTAAATATATAGGGAAAAGATATTCCATCAGGTATTTCTACGAATAAAAGTGTAGTATTAGAATTATTTGTAGTATAATGTTGCAGGGTTCTGTGTTTGCATATCTGGTAATTCTTTATGTATGATTTCACGTTGCAGCATATGTTATTATAACCTTGGTTAGATTTCTGCTATCTAAAATACAGATCTATTATAGTATAAGAAGACAGCATGAAGTCTTATATAAAACTTCAGGATTTCCTGATATTTCAGAGATTTAACTTAATGGCTTTAGCTTTTCATTCTTTCGAGTTATAAGGTCAATCCATTGTTTATTGTCTCCACCAACATAAGCAATGGAAACACTCCCTTCTTTATGCTTGTGTTTCTTAACTTTATAATAGGGATAAACTGAACTGTCTAGGAGTTTCTTAATATAAGATTGCAATGGCTCTCAAGCAGTATTGGCTCAAGCCAGCTTTTGCTCTCATTCATTAACTTTTCAAGCTAAAATGGGAATCTTAAAGAATTTACATCCTTACAAGTGGGGTGGAGAACAATAAATATTAGTGCCAGTGCATACTAACAACTGAGCAAGGCTGAAGGGAAGAGAGTATGTCTGAACAGCAAAATATTAAGGGCCATGGAAATGAAAAACTGTCCTCTTAAAAGCTGAAGTTTTCACTAAATAAATGTAAGGATCATAAACTTCAGCCGATAAGAAATAGGCCTAAAGCATGAGGATGGTGGTGAGTTGTATTCATTTACTCAAAGCTCCACAAAATGCTGTTAAACCAAAGTACAATTTTTCGTGTGGCAGGAGGAACAAGCAGTCATAAGGCTGAGGGATGACGAGGGATACTCCACAACCACAAGGCTGCTGCAGGTTGTTGCAGGGGGAGGTAAATTGATGCTGTTTTGCTTGTTTCTCTGAAGGTAAGTGGAGGGAGTCACATTGTAAAACCCTTCTTGTGGATGAGCTAAAGCAGAATCTCTCAGAAGTTGCAGTAACTGTAGAAGAGCTTCTGGAAAAAAAACAGATTAAATGAGCAATAGCAAAGTGTTGGGAGTGACGGATGACAACACGCCATAGAAATCCGAAGGGCAAAGTAAAAAAAAATATTCCAGGAAACCCAGGAAGTACAAACGGGATGGATATTGGTGCTGTAAGGGGCTTAGTAGGAACTTGAGGACATACCAGTGCCTGGTGAATATGATTTGATTGCAAAGAATCAGTGGAGTTTTCACAGAAGGAAGTTCTGCCTCATTCCTTATGTTTTTTGAAGTGTGGGCAAGGAAGACCCTTAATAAGTTTGCCTGTCTGCTGTGTTCTGCCAAAATTTAATAAAGGCTTTTAACAGTATCGCTTTCCTGAGACTTTCAAGGATAAGAGGTATTGTCATTATACAGGAAGAGGGTAGGTTCAAATTAGTTATAAGGAAGAAATTCTTTACTGTGAGAGTGGTGAGACACTGAAACAGGTTTCCCAGAGATGTCATGGATGCAGCAGGATTGGAGACAAACTCAGTTAGAAGACAGCAGTGTCTGGGTAATAAAATGACTGATGAAAGGTAGTGTAGATGAAGGTGATGCATGTGGGGGAGAACCAGTCCTAACTTCACACATAAACTGATTACTGCTGTGCTGACTCTTATCACTTGGGACCTATATTTTCTGGTACACAGGCTAGCTCAATGCTTGGTAATATGTAAAAAATAACTGCCAGGCATATCAAACATTAAGATTTGTTACCACAACAGAAACACAGAATAGTACTCCCATTGTGTGAAACTATGATTTTCCTATACTCTGACTTACTGCGTGCCTTTCTGGTTCCTGCATCTCGAAAAGCTAGGAGGCAACAAGACTGGTTAGAAAAATGAAGGCATGCATCAGTTTCTCTCTGAGGAATGACTGAGGCCGTTAGGACTCTTCAGCCTGGAAAAAAAGGTGTTACACAATTGAAGTTTGTAAAATCAAAACCAGTGTAAAGAGGATGACAGAGCTGGACTGCCTATGGTCTCTTCTAGGATAAAATCTTAGCGTCACCAAAAAGTGACCAGGCACTTCCAAAAAATGTGCTGGTTCATGCAGCAGGCAGTCAGGCATGGGTAAGATCTTGCAAAAGAACACTGGAGTTGCAGCAACTTGCAGGATTGAACAGGAGGACTAAGAAGATATATTAATTGAAGATTAATTAATAGCCTGCATGAGGTCCATAATATCCCCAGAGGTGGAAGTGGAGGTTGGAAGAATGCTCAGGGGGTATTGTTGAAGAGGTTTGTCTATTTCTTTTGTTCCCTTAGTATCTGCCTCTGGGCTCTACTGGAGATGAGATGCTGGCTAGACGGATCTTTGGTCTGAACAAGTTTGCCTTTTTATATGTTATGTTCCAAGATCAATTTTAAGATCAGTGTGGTATTGCACTTTTTAAACATCGTCTACTCATGATAAAAATCTGGAAGTGTTAGAAATAGGTGATCCAGAAATAATTGGTCCTTTCAAATGTGCTTCTCAGAAGAATAATTGTAAGCTTACAATTACAGGCCAAAGTAGTAATTAAAAAATTAATACAAATACAAAGGCATTTTAAAGAAAAAATCAGATGGAAAATTTCTTATAGGTTATTTGTTATTTTTCACAGAAAGTAGACGTGTCTCTATTAGGGAAGAAAGTCTGTGTGCCACTGTGTCCTTCAGACTGGTTGCCACTCTTTAATGATGTTTTGATAAAGTCATTGGAGCCATGTCCTGCCTTGGGAGGTGTATGGAATATTTGCATCAGTTATACCATCTGGAGGAACGATGCTTTGATAGAAGACTGTATCACTTTATCTGATTAGTGTCATTACTAGCCTGCATATGTTGGAGCTGTTTTGTTCAGTTGTATCATTCATGAGGAGAAATTAATTTCAGCAGGAAAATGTTGAAATCTAGTCATGGAGTCATCTCTGAAAGTAATTTGCATATTTATATTGCTCCTGAGATGATCTTACTCTGTCAAGAAACACTTCCTGCTACTTCTGCTTTATTCATAGCTGGAATCTATCTTAATGCACTTAGCTTACTTTCATGTTAAATTTGAAACTGAAATATAAAGAGGGTCATTTTTATCTCTAAAAGAGCAGAACCCATAAAGATAGTCAAAGAACAGCTTAAGAGGTTTTTTTTGAAAGGACTTCTTTGAGTCATTTAATTCTTCAGTGTTCACCTGGTGGTCACTTGTATTTTGGAGGATCATTATAGAGAAAGAATATGTTGGTCTTTTAAAAAAAAATAGTTGTCACTGGCAACTTGTCTTTTACGACAGACCTTGGTGGTATGTGAAGAAAAAGTTCTTCACACACCACCAAGAGTTCTTTGGTTTTGAAGTTATGGTGTCAGTGAGCGTTAATTTCAGCTGGGGTAAGGCAGCACTGATGTGTTCTTGCTCTCCAGCCATGAGTGTACCCGCTTCTTTCCTGGTGGGAATGCAACCGTTTAGACCACTGCTTATGAGTTGGCTAGGGAGTGGAGACCTGAGCTATTTTGTTAAAACTAACCCATCATGTAACCATTGTCATGAATTCATTGTAAAAATGAAAAAGCTGAATTCATTGTAGAAAGTGTCATGGCACATAATGAAGACTAGACAGGTAGACAGAGGAAGAGTCATCTGGGACAGAAGTGAATCTTTGGAACAGGGGAATGGGAGGGCTCCTCTCCTGGGACACTTCTGAGCTAACTTGATCTGAAGATAAATTGTGAAACCGTCCTGTGAAGTTTCAAATGCATTTCACTTATACTTTGAACTCTTTTTTAAAATATTATGGTTGTATTGTCAAAAGAAACTGAATAGCTGAGGTCTCTTAAAGAATTATTTTGAATTAGTCAGTTCTCTATACAGAAAGGTTTACAACAAAAATGTGGAACAATCCTTTTGTGTCTACTTAGAGAATATGGGAAAATACCAAACATCAGTGGTGTGAGGAAGATGACAAAAGAGTGAAATTGTCTTATTATAAGCAGTATTTTTGGCCGGGAGTTTTCCCGTTACCAAGCTTGCATTTTAATTTGGTTGTTGTATGGACTGTAAAGTGTTTTGTAAGGAATTTAGAGAAACCCTGTTTCTTGCAAAATTTTCCAAAGATACATACCACTTTTGTCTAGTTTTTACTCTTATGCCCATTCACAAGCCAGGGTTCATCTGCCTGTGGTATAAATTTAGTATAATAACCAGAAAATCCTTCTTCTGAACTTAGGATATGCTTACTCTAATCTTCCTGGTAACTCAAATTCTCATTATTTCAGCCCATATGCTCTTCTTTCCTCCAGTGCTCTGGGAACAGAGAGATCTAGAAAATCAAATTAACTCCAAGGTGTAAAAATCCATGATCTGAGATGAAAGGCTCTTTTCAGCTGGGGTTGTTGCAGCATTAGGTTGAAATTTTTGAAATCTCATTGTGTCAATAGCAGTGAGTGGACTACCTGCAGGCTCTGTGAAGTGAACCTGAATTCAGGTGGACATACATTTTATATAAACTACAGTAGTAATAAAAGGGAAGCACTAGACTTTTTATAACCAATAAGAAAAAAAATCCACAAAACCCATAAATTGAAAAGGTGGCCCTTTCCCTTGTGGAGTCTACAAGCAAATTGCCTAGCTTAGAGGTAGAATTGAGTAGACGGCACTTTTACCCAAAAAAAGAGAAAAAAGAAAAAAAAAAGTAGGCCAGCTGTGCAGAAGCATTTCACAGAAGTTTCTTCATTTTTAATCTGAATAATGTGAAGCGTGACCCATGTCCTCTGATTTTTTTTTTTAATTTTACATACTTTTCAAAGCTCAGTAAAATGGAATATGTATGTCTGAGTATTCCTTATGCCAAATTGGCATGAAGTGCTCATAAATTACACATTTGCAGATGACTGCTCTTGCAGGTAAAGTGGTTCATCCAGATACAGTGCCAAAGTGAGACGTGAGCAGCAATTGGATTTTCTGATTTCTGAATCGTACAATTACTCTTGTGTATAAAAGGAAGGTGTATGTTTGCCAGTAATGTATTAAGAGATGAAACGTACTTACTGTCATAATTACACCAGGAAGGTCTGAATTTTACAGATGGTAATAAATTCCTGCAGCACTGGCACTTGCACATCCACACCATCTTTAAGGTCTGGTATTTCAGGTGCAGAGTAACTGAAGCAAACTGCTGACAAGATTCTGGTTAGTGGTTTTGGATTTTTTTTTTTTTTTGCTGCCTTAACCATGAAGCAAAGTAGATATGAATTTCCAGACTTTGAGATACAATTTTCAGTTTTTGTGACAGTTACCAGGAAGTAACAAATAAGAGTTTTCAGAGAGATGAAGGTTCTCCTGGTCCACACCTGCCACAAAATAGTATCCCCTGTGCCTTTTCTATGACTTTCTATGACGTAAGTTGAGGCAGACACAAAGCAAGGGGAAGGAGAGGAGGAGAATGAGACTGGATGCAGCCTCCTCTCGCTTCCTGCTTGACCACTGGCGCTTCCCAGCGCTGTGCGATGCCTTCTCTTCTCCGTGTGTTAGTTGTGAGTGTTAGAAGCACGGAGCCAGGGAGATGCTGTACTGTTCTGCAGGCTGTCAGAGGTATGCACTCTTTGGCCATGGAAATATGTGATATGTATATAACTTGTAGAATATTGTCCAACCAGGACTGTCTGTTAGTCCTGGACTAGTTTTTCTGTTGTTCTACCACTGCATCTGACTGCCAAGTCCTTGAGCTGAGACTAAGAATGCAACTTGTTTTATAGACACCTTCAATATTTTTTTTTCCCCTGGGTTGCTGTCTCTCTTTTGGTTACCATAATAGCACTGTCTTCCCTTCTTTTGTCGTCTCTCTGGCAAAATGTAAAATGACTGCTTGTAGATGGATATTTTAATTTCAAGTGAAGTTGATACTTCAGATACTTTTCTCAAGCTAGAGACCTATCTCACCTCTTGTACACTGAAATTTAATTTTGGGGCATACATAGAAATTGATACCTTGTTAATTTTACTACAATATAATAAACATCTTTTTGGAAAAAATAAGGAGATACTGAAGGACTGTTGCAAAATATTTTTGACAACTGTGATGTGTTTGTGCCACAGTTCCTGCTGGATAAGAAAAAGATTTGCTTAAAGATTACTGCACAGGTTCTTCTTAGAAAGATATTATGCCCCCATGATATCCTCAGAAAGAGTAGACAGGAGTTAAATGTCACAGAAAATACAGAAAATTAAGACTTTTGAGTAGCTAAAGTATAAGACTATCTGGAATTTGTAATGCAAACTCACATTTAGCATTGTTACTGTGGCGTTGGGCTTTGGGATTTTCTTGCCTCCTTGCCAGTTTTTTTTAATGTCTGAAACTTCTGTTCTTATAACTGAAATACAAATGAGTATGTCACTCTACAAAATCTGTACATTTTATATATTTTGGTTCGACTTTCCATTTTAATATAATAAATGTTCATCTAAACTGAGAGGTATTGGGCCTTTTTTTTACTGAAGCCACGCATATTTGTAAATGTTCCCTGCCTTTTTTTATGCACCATGTAATTCTTGCCTGTCAAAGATTAGACTTGTTACTTCAGATCATTCTTTAAAGCTTGCTTTTTTTCTTTATTTTCTCTTTCCCTCTTTTGGAGGGGAAGATGGCTGATAACAGTTGTTTCTGGTTAGTCTTTTAGGAGAATCTCACATTTTGAACAGTAGTGTTAATGTGTGAGGTTTATTATGCACTCATAGCTTCCAGTGAATGAATTTTAGATAGGATAATTTTGATTCTGAAGGCACGTAGAAATCAAAAAGTGAGCCCTTAGGTAGGAGACAAGGGCAAAAATACTCACACTGCCTACAGAAATAATAATGAGAACAGTGGGCAAAGAAGCGAAAACTGAGAGTCTTGGAATTCTTTCTGGTAGTTCAGAAAACATTCTATATAGTAGTTTAATATCACAGAAGGTTTCTTTGCTACAAGGCTTTATGGACTCAATGGGGGAAGGAAACTGTGCTGTTACAGACTTCAGATCCAGAAAGGGCTGTTTTTCTATGCAGACTGTGTTCCCTTTTAAAGTGCAGTGACAATCTTCCCAGTCAACCTCTGGCTCAAAGATTCCTGTTGTATCTTCCTGTCCTCTTTTCCCTCCTGCCAGAGTCCCCAAAACTGCTAAGACACAGTCACCATGAGTTATGAATGGAAAATTAACATCAGGAAACGTCACGTTTATCTTTGCTCACAGGATGTATGTGCCACCACTTCTGCAATGATGTAACTGTTAGGACTGTTCTGAGTTGTGTAACTCAGGGGTAGTTTGGTTACTTGGATTCAAGCTGAAATAATGATTTTGGGGAACTTCGCCTCTCAAGTAAGCATGAAAAACTGACATAATACAATAATGAGATTTAGGGACTTGAGATTTTGAGCTTTGTTACTATAGACCTAAGGCATGGGTTTCCAGTTCAGTTATGGGATACTCCACATGTGTACCTGTCCTAGTGAAAAATGTCACAGCACTTAGCTGCCTGTTTGCTGTCTCATGAAGCTGTGGTCACACTTAAGAGAGAACTTTGCATTTAGATTCAGCAGGATTGAATTAGGTTACCAGATTTACTATTTGGTTTTTAGTGATGTAACGTAGTAAGCAACCTAAAAGCTGAGGGGATCTGATGAAAAAGAGAAGATACAGAAATGTAAGCAGAGAGAAAAAAAATGAATGAACACCTGGAAGTGGAAAAGAGGAAAGAAAAAGTAATTTATATGTCGAATAATACTGCTTCTCATAGAAAAAAGGTTATTTTTGATAGAGAATGTAGTCTGATACTTGAGCAGTTTCTTTCAAGGAATTAATCCCTGAAACCCAATGTTTTTTGTGTCTAAGTGCCTTTAATTGCAGATGTGGTGAATATTTATTCTTCTCAGAGGGAACAAATATGTAAAAGGTTCAGCGTTACATTTTGAGATGTGTTATTTGTGGTACTGATGGCTTTTCAGTTATTCAAAGCAACCTATGTGTCTTCATAGTTCTTGGAATCCTCTTGCTAATAAAAATTAACATAGTTCTTTTGATCGTTTTAGAGGTGTGTTTGATGCTTCCCTCAAAATGGCTGGGTTCTATGGACTCTACACATGGCTGACTCACACTATATTTGGGATTAACATAGTCTTCATACCATCTGGTAAGAATTTGAACAATCATATTTATAAATAATATTACGTAATTATTTGTTTTACAAAATCAGAAATATTAAGTGTTGCTGACAAGCTTAATCTGGTCTTGGAGAATATGGCTGTGGGAAGGGTAGAGAGAAGGCCCTGATTGCTGTCTTACCTCTGAGCCTTGCCTTTTCCTGTTTTCACCACACATTCCCTGCCAGCTATTTTACCTCTTCTTCCTGTTTCATTTCCTGGATCCAATTCCTTCTCCCTTTTATTCAGCCCAAGTGTTTCCAGGTTAACTTTATTCTACCTGTCTTGGCTTCTGTTTCTTTCACAGTTGACAGGTGCTGATTTTTCAAGATGCCTAAATGCAGGAAGATGTGGTATCATGGAAATGCATGATAGAGGAATGATTCTAATTCTCAGTGTCATTATCTGACTGTGTTACCAGCCTCTGGTTTTCTTCTATTATTTAATCTGTTTTGGAAATGGCTGGACGGTTTCTCAGAGAAAAACCTTCTCCCCTGCCCTTCTTTGCTCTTCTTTCTCTAAAAACAATGATAATAATTACAAAATATTTGTGTGCAGGGAAGCTATGAAGCAACAAACCCCAATATAATGGGAAATGGCTGTATTGTAAAGTGCAACTACCTTAAAGGCATTGATTGTCACTACACCTACTTAGAAAGTAATGTCTTATTTTTTTCAACTACATGCAAAGTCTTAAAAGTTTTTGCTTTCTGGTTAATGAGACAAAAAAAAAATACCCCACTTAATTGTGCTTTGTATTATGTTTATTTCTGATCCATTAAATTACAGTGGCAGCAGATCTGTATTGCTTTAGATTACAACAGGTCTTTGTTATAAGCAGAAGGGTGTGCACCTTTGTGCACACGTTTGCATACAGAAATATGTAAGTCATAAATCTCATGTTTGCCTGCTTTCTCACTATTATGGATGACTGCAGGAGATGCAGTGAGTTAGAGTGAGACTTGAGTTCATTTGCGTTCTTACACAGTAAGAAATGTGCATGATTGATATAACTTCAAGTTTTTCTAAACTGATGCCCCTTAACTCCTTATGACTGTCAGCTGCTGAAGCTCTGCTATATGGGGAATGGTATAATTTTCTTGTTTCCTAAACCACAGCTATAAAACACTGAGAGCCTCATGTGGCACTTCTTCAGTGCTTTATTATTAACAGTTGATGGGAGTGGGACTTACTGGTGTGGCAAAAGTGTCAGAATGTAACTGTATATATATTTGTGAAATATGTTTCTGTGGTTTATTTTTTTCCCTTTCTGCTTCTGTGTGCTCTAGCATTAGCAGCAATCCTTGGAGCAGTGCCATTTCTGGGGACATATTGGGCAGCGGTCCCCGCAGTCCTAGATTTGTGGCTTGTGCAAGGACAGGGATGCAAAGCCCTTTTGCTCTTGGTTTTTCACCTCTTGCCAACCTATTTTGTAGATACAGCAATTTATTCAGATATATCAGGGTAAGTATATTGAACACTTTTTAAAATTAGCATTGTAAAAATGATTGACAATCACCAATGCCTTTAATTAAACTCATTTTTCTGAAGCTTGCAAAAGAGTATCTTCAAGCACAAGAATACCCCCATAGTAAGCAGTTCTACTGGCCTAAGTGCCTTCATTTTTCCAGGCCACTTTTCTGTGAACTTTGACACTTCAGAGGTCTTGAACTCAACATCAGCAAAATGAACTGTTTCAGTTGGGACTGTTGGAATTAGTTTCTGTTTTCTGTTAATCTAATTACTGAGTAAAAGTGTGTAGCATTTCCTTTTTATCTCCTAATGCCAGATGATGCTGCAGAGCAGATAAAACCGTGAACTATTTAGGGACCAAAAAAAATACAGTTAATGTAGAATAAGGACATAAAGTGGTTCAGTTCTGTGTTGTTACAAATTAGTGTTTTTGTTTACTAAATATAATTACACTGAACAGGGAGTACCTAATGATAGTATGCCCAACATTAATACTAAGTTTCATAGACTGTGGCTCTAATTATTTTGCATTAATTAAAGCTAACAGGTGAAGTATAATCAAATTACCTTTTTTTTTCAACTATATATCACGGATAAATTTAAGGCCAGTAGCTAATTAAATAGCCAATAATTCTTCTGCTTCCTAGAATACATTTTTTTACAGTGTAGATGATGCAAGCTTTTTTTACTGTCCAGAAAATATGTGGGAGAGGAATAGATTTTCTGACAGTGGAGGAAAATTGTATTCTTCCCAATAAATTGAACAGTAAGCATCATGATGTCTTGTGGATTAGATTAAACCTATTCGAAATAGCTATAATGAGGTTATGCAGGGTTTTCTAAATGGATTGCCTTTGTACTGTAGTCTTATTTCATCAGGGATCTGTTGTTTAATTTAGAAAATTAGGCAAAAGAATGTTTAAACTGATGGAAATGCTGGAAAAAAACGAAGTTTTTAAAGGTTTAGAAATTAATAATGTCTGTTGTTGGAGAAACATAAAACTTTAGGTCACTTCTGTCTCCTCAGGAAAGCAGTCTGGTCCTGCCAGTAGGTTAAGTTTGACCTAGGTGAGATGTGATGGAGGTGTGTATGATTTAATAGGTCATGTTTCGTGGCCTCATTTTGCACACAGTTGTGTTGAAGGCAAAGACTTAAAATTTGGGAGTTGACTAGAAAACGTGACCATGGTAGAAACCTCAGCAACTGCTGGAGCTCTGAACTGACTAGCTGGTATTTCCTGTGTATTAGACTCAGAATTTAGAGGAACTTCCTGAGAATTGCGTGCCAAGTTTCAGCTATAGTTTTGCTTTTACAATTCCATATTGTATAGGTAATAGGTATAAAGAGTGAAGAATGGTGAGCAGGTTTTGCATAAATGCTGTTGGTAGGATTCACATTTTGTAGCTGAGCACAGGTGTAAAATGTGAATCTGAGACACAGAAAATAAAAACAGTGTGGTTTGCTTGCTGCTATAAGAGCTCTTATCAAAAAGCTCTTCTGGCTCCAACTTTCCTTGAAATATCAATATGTTCAGTAAATTCCGGTTTTGTTTTCCATCTGAAAACGTTAAAAGCTAATGATAACAAACACTCAGTCTGAGAGGCTTTTTTATAACAAAATGAGAAGACATGGCTATTTCTTTAAAGACTGTATGCTAACTGTTCTGTGAAAGATGCACTGCAAGTTGCTGTCATCATGTAACTAAATGGCTTTGCTTAGGGGTCCCCAGTACATGTTGCTAGTTGTGTTAAACTTCAATAGTTCTTGATCATAAAGCAGGAACAGTCTGTGTAACCAACTGTCTTTCCATTCTCAAAATAGAAGTGTGTTTGCCATTAAGTCCTTCAGACATTCTTCAGCAGATGTCTGTAAAGTAACTACTGCCATGGATCTTACCAGCATTCTGTGCTACAGCAGTGTTTGATCTGTTCTGCAAATACAGCACAGAGTACAGTTTGGAACCTTTGTGCAGCAGTTTGTAGTGTAAATATGGGTAGCTATGTCATTTCCTAAGCTTAATAAAACTTCACGTTAAGTATTAATTCACATTTCATAATTGATAACACTATGTTTGTTGTTCTTAATTCAGTTTTATTGTTCTTGTGGCAGAGGTGGTCACCCCTACCTGACAGGCCTTGCAGTAGCTGGTGGAGCATATTACCTGGGACTGGAAGGGGCCATCATAGGACCAATTCTACTTTGTATACTTGTGGTTGCTTCCAATATATATAGTGCCATGTTGGTGAGTCCAACCAATTCTGTGCCCACTCCATCACAAGCGGCGTGGCCATTACAGATTTACCGGTGAGCTGTAAATATCTTACTTGTGTGACTTATGTTTTCACACACATCAGTGTACGTATTCACAGGCATAGGAAATGTGTACCTGGGTTTCATGTAAGAGTGTGCACTCACATCTGCGTCAGTATTGTCGTATTTGAAGAGGATTCAGCTATCCCATATTCTGGAAATAAAAAGAATAGCCAAGTAACACACTCACTGGAACATGTATACTGGAAGTGTTTGTTTAATGTCTCTCAGCCTCTTACAGAAGGTTTGTTTAAAAAATTTGCTGCTAATACCTTTATGTACTATAATTTATATGTTGCTGTTCTGCTAGGTGATGATTGAACATAATTTTTAAATTCTTATTCATGGATATCTAAGAGTTCGTTGCACTTAAAAAGACTCCTGCCCCAAAATACTTCATTTTATGTCCTAATGTACAATACTGCAAAATATAGACAAACCTAGATTTTAAAAAATGTAATATCATTATGTGCCATTTTTCTGTTACAAAATTTGAAGTTACAAATTAATGGAATATAGAAATGTATCTTGAAACTGTACAGTTAGAAATGGGATAATAATAATAATAATACAGTTATGAGTAAACTTATAATTCAATAACTACTTAGAATTATAAATCACCTAGTGAGAATATTAGCAGCAGTAGCAATTTTAATGCTTCTACTGTCTTGTTAAACTATATAGGATAGTTCATTATACATATATCTTGAAGAGGATTCTCTGCTTGTCAGAAATAATTCTATGCCTTATTCACATGAATAGTGCTGTCTTTGTTCATCTGGGTAATTTAGGAGAAAAACTGCTAATTGGACCTGTCTGTAGTCTCGGGCTTATAAAAGTTACATTCCAGTTGCCCAGTAAGACACAGATGGAGCTTCCAAGTACACAAAAAAATCTTCATGTGTGTTCGGTTCTCCTTTACTTTAAAGAAAGCAATTGTTTGGAATCACTGGGCAGATTGGTGTCTTACTTTTCTTTTCCTCCCCCCACCTGCCAGGTCACCTAGAGAGAGTCCCGAGGAGGTGAAAATGGCGGCAGAGTGATGGAGGTGCTGGGCTGTGCCTCTACGACATGAGGGAATCGCTGTCTTCTGTCTTGGGTTCACAACAGCCATGGCCTTCTGTCCCTTCCCAGGAGTGCCTGGGGGCAGCTCACAGGGAAGCATAGGTTGGGTTTCAGGAGAAAGCACTAGAACATCTGCTGGCCTTACGTTACTGTGCACTTTGCCTCTTTGAGAGAGAATGTCTACTTCCCATGGCTTTGCATACCAACACACAGTCAGCTGCCTTGTTGAAAACTTTGAAGACCTTCAGTCTTATCAAAAGAATAGTTAAGAGGACAGGTACATCTACTGGAGTCATTATCTTATCTGCTGAAATTATTAACTTGGCTTTTATTTATTGGGTTAATTGTCTTATTAAACTGCAGTAGCTTTAAAGAGAGCTGTAATTCCAAAATATTTATTTTTAGGCAATCTGGTGGCAAAAGAAGGGCAAACCACTCATTGTGAAATGAAAGTATAATATAATAATTTGCTCCTCCTCGAGGTGTTTCTTTATAAGCTTCAACCATCATCTGTAACTCATAATAACACTTAAATATTATTCTCTTATATGCACTGAAATTTCATGTTTTTGGTGACTGGTATTTTTAATACCTTCCTGATATTAATAGAAATTCAAACTGTTAAATGTGGGTTTTCCTCTTACTGACATAGGAGGACTTGTTTAAATAGTTTAAATCTTGCCCCCATTTGCAGCAAAGTCTGATAATATTTTGCTGTTTATCCACCCTCCCAGTGGAGTAATTTTGTCAACTAAATTTAATCAAAGGCCTTAAGTGTTTTCAGACAGTACTAATGTAGGATGATCACATCTCTTTCCAGTAATTGGAAGTTTAATGGGGATTGTTTAATGTTGGTTTTCACATGCTGTGGCTGAGTTAAATTCACTTTTTAAATAAATTTTACTACGAGAAAGAAATGGGAGAGAGCATGGATTTTGGTTTAGGTTAGTTGGGGCTTTTTAACCTGGTAAGCATCTGGCCAAATATCTTACTGAGATATTCGATATATCTTAATATACTAAGGTATATCTTATTAATGAACAAAGATCCTGAATTTCTGAAATGATGTATTGCCTAGGTCACAGCATCAGATCCTCTACTTTTTTTCTTCCATACGTAATTTTGCTTAAAATGCAGCTTTGGTGACATTTAAGGCCTTTTGTATTGATTGTCAAAACATTTTGACACAATGGATCTTTATAAATGGATCCTTTTTGTAAATGGGAAATGTGATTTTTTGGTAAATATTTCATACTTGCACAGCTTTTCCACAAATCCAGTGAGGCCCTAGGTACAAAGTAGCAGATGCACTTGCTTAACCAAAGAACCGCCATTCAGTTTCCAGTAACTTGAATTGATTTCCAAGTTTGATTGATAATGAGTTGTACAAAATACAGGCATGCCTTGTATTTATTGTTGACAGTAATTCAATGCTTGAAACAAAAGGATCTTATCCAGGGATAAGGATACTGTGCACAAACAGCTTGCAGTAACTGAGATGTTTGTTTTACTTGAGTTCTAGGAGTGCTGACAGATTTGGAAGGTTCTTTCCATGATATTGTATGGATTTTTACATTGTTCTGAAAAGTACATTGCCGTGGAAAGTGATTGGAAAGTACTGTGATATTGAGTAGAGAACAAAGTCCTGCTATAGGCTCACAATAAACAGGCTGCCTAAAAAGAAACAAATAATCTGCTCCTCAGATTCTCAAAATAAGCTGCTGCAATTTTACTGAAGAAATTGTATGCTTTAAGTGAGAAGAGTTAAGTGTGCTCTTTGTGCACTGCTTTGTGCAAATATGTGCTTGAGGGACAGACTGGGACTTAATTTAGTAGGTTGACTCAGGTTTATCAAAATATGGAAACATCCCGTTTAATATTTTAAATTCTGAAATATCTACACATCACTTTCAACTAATAGAACAAGAAGAATGTGTTGCTTGAATCAAGTATCTGTTTTATCTCCTTGGTTTTGTGGCTTACAAAAAAGCTTAAATGAAACACACTTTCATAATTGTTGCTGGCTAGGGTGGAGGATGGGGGAAAACCTGAGGCTTTCCTAAAATACTCCTGCAACTTTCTAACCAGCTGGAATGAGACTACCATGATATTTAAGCAACTTCTTTTTTGTATTACTTTTTTTTTTTTTCACAGTTTTGCACTGAATTGTTCTGTTCTTGTTGTAGCTTCTGTAGAAAGCATTTAAAGCATCTCTTTGCTCACTGGTAAAGACATATTTATTGTCCACATTTGCTATCTCATTTTCTGAGACAATCTTTCATACTCCTGTGGTACTCAGTAATTTTAAAGAGTCATTAAAAAGCATTATTTTGTTTGGTTTTAAGTTTTCTTCTTCCCATTCAACCAATTGCCTTAGATCAAAGAAGGGTCTCTGCTGTGAAGATTAAAACCATGATTGAGACACCGTTAACTTCAGTAATGCAAATGAGTAAAATCGCCTGAGAAGATACATTGCTGTTTTGAAATGGTTTTTTCCCACATGAAATCATTTTATTAGAGAATTCACATTTGATGGAGTGTTGTTTAGTTTGTCTTCCTTTTAGAGGAGGCTTCATTTTGATGCTTTCTGTTCCAAATTCAGCTCAGACTTGCCATGAAGAACTATCCATAGTACATCCTTACTCAGTAAATGTAGCTTCATGCTGTGTGCTGTACCTGATTGAGGAACCAACTGTATGGATCAGTAATGGTGCAGTAACATATACTGCTAAAAAGAAAAGAAAAATAAGGAACAAAACTTCCAATAACACCTTCTTGGAATAGGAAATATTCACTGATTTTCACCATGTTTAGAAAAAAAAAAACTAAAAAAACCCAAAACCACAAAATACCACCTTTTGAAAGGGCATACTTTGATTATTTGAGTTTTGTGTTTAGCAAGTGTCTAATTACCAGCCAAAATAGAGACCTTGTCGTGTATTTAGCAATCTATATTATTTTCTGAGCAGACTCAGCCTTTTTAAGAATGGTTTCATTTAGATCAGTCTCACATTAATGTGAAAATAATCAAACTGGTCATTTTGACTTGCTGTCAAAGTTTCACTTCTGAAAAGTGCCAGTTCATGTTTATATTGCCTCATCTGCAAAAACAACCAGCAGTTCAGTGGAATAAGTTTTTACTACATGGATTGTAGCTTTCACTCCCCCCTCCAAGATCCCACAACAACAACCAACCAACCAACCAACAAAAAAAGCCCCACTACTCTCTGCAGTGCAGTGTTCTTAGGAGAGACCATCATTTCTGTGATGCTTGTAGGCAAGAAGTTGATGCCCTTTAGCTTTACTGTAAATGGTCATTCCAGGAGCAGCTACTGACTAAGTGTATTTAGTACATTTAGTGTTCAGTAATTTAGAGTTTGAAGGGAATGTTCATAGTAATGCAAGACAATGTGCTCTTATGGTACTGTGAATTTCAGCTGTGCTGGTCTGTATCATTCTCCCTGGGGAATTGTAATTAAGTGTAGTGCCAAAGGGCTGGTGCTGTTTCTGGCACTCGAGTCTGAGTTTAGCCTTTCCTTTCCTGCACCTTGGCTGAACACTGCTGTAGCAGAGCTGGCAGAGGTGACTGTGTGCCTGTTCACAGCCCAGCATGTTAGCTTCAGGTCACTGTAAATACTGGCTCCATGAAGGAACAAACTGCAATGGGCACGAATCTGGCACGCATTCATTCTGCCAGCCTTACTGCAATATGGTGGCTTTCAGCACAGGTGCACTGTGACCAGTTGGGAGCAGAAATGACTTACTCTGAAAGATTGCTTAAAAAAAAAAAGTTTAACATTATAATAATACCTATGATGCACATTTTTCAGAAGTTAAGTTGATACCAATGTGATCTTTCCATGCACAGTGCTCTGTGTGTGTGTGCAAGGTTATCTATGGTACACTTTGGCCTGCCTGATTTCAAGATCTATGTGGCTTCTCTCAAAGACACAGGGAAGGAGGATATACTGGATGTGTATTTTGTCAGTGACTATAGGGATAGGAAATCCAATTTCTGTTTAATTAAAATGAGAAAAAAGCATTGTTCTGGGAAAATTGAATGCTGTCTCCAGTATTAATCCATCGTGGGTATAAGCATAACTTTTGAAATAGGTGTTTGGCTGCAATGTTAAACATAGTTTTTCAGAAAGCCTGAAAAAACAAAACTGGATGAAATTGTTCTCCAGTAAAAGCAGCAGCTGGATTGCTGTGCTGCTGATCCCTAGTACTAGGATTACTGCAGAGTGTCGCCTTTCCTATGGACTTGATGCACAGAGGATGGAAAAACACCATTATTCCACTGAGATTCCATAGCTTTGCATCGTTGGTAATGGGTATTTCCACAGCTGCCTTTATTCAAACATTGTGTTTATATTATATTGACTTAAATTTGTCACTGTAGATAGTACCACCTTAATGGATGCTGCCTCTGGGAACAGCTATGATTTCCTTTGAAGGTGCTGAAGGGTGCTGGGATTGGAGGTAGCATTCATTAGGTTTAATTGCAGAGGTGGCATTCTTCTAGGGATGCAGTTGCTTACATTGAAGTTTGCAATTTTACAAGAGAAAATTGATTTGCCAGATAATCTTTATTGAGTGCCAGCTGACATCTCTTAAATCCATGGATTCATCATCTTTATAAACTCTGTATTGACTTGTATTTCAGAGGGTTTCTTCTTGGTATTAGTTGCTACACTTTTTGCTGAAGCCAACTTTGACAATTTCCTTATTATTCCTATTTGTACAAAACTAGAATCACTTAAAACTCTTAACAGACATTAGGGAGATGATCTTTGACCAGGTACTGCCTATTTGTCAGTTTTACTAAGGTACCTTAATGCTTTATGGTAAAATTTTCCAAAATTGCTTTTAAGTGATAAAATTGGAAATAAGAAAAAAACCCAATGTGGAAAATTAATTTGGTGGTTTGAAACAAGAAACAATGCCAGAAGTCATAAACATAATCAGGGATTCTACATTGGATTTGTAAATATATGTATGTTGATATGCAATGTTATATAAATATTGGGAGTCTCTGTCCTATTCAGACTTTAACTGAAATTTTGTCCTGTCTTTTTTTAAGATACCTGAGAACAAAATAGTGCCTGTATATAATGAAAACAAGCAACATTTTCTACAATTCATATTTACTTGATACAGATTGAGGAAGAGCCAAACAAATCCTGGTAGTGTGACTACCACTGTTTTATTGTAATTCATATAAAGTAGGCATCAGCTGCTAGTAGTGCATTGCTGAGAGATTGCTGTTCCTGGAAATATTTGCTCACATCCTCTAAAGAACTGCCCAAAAATAATAGGTCATGAACTCGTCCACACCTCCTCTGGTATCTTGTCTGGAATACAGTTTAGTACATGAGAGTATTGCTTCCATCCCCTTTTGGGAATTGATTCCAGCATGTCAAGGCATGCTTTGAGTGTCCATATTGAAATATTATGTCCAGTTCAGAAAGGAGGTGCTAATTGGTAGTAAATGCATCCTTGATCTGCTCTGCATATGGATGGACTTGGACAAATATAATTCATGTTGCACTGAACTGAAGATTAATTTTTAATATAAGTACTATTTGGTGACACTAAAGCCAGGTTTTAGTGAGAAGCAAGCAGATTTGCTTGCAGCAGGGTGAATCTGCAATCTAATAAAGCAGAGTGAGTCCTCTAGCACCCCTTTATAGATACATGTATGACGAATTTTTAGAGTGATGTTTTTGAAGCTAAAAGTTGACTTCTTCTCCTAGCCTCACTTTTTACCCACTAGAGTGTTATGTACAGTGATCCAATGAAGACCTAAAGTCAAAGAAATGTTTCATGGTATTCGTGTAGATTAAATGTAAGAAACATCACAAAGCCAAAAAGTAGCCATGCTACAAAAATTCATTAGGCTTAAGAACTGGCACCTAGGCCCTAAGGTTGGAATAACAAAATCTCAGTATTTGCTACTCTTCCTGCCCAGTCTCAGGCTAAACCTGAGTCTTTCTCAAGTATCATTAAGAAGTACTTTTGTGTTGTTCATAACCTGTTGTTCATCTGTCATCATGAGTATATTCGGCAAGCATTCAATTTGTTCAGATTGTTGCCTTTAAAAACAGATTTTCTGTGCTTCAGTGATGGTTGGATGGTTGGAAACCAACTTTTTATATCAGTAATTGGGTGCTTACCTATATATATATATATGTATATGTGCTAGCTAGCATTTGATGTTTGGTCAAAAGACGTGAGAGGGTTGGGGTTTTTTTTCCCCATTAGGAAATTTTACCAAACCAAATCCAAAGAAACTTCTGGCATCTTATCCTAAGACTGGCTACACCCTACTCAAACCTAACAGCAGATGTTTTGCATTACAGAGCACAGGTTGTTCTAAAGTTTGTGTTCCTACCAGGCCCCGTGGGGATTTGGAGCAATAACTTCTATTGTCTCTTGACACAAATTTGTCTGTACATGTGATACATCTTCAGAATGGAACTGTGTTGAAAACTGATGTTACCATAATTGGGTTTGGTACAGTACCTGTTTTTGCATGTTTAATACTGACACTATAACCCCTGTGTCCATCTGTGGCCTAATAAAATGTGTAATTTAAGGTTGAGAACTCCTTAGAGACTGCAGAGGTATTTGAACAAAATAATTTTGATTGTATGCACCAGTCCTCATCCTAATAAAAATGGGTTTTGTAGCAGGTTTAAGAAGCTTTTAACTTGATATTGTATTCACACTGCAGTCCTTTGTAAGCACAGAATGGTTAATATATTTTGAAATAAAATGCCATTAACATAAAGAGAACTGAGTTTGTTTGAATGATGGGCTCTTTGGAATCAGCCACAAAGGCAGCAGTCAATCTGGTGAAATAACTGGTGTGGTGGAGGCAGAGCAGGATCTGCAGTCCCTGTGTGTAACTGCTGTCACTGAGAGAAGCCATACTTCACTTTTCCTTACATTTTCTATGGGAAAGGGAGGGACGTGGTCTCCAGGGTAGCTGTGGCTCAGCTGGCACCTGGCAATTTGCGGCACTGCCTGCGGTACCGCAGCCACGCGCCCAGACCCTCCAGAGGCACCCGTGGGTGACTCAAATGGCTTCCATTATGGCCTGCTCTCTGAACTGGAAATGCTTGTTTAGTGCCTAAGCTTTAGATCATTCTGTTGACTATAAAGCAAAAGTTATCAAATCCTCCCTGCTTGACTGCTCACCTTTTAAAATGAGATATGGCTGAGGTTCCACTTTCCACCCCTCTCACTGTTCTGGGAGCAGTCGCCTTGAAGTATTTCCTGCAGGACTGTCAGTTTTAGCTGGTACCTCCTCAGTTCTCTGAAGGGGTCAAACCTGTTTAGTGCATATACAGCAGGAGGGGTTTAACAGCTGATGCTAGTAACATAATTATGATTTTTTTTTTTTAATTGAGGCAAGGTTTCCAAAATGCTCAAAATTCCTTTTAAGTTAGAACCGAACCAAATACATCTCTGATCAGGCAAGCCAAAGCACATCTACTTCTATGAGAACTCCTTAGCTCTTGTATGGGTTTGTTTAATCATTTTATTGTGCACGTAATAGTGTTTTCATTAAAGAAAATAAGGAATTCTGTTCAACACACATCTCAGATAAGGCTTTATAGTGATGTTGCACCAACCTATTTGCTCAGTCTCAACTGTTTCTTCAAAATAGTTCGAGTTACATGTCCAATATAGTTCATTAACATTTTGGTAGTGGGAGGGTAAAGAATATGAAGGAGTTATCAGGCAGATAACAAGCAAAAAATGTGCTTTTAAGTTCGACCGGAGATACAATTTAAAAGATTTCAAGTCTTTTGGCTTTACCACTTGGAAAATAGCAATTGGCATTTTGAGAAAAAATATACCCTAGACATTCAAATACATCTAGTTGACATCCAAACACATGGTGAATGATAAAGAAAACTGAAAGCCATTTGAAAAGGCACCGAGATGGTATCTCATGCTGTGTATAAAATTTTGTGCTGCCACTGAATTATAGTGTGTAATCATATCAAATGCAAGAGGAATTCAACTTCCATACTTTAGACTGAAGGATGTATCAGTTTGTATCAGTTGGTGTAGCTTTGTATCAAACAATTATTAGCTTTTTTCTACTTTCCCAAGCCAGAAATTACTCTGTGCAAGCTATTTTCCACAA
The DNA here is from genome assembly GCA_013400175.1 of Phainopepla nitens. Classification (NCBI taxonomy): domain Eukaryota; kingdom Metazoa; phylum Chordata; class Aves; order Passeriformes; family Bombycillidae; genus Phainopepla; species Phainopepla nitens. The sequence goes on along the minus strand of VXBQ01016762.1, from coordinate 712,714 downwards.
GGAAGTTCATGTTTCGCACCATTGCAAGTACTTCCTTTTCTGGTTTTGTTTTATATGAGGTAATCTTTGAAATTAGAGTATTAATGCTGCCATTACATGTGCTGTGGTGGGCCCTGAGAAGTTCTTTGAGGATCTGGTTCCCTGAACTCCTGAGCATTCACCCTTGCAAGTGTTTTGGTAAAGCTGGCAATGCAGGACAGTTTAAGAGGCAGGTTAGGCAGGCTAGACTCCTCCACCATTTCTGTACCATACTTGGTGTGATAGAAATGATAAAAATCTCCATCTGTTCCTTCAGCATAACTTGGGTTTTAAACACAGAGGGTACTTGCAATACATGCAGGTGGACGCAGGGCTCAAAGTATGCACCAGCAGCTGTTTGGGGTGGTTTTCTTGGGTTTTCTTTCTTTTTTCCCCTTGCAGACTTACAGCTGAGCTCACAGTTGCATTCTTGATTCATGTACAGAATCAAAGCCTTATGCCTTAGATAACTAGGCTCTTTGCTCTGATTTCACCTTTCTTACTAGAATCTGATTTTTTTTATTAATAAAAAATAAAACCAAGATTATCTTGGGCAAATACCTACTTTTATTTACTTTAGAAGACAAACAGCGGAGAGAAGACCATTGTGATAAAACTTAGAACTTTTGGTGCTTTCATAATTTATTGATAAGTATCTTTCAGCTGCAGTTGTCTGACAGGTTTTAGGGAATATCACACATAATCTTGTTTGGCCTGACTTAAGCCCTCCTTCTGATTTTTTGGGAGAGAAAAGTGTTTGATTTAGAAGCCTTACATGACTTAACACAGCACATCCTTCTAAAGCACTGCTGACTGCACACTTGAATTGCTCAGAGAACTGGAGAGGAGTCAGGTTGAAAGCCTTGTACCTTGTGTTTCTCAGTTTTCCAAAGGAAAAAAAAAATCATTCTCAGAGTCACAAGTGTAATTGGGCTTCTTTAGAAAAGGTATACTTTAGTAAATTTTGGCTTGTTTGAACTTACCATAGAATTATATAATATGCTTAGTCAGAAGGGACCCATCGGGATCACTGAGTCCAACTCCTCCCCCTATGCAGGACATCCCTGAGAGTCACACCATGTGCCTGAGAGCAGTGTCAAGACACTTAAACTCTGTCACCCTTGGTGCTGTGACCACTTCCCTGGGGAGCCTGTTCCCTTGCACAAACACCTCTGCATGAAGAACCTTTTTCTAATACCTAAACCTCCCCAGACACAACTTGAGGCCATTCCCTCAGGTCCTGTCACTGGTCACCACAGAGAACACATCAGTGCCTGCCCCTCCTCTTCCCCTCAGGAGGAATTTGTTACTGTGATGAGGTCTCCCTTCAGTCTCCTCCAGGCTGAACAGACCTCAGCTGCTCCTCACTCAGCCTCCCCTCAAGGCCTTTCACCAGTTCTACAGTTTCTGGAGACATTCACCCTTATGCTGGTGAGTTAAATTTGCTGCCCCCCGTCTGGGGTTATGGATTGAAAAGCTGGGAGCATTTGATATGGAGAGTTAGAAATTATTCAGTGACCAATGGTACAAACACGTTAATGATCACCAGATTAACAATAAGCACTATGGCAAAGAAGCATTTCCGTATAATTCTCTTCTACCTCAGTTTTGCCAAGAGAAATCACAGTTTAAATAATTAATCTTTTCTAAGATGGTGCAGTCAATAACTTGTAATGATGAATGTGTTTATAGTTACTATTCCAGGGAGTATACCCAGGTAGGTTTATCAAACTAGAGATATTTTAAAGACCTACTCTCATTAGCTTTAGAACTTGTTAATGATAGCAAACTTGGGAAATGCGAGTCCCACCAGCCAGAATTATTCCAGGGATTTTGGGACTGGACTGATGATTTGGAGGCTTTACATGGTAAATTTTAAGATGACAGATGTTCAGTAAGTGTCCACATACAGGTTACAAGCCCAAAAATTAGAAAAAAAGGATTGAATGATATTGATTGACAGTTAAAGGATAACTTCATTATTTTTGTTTCCTGGTTGAAAGGTGGCTGCAGGGGTTTTTGTGACAATGGGGATATCAGTCTTGGCATGGGAACAATGTGAGACTCCAAGAGGACTTTGTGGTGTGGACTTCTGTTGGAAAGTTTTGCTTAAATGTGATGCATTTAAAACAAAAAACAAAAAAACCAAAAACCCCGAACAACCAGTCTGTGCATTTCAGAAAGGGAATCTAGATCTGATTTTTATCAAAGTAAATGCCTGTCAAAGAAAGGTCCTAAAAAGGTCATCTCTCCCTGATATGTGCCAGAACTTCTTGACCCAGACAGTTCAATTCTACTCATTTCAATTCAACCTGGTAAAAGTCACAGCATCCTGTTCAGATGTCTGATGGAAAGCCTAAAACCAGATTATATCTCCTTCAGGAGGCAGCAATGTCAGGGTTTTTTAGGTTTTTGTTTTGTTTTGTTTTAAGTTAATCTTCTGCAGAGTTTTTCAAACAAATTCTGTTCTGTGTAGAGCAAAGGCTACTGGGTTTTGTCAAATGCTGGTTTTGCTGGAGACTTTCGAGAAGTGAGTCAGTGAAAGGGCAGTTCAGCAGCTTACACACTGGGAATGCCAAACCTTTTCTTGTGCTCCTCGGTGGTCTGTAACTGACATGTAATAAGTGATTTCTTTGCTTTATGAAACACAGTTAGTAGGTAGGTGTAGCCAGACTGTCACTGCTGCACTATTGCAATGGTGGTTTTTCTGCCCTCATTTTTTGATACATCTTGACAAATATAAGCTGCCAGTATTCTGTAAAGCAAATTTCTTCATGAAGATTTAAACTTGAAAATTTTTTTGCCTTAAAGAGGAAATAAATTTGATTTTCTCTTTGAAGTGTTGCCAATTACTGTGAATTGATAAGAGTCCAATATGTTTTCCTAGCCATATTTATCTGGGAAAGTGTCAGCTCATTTGAACTCTGTTTACCATCACTACTGGTTTACAGGCATTTAAAAGCTTGCCTTCAATGCACTTCTGCTCTTTTATGAGAGCAAATGAATGTCCTGCAGTGACAAAAGCTTCCAATATATTTAATTTTCTTGCCAGAATGAACTACCTTGCAGTGGTAGCTACTACGTAGCTAAACAGAATTTTCTCAGTATCTGTATGAGAACATCTGATTTGCCTGTGCATTTTCAAATGTTGCTGTTCTCTTTATCTCTCAGGAATAAATATTTCAAGAAAATTGTTCTGAGTTTTAGTTCTCCCAGGTGTAGGAAATTCACCATGGCCACAGAGCAAAGACACCAACCTCTTCCTAGATACAAGTGGTTTTCTACACCGAAGTCCTATCTTTCAAAGCAGAAGTGCTCTGAATGTTCATATGAATTACATAAAATATGAAAAACAATTATTTGACTAAATTTCAGTGATAAAGGGGTTTCGTGTCTTCTGTGCAGTCATTTGCATGGCAGGTCTTGCCCAAGGGAATGCTTCCATTTGGATTGACTGTGAAGTATTTTGTTGACCTCAGGGACTCCTGTGGGATCTGACAAACACTATAGCAAAATAAGGTCAAGATTAAAAAACTGGTAACACACATCAAAACTTAATTATAAAATAGTAAGTGACTGTAGAAATAATAAATAGGAATATTTCTTCTAAAAAGCACAGTTATGTAGGAGGAAACATTGTAACTGCTTGAAGGTTAAGTGTGATAACTCTCAGGATTTGCAATGACAAGTAAAAAATTTTTTCTGAGAAATCTTGATTACTTGTAAAATTGATCTCATTAATAAGGCCAGATGCAAGGTGAAGCATTCAGAATTACACATCTTTTATGAGGATTATATTTTGGAAGTTAATCCCCCTTAAAGCATCCAGGGTTCAGTTTAGATATCTAACAGAGTGAAAATTAGTGGTGTTGGATGATGATTAAAACAAATCATCCTGTATTAAAACAAGTCATTCTATAGGTGGCTGGCTGATGTTTCACCATCTCCAGCCCCTGTTCTTGTGGGAGATTTTAACCTGCTGGATGTCTCAACACAGCAGCAAGGAGGCAGTCTAGGAGGTTCCTGGAATGTGTGGAAGAGAACTTTCTCACAGAGCTGCTAAAAGATGAGCCTGCAGGGGCGTGCCCCACTAGACTGTGGCTTACAGACAGAGGAGTGCTGGTGGGAGATGGGATGGTCAGGGACTGTTTTGGGCACAGTGACCATGAAATGATGGAATTTTCAGTACTTGGAGAAGTAAGAGGAGGGAAGCTCAGGAGTAACGAAATCCTCTGGACTTCCAGAGAGTGGCTTTGGCCTATTGAGGACACTGATTTGGAGAGTCCCTTTGGGAAGCAGCCCTTAAAAACAAAGGGACTCAGGAAGGCTGGATGTACTTCAAGAAAGAAATCCTGAAGGCGCAGGAGCAGGCTCTCCCTATGTGCTGGAAGATGAGGTTGCAGAGAAGAGGACCAGCCTGCCTGAGTAGGGAGCTTTTGCAGGAACTCAGGGAAAAAAAGAGTGTAACACCTTAGGAAAAGTAGCAGGGAATTCAGGAAGTGTTTAAGGATGTCTTGCAGAAAGAAAATTAGGCAGGTGAAAGGTCGTTTAGAACTTAACCTGACCACTTCTGTAAAGGATAATAAAAAGTGTTTATAAATACATTAATAAGAAAAGGAGGGCCAAGGAAAACCCCCACTCTTTATTGACTTGGAGCAGGGGAATTAGTCACCAAAGATGAGGAGAAGGCTGAGGTATTTAACACCTTCTTTGCCTCAGTCCTCAGCAGTAAGACCTGTTATCCTCAGGACCACTGGCCTCCTGAGCTGGTGGACAGGGACAGGAAAGGAAAGGACCCCCTGTAATCCAGGAGGGAGCAGTTAGTGACCTGCTGAGCCACTTAGATGCTCACCAGTCCATGGGAGCAGATGGGATCCATCCCAGGGTGATGAGGGAGATGATGGAAGGATTCTCCAAGCTGTTCTCTGTCATTTGCCATCAGTCCTGGCTCACTGGAGATGTCCCAGGTGACTGGANTTTTATGACCAAGTGACCCACCTGGTGGATGAGGGACAGGCTGTGGATGTTGTCTATTTGGACTACAGCAAGGCCTTTGACACTGTCTCCCACAGCACTCCTGGAAAAGCTGGCAGCCCAAGGCTGGGACAGGTGGGACCTTTTCTGGGTTAGAAACTGGCTGGATGGCTCCCAGAGCAGCTGAGGGAGCTGGGATTGTTTAGCCTGGAGAAGAGGAGAACTTACTGCTCTCTACAACCACCTGAAAGGAGAGTGTAGCCAGGTGGGTGTCAGCCTCTGCTCCCTGTAAGAGAGAACAGGACAAGAGGACACAGTCTTAAGCTGCACCAGGAGAGCTTTAAGTTGAATATTTGAAAGAATTGCTTCACAGAAGAGTTGATTAGATATTGGAATGGACCACCCAGGGTGGTGGTGGAGTCGCCATCCCTGCAGGTGCTTGAGGAAAGACTGGACATGGCACTCAATGCCTTGGTCTACTGGATATGGTGATGTTGGATCATAGGTTGGACTCAGTGATCTCAGAGGTCTTGTCCAACCTAATTGATTCTGTGATTCTGTGAAATATGATCTTTGGATGTGTAAAATGATAGCACCATGTGTGGCAATAATGGAACTGAAAAATATTCAGGCTAGTCCTGAGGCTCACACGCTGGAAAGAGTGTTGGACTGTAAAAAAATTTCTGAAATCAGAAAAAGGTGGTTCAGTCCTGACAATTTTTTCTTCTAGTGTGAGATTAAAAAAAACTTCATTTTGGTGTTCAGCCAAGAAAGAGGTCGTTGACGTTGGACTGATCTAAGTCTAGAGAAAAGCAAATTGAAAAATCAAAGGGGCCTCCTTTCGAGTAGGAAAAAATATCAATATCAGGTAGCTAGAAGTTGATTCCAAACAAATTTGGACTCAAGTTAAGGCGCATGTTTTAACACTAATTAACCAATTGAAAAATCTCATTGATGAAGGTATTAATCATCCTTGAGGATTTAAAATCATTCATTGCACTGTCTAGGACAGCTGAGTTTCTGAATTAACAAAGTCCTATGGCCTCTGTTTTCTAGGCTGGAAAATAAGGCGTAGAAGAATCACTTTATCACAAAATTCTGTGGATGCATAGAATAGGGAATGTTTCATTCAGTTAAATTCCCTCTTTTATTTAAAGTGTCCATAGTTGTCTGAAGAGATAATCAAGGCCTGCTGTCTTGGCAGTTTCGAGATCAGCATCTGAAATTTTAAGATAGAGTTCAGTAGCATTCAAGGAACTGTCCTTTAATGTATCTTTTTATTATAACAAAGAAATGGTGGCTGCACAAGGGCATTTTTGCTGGGGATTTAGGAATGGAAATGGTTTCATGAGTCATGCTGAAGCTAGATAAATTTTTCAGCTCTGTTTGGTTTTACTTTGATGTTAGCTTGTTGACTTTCATGTTTTCCAAATAAATACCTGTGATGTCGAAGGAAAAAGCATTCTGTATTTTCTGTCATTTTCAAAAAAATGATGCCTTGCCTTGATCTCTCTTAACAGCAACATTTGCTGCTTGAGTTGCTGGAAAATGCTGTCAAGTTTTCTGTTTTGCTTAGGTGCTGCTTCATTTTCCTCAGAGTCAGTATGTTTTCTGAAATGGCCTGTAGTTACTACTTATCCTCCAAGTATTAGTTGCTCCTTAGTGAAGGAGCAATATAATCCATATTGCTCTAGGGTACACAGAAATGACCTTGTAGATTTGCTGAGTTGGTAAAAGTATAGCAAAGACCCACTGCACTGGCTGTTTTTTCCATTTGCTTTGTTTTTTAATCCTTATGAAATCCAGTTGAGAAGATGGACTGAGTAAACTGTTGCTGGCGGCAGCCACTTTATCACAGTTAAGTGATACTGAGACAGTGGTGCCATTTTTGTTAAGAGACAGACCCTTTTCATGTACTGTTTGCTCATGACTAAGTTTTATCTTTAAAACCAATTTTCCCCTCATAATCAAAAAAAAATCCCCAAAGCAAAAAACTAGTGGAACATTTTTCCTGATACATGGAGTCCTTTGTGGAAAAAGAATGGATATTCCTACTGCCTGACAGTTCCTTTTTCTTTAGCTCTTTCCAGATTAGGATATTTGGGTAACTTGTAAACAGCAGATCTCAGCCTACTGAGAAGCAGGAGACTGTTGTTAAGTGTTTATTATTCACAGATAAAATGAGGTAGTGGGAAATTCTTGGTGGGATAAACAACATTGATGTCACTGCTTTCATTACAAACAGCAGGAGTTTAATCAGATACTTCAGAGGCACCAGAGTTAAACCCATGTACTGAGTGATTTTGAAAAATTCCACTCTGCAGAGTTCACTTTGAAGATGGAGAAATCCAGCAGCACAGCAGTAGAAGAGATCAGGATTTTGTTTTCCTGTGTGTCCTACATGTATACAGACTACATCATGTGTCTGCAACCACCAAAGCTGCTTTATCTGAAACAGACTTCGGCATGTTACCTCAGCAGGAGCCAACATGGGGTTTTGTAAAGGTGGAGCTGAGTGACGTGGGTAGATGGATTGCAAGGGGGAAAGAGCCCTTTCGGTGTAACTAGAAGAGCCAGTGCCTCAGGTGGGGTCCAAGTGAAGGAAGGGAAATCCTGGAGGGGTGAGGCTGCCTGTGGGGTGAGACCATGTGGCTGCCTCCTGGCTGCCTGTTTCCTGGTGGCATTCTGCTCCTTGAAGCAGGAGCAGCCTGTGAGGAGTGGGCACCCCCATCCTGGACCTGGTCTGAAGTCTTTTGACTCAGTGGGCATCCTTATAACTCCTGTGGGCTTGTTTAAAGTTCACACCAGTTGTAAACTATTGAATCTTCTTGTTGCCCACTGCAGATTGGATTTACAGCTGCCTTTTCCCCGCTGAAAGGCTGAAAAGCAATCATGGCTCTGCTGATGGTTCTGGCAGTGTTGCTGTGTCAGGGTTTCCTCAGGCTCTGTTGCAGTTGAAGTCTTGGACTCTCATTCTGACCACCAAGTGTGTTAATTATCTTTGAGGTTTCATTCCTCTTTTTATTTTCAGGCAACCCATTTCTTTTCTGTGCCAACTAGTATAAAATATAGGCAAACAACTGACACTGTTATTTGAGTGTTGCTCTACATCCACTCAAAGACACAAAGTGGGGGAAAGGGAATTGGGATTTGTATGCCCAATATCACGATTGCTATGATGAACTACTGAGTTCATTTTAATCCTCAAGGAAACAAAAGTTTGTAGAATTACTGTTTTTATTATTGTGTTCCCCAAAAGCTGTTTTTTAGATGAATCTTGGCAGAGCTGAGCATTTCAGAAACAGATACACACCTGAGCTCTCCCAAACCTGTAACTAGGTGTGGTGCCTCTGTTTCTAGTAGCTGCACATTCTCGCAGCTGACCTATTTTGCATGTTTGAATTTGGGCTCTTGGCACAACAGAGAAGTGACTGATGCCAGCAGATGTAAAGCAGGGCCAACATAAGCATTTTATATGGGATTTTTCAAGTTAGCTTGGTGGCTTAAACACTAATTGGGGATGCAAGATCAGCTTACTCTTCTTCATGAAAGCAGCCTGTGTGGAATGGGATGCTAATTCCTCGCTGCTACTACGGTAACAACTTCATGTGAAGTCGGTGAATTTATTTTTATGCGTAGTCTAGAGGCTGCTGCTCACTCCCTTTTAATAGGTTTTTAAATATTCAGTGTGCAACAGAACAGGTTTAACTGAGCAAAGAAACCACCTTCCCAGCTCTGGATGGGGAAAGCATTTAGGAGTGAAGAGTAATGTTTTAGTGTCTTAGGCAGAAAAGAGTATTGAACCCTCTCAGGCAAGTTTTCAAACACATGGCAGTTGGGTAAAATACGGGCTGGATGCAACCCTCTTTGTTCTTGTTACTTGTTAAGAAAAGAATTATACCCTCCTCTTGTCCATCAGAAACATACTTTTAGGAGGAGGTTCCAAACTTTTAGTCCTAAGCCAAAAAGCATTTCCCCAGCAGTGCCAACAGAGGCACAAGTAAAGATGAATGTAAAACATCTTTGCCATAAATGTCCAGTAAGCAGCACTCAGAGTGTGGCTTTCTGTGTTGGAGGAGACTGGAAGGAAAAAACCCCAAGGGTATGATTCTGAATTCTGTAGGACTTGTCCATTTAACTTGCCTTTTCCAGAACATAGCAGAACATAGTAGGTGTTACCCTGATTGGGTTAGAACTTCAAGAAGTGCAGACACTGCTCTTCAAATGAAAAGCATTTCGCCAAAAACTGAAGGTATCATAGCATTGGCTGTGTACTATACTCCCTTTTTATGGGATATGACTCCATTGGTGGAATGCTCCTGAAAACCTAATGCCAGCCCAGGGCTTTAGTGCACATTGCTGCAGTGGCTGGTGACCACGGGAGAGACAGATACTCTGCAGGCATCTTCATACTTAAATGACAGCCTAAAGGAGACTCTGGAGAAAGAAATTTCAAGTCTCTCTGCTTCCTTTACTCTGCCTTGAAAAATTTGATTTGGGCTGTGTGGTCTAGTTAAGAAAGAGTTAAAATACGCTGGTCTGGAATGTGATGAGCAGTAGGAATTAACACCTACCTACCCTGAACCCACAATTCAATCAGGACTAGGTTCCTTTTCAGACCAGCCTGGAACAGCAGCTTAAATGGACATTTAGGCAAACAGTTAAAAACAATAATTAGAAGTTAGATATGAATAGTTACATACTTTACTTCTATGTAAAGTTGTAGGCACAGCAGCTGGTTAGTGCAATGTTTGATAGGAAAGAGTGTAATATGTTTGGTTATAGAAATGTGTATTGGAGAAATAGGCACAGACTTCAGTAAATAAAAACAGATACAAGTGATGTCATAAGAATTCTCTTAAGGCTTATGTTTAATATGCGCAGTCATTACAGCGAGTCAATATTATCACTTTCTTGGCAAATCATTCCTGATTTTACAGCTCTGGTATATTTTTTTTCGTAAAAGAAATGCTGGTGGGGAGACCAGCATCCTTGAAAGGGAAAAGATACTAGATCAGCAAAGCAACAAATAGGCTTTAAAATTGGTAAACGGGAGTGGTTTTGCATAAAGACATTGCTACTGATCCTATCCTTATCTTAGAAATACATTATTTGGAAAAGAAAATGGATTAGAATGTAGTCTTCATTGTAGTAGTAGTTCACCATGCTAGAAATTTCCAAGTCTACTATATACTCAATATACTACTATAATCCAAATGCTTTTGTGAAACATGCTCTCAGGAGTGACCTTAGACAATAAAATTACCTCCTTTGGTTCAGGAGAAGTGTGGTATGCAAACCTGGTCTAACTGCATCGTTAAAACAGTAACTCCCAGGGAAGAGATCCTGATTTGCAGGGATTTTATCTAATTACTTGCTGTTGTGTGATAAATTGTATTATCTTTCTAATATATACTGTAAATACCTTGGGAGAGCTGTGTGGTATTTGCATATATTACAGTTTTATCTCATTGAAACTTGATAAATAATAATAATCCCATGATCATCGGAGTCAGCAAATAGTTTCATCCTGGGAACAGCTTAGTATCAGGTGCAATTACTGGCTAAGTCTTAAGCCAACAGTTCTGGAGAAACTGCTACTTCCAGTGGATTATTCCAGAATTTTGTATGCAGTGTTGTCAAGAGACTTACACTGTTGTACAGTAAGGCTGTTGTTTCTTGGGGAAAGTATCTGTTGATTGGCTTTGTCTTAGCAGGAACCTGGAAGGCTGTGTTGTCTGATGCATAATTAACATCTGAAAGAAAAGGTCACTGAAAAGCTTTAGCATTTAACAGATAATGCTGGCATGTATTTGAATAATTTTTCATCTCTCATTTTGAAATATTTTTAAAATCTAAACTATGGCTTTTGCATACATAATTGAGCTGGCAGCTATTTAGGCAACTCTTACGCAACTTTTCACAAATATTCCCTTGACAGCTGAACATTTCTACCTCAAGTATAAATTTTTCACAGGAAATTACACTGCTGCCAGTTTCATTCTGAAGTCTGTCAAGGAGAGGGTACTTTGCTGTTGATGTTTTCACTGGATTTTCAGGTGTTGCTGTAACTTTTTACTCCTTTGTTTTATACCACCTGTCTTGTCTTTGGCCAAAAGAAAGGAGAGCAGGCACACACAGCTTGTAGGCATTTTTGAAATTGTACGGGAAAGTCTCATTTTGAGTACCTGTTACCCTTGGAGAACTTAGCTGCATCCTGAGGAAGAAAAGTGAGGAATCCAGAGACTATAAATAAGTCACAGCATGATTGTACACGTCTAAATATGATTCAGTTTGATTTATGAAATGGAAATATAAAAGACAACGCTGACTACATGTTTATATGTGTCCTTCAGGAAAGATCTCCTTGAGACAAGGGTCCTCTTCAGCCATTGCTTTTCCCAGCCCTGAGCAGAGCCCTGCCTGGTCTGAGCTTTGCAGTAGGGGGAGAAGTACTGCAGCTGGGTAGTGAGGCCCTTTGCTGTAGACACAGGCTACGGATTTCTACTTTTGTCCCTAACAATTGCAGTAAGCTGCAGAGAAATGCTCTAGTTGCAGCTGATGGTGGGGTTTTAGGTGGAGGGTGTGGGGACAGAGAGACATTTGCCATTCTCCTCAGCCTCTCACTCCAGTTAACGTGGATCTCTCTGATAGTTGTACTGTCAAGGCCAGCATTCAGGCTCAGGACTGAGTTACAACAGTTCTGCCCATCTCTGTTTGTGCTCTTAGCCCAGGGAAAATGCAAGGGAAGTTGATTTAATAAAGTGTGTCTTTTCCCTGGTATTAGAGCATGTCCATCAGCTATTTCTAGTGCTCATAGAGATGCCTTAAGTTTTAGCTTTTGTATTTTTCAGATTCTGTGCTGGTTTGGTGTGTAGTTCTGGGCTTCATATTAAGTGTTGGTGAGCCCTCTTCACAGAGTAGGTAGGCAAAACAATTCCTTTCTAGCTTGGAACCAAGGACAACCAATATAAATTTTAGGCCCAAGAGTAAAAACATTGGTGAAGAGAAGAGAGAACAACAGGGAGGATGGAGCTTCATAACCTGCAGCTGTAATTGGACAATTAACTCCAATATGCTGATAGACCAAAACCTATAAAAGTGTGAGGCCTCGTGACCAGGGATCCATTTTGTGATCATTGTGGATTCAACCTGGGTGTAGCCCTGGGCTCTTGCACTGCCCAAGGTGTATCCTTTCAATAAATACCTATTTTATTCCTTTTGCTCTCTCTAGCCTCTGTTCCAGGTGAGCCTTTCTAGGCATCAGTTCAACCCAGGTAACCCAGGCTCAAGCCCCAGGGTGTCACCTCTGCAAAGGATAGGGGGAAGATTTTTTTTTTTATGCGTAGCAAAGTGCAGGAATATAAATGTTTCATGCTAAAAACTGGACATTTTAATTTCTGTCTTAACAGAAAAAGTTAAGAAACCACTGGATTTACTTTGTAATAGTTATATTTTAGAAGCGTAAAAGTTTCAAAAGCCTTACTTCTTTAAATACTGTTTTCAGTGTAGCCCATGAAGGCTAGATGCTGTTATCTAGAAACCGTGTGGTATGCCCTGTGAGATCTGCCTTGCAGCTGATAACATATATCCTTTGTGTATGATACTCTTGAGCCCTCAAAAGTGCTTCAGAAAATTTGGAATTCAGCCTGTCCTTTTGTAAGGGGGTGTTCTGAGGTGCAGGAGAAAGGGGAGCCCGATTGAATTATAGGTTAATTTGACTTGGTTTCCTCTTGCCTTTCCTACTGCAAGAGAACTAAGTACAACAGTTATCAGATGATTCCTTTTTTTTTTTTTTTGCATTCTTTACAGTGAAATAAATACAAAAACATTTTATAAATATGAATTGTGTTTATCCAAAATAATGATGAAAGCAATTTTTTGTATTGGATGAGCAAGCAGCTGGAGGGCTGTGTGCGAAAAATACCATGGTTGTTGTATATTTGTGCCTGTGTTGCAGAGACAGTAAAGAATTTATTTAGCTTTAACTGAAAAATCAGAAGTGATAATTACGTCTCCGTGTTTATCAAACATCTGCAAATTTTTCCATTTCGATGAACACAGCTAGTGCCTCCCACTGGTTATTTGTAACCATCCCTCTGAATCAGTGTCATGAAGAACTGAGATTTTTAGAGCATAAAAATGCAGTTTGCTATTGTGGAAATACCAGAGTCACAAGCTGCCTGATGACATGTCAACCATAAGGTTCTTAAATCTGAAAAATTGTGCAAAAGTGGTACTGTAGTAGAAAAAAAAAACCAACCCCAAAACCAAACCAAGCAAGAAACCAAAAAAAGTATCTGAAAACATTCCATGTTACACTTTTGTGAATAGATTGAACGTATTTTATACAAGTGGGTGTGGAAGAAAAATTACTGTTAAATATGACTTTCATGAAGAGTTTAACTTTCTTCAAAGGTTGTTTTGTATGCAAGTGCAAAGTACAGTTTATGCTATGGAAATACACTAGACTTTATTTTTTAAAGATATTTTTTCTCTTTGTGTAAAAGAAGTTGGTGAATTTTCCCTAATTAGATACAGTGCAATTACTATTTGATATTTTATTTTAAAATGCTCAGTAAAATTTAAATAAGGATACATTAAATACAAGTTTGAGAGATGTAGGTAATGTACGTAGTAGTGTCAAAAATATTTAAACTCCCCCCAAAGAAAAGCCATCAACTGCCCCACCATAAAACATAAGGATGTGAAATTCTGCAAATTTTAACCAATTTAGAGACTCTGTTGCATCAGCACTTGTGACACAGAGTGAACATATTCCACATTTAGAATGTTCATGTGGGATAGATTATCAGATTCCTTAATTCTGAAACTTCAATTTCTTTACATGTCAGACAGGAATTTGTATAAAGATTGAAGTAAGTAATTCATCTACCATTTAAGAACAACTTAGCAAGTTTTAAAAGATTAAAACCAGGTAGGGGGTCCATAAATTTAAGTATGTTCAGCTTGGCCAGACCACTTAGTTTCTCAGAATAAATAGGTGAAGTGAGGTTAATTACTGTCTTACAGCCTTGATTTCCTATACATTGTGAAGGAGGAGATATATATGAAGGTGGAAATAAGATTCAATTTTGATAATATTTTCCTTGGAATCAATTCAAGCTGACAGCTCTAAGATCTCAGTTCTGGGAAATGCTGAGCACCTGCAACTGTGAGCAATCAGTAGCAGCCAGGAGTGTTTTCCTTTCAGGAGGTCAAGCTCTCTGTGACTGGGCCTTCTCAGCAGTGAAGAAAGATGCATGAATGGGTTGGAAGAGTATGCACATGATACAAAACCATTTAAGAGGTAGGTATGAGCCATGCTGGGTACTATTACATAAGTATGCATAGTTGTTTACTTTTTGAGAAAATGCAGGCACAAATACAGTTTGTTAGGTGAACAGAAGCTTCCCAAGAGAATATCTGCACATTTGCATAAAACTGTGAGGTATTTCTTCATTTGAAATGTGAAGAAATGTGATGTTTACCTTATGTAAAGCATTGGTGACTTTCTTCTCCATTCTGAATGCTTCATCCAATTCCATCCAATCAATCATCCAATAGGCAGTGGGCATGATTTGCTCATGGCAACATCTCGCAAGTAGATAGGCATCTCAGGGTGATGGTATAGGATAGGAAGAAGAAACCTAGTGTTTTCAGGAAAATATTTTAGTTTCTAATAAAACAGTCACTGCCACAAGCAGTGACAATCCAGTGATGCCTTCTAGACACTGGTATAGAATATTCTGGTGAAAAAACAATTCACTGCTGGTGGCACATAGACTCTAGCAAATGAATCACCACTGAAAGCCTGTGTTTAACAGAGTAGCTATCTAAGTTGATGTTAATAGCAGGCATCCAGGCCTTTAAGCTTCTTAAATCCACTTCAGTGGATATTGATTTGGATAATAAGAAATATTTCCTTAGGGAAACACTTGATAAAAGAGCCTAAGGCAAGGGGAAGTGATTTTGCACGGCAGTGAATGTGAAGAAAGAGAATATTTAGCCAAACAGCAATCTCTGTGATCAACAGTGTTTCTGACTTTTTGTGCAGCCGCATCTGAAGTGTTTGGGCACCTCCCCTGGAGTCTGGAAGCACTGCTGCTCTCAGGGTGATTCTGCCCTTGACAGAGAAAAGCTGCTGCTGTTGGTGTGTGAGCTTCCTGAGCTCATCTGGGAGAGCAGGCAGGGCATGTTAGCCCGAGTGTAAACTCAGAGCTCAAAGGCTGCTTCCCAGAAGGTCTCTGCCTCTGTGACGGGGGCTGCGAGCGTGCTGCTCTGCAGGAGAGGAACGTGCCCAGAGGCAGGAGCTCTGTGCCAGGTTCTTCCAGCACCCCCAGGCCTTCAAGTCTGAAGGTCCAGTCTGCCACTGCTCTGATCATGTGTGGCCAAAATTAGGAATCATTATGGACAGACCTTGCCTCAAACTTAGAGTTGTTCAGCAGCCCAGATTCTGCCACATCAAGTGTTGGGATCAGGTTCATTGCATGCTGCATTTATGCAGGATCCTGGGATAGCAATCATGTTTGAAATGTGTGCTGAGGAGAGAGGTACTAGCAAAGGGAGGGGAGGACAAGTGACCAGTGGCAGATTTCTTTTATGAAAAAGGGTGACTTCTCAAGTTATCATGCAAGTTTATTTGGACTTGTGTTTTAGTTTGATCTTACGATACTTAAAGTAGAGCTACATAAAAACACATCTTTTTTCTGTCGCCTCTCACCTTCTGCTGCAGTCCAGACCTGCTTGACATTTTTCAGATGCAAGATGAGCGCAGCCCCTGAGGCCTGTGCACTCTTCTCTGTGCTGCTGGAATGAGGTGACAATGCATCTGGGGAGGGCGAGGATGGTGTCACTGAAAGCAGAGATGGAGCTACCTGGAAGCATCCTTATAGTTCACCCCCTTTCAGTACTCATTTGCTGATACTCAGTTCCCTAAACATGGGCTCTTTGGTTTAATTCCACACCCCTCCACTTTGCTTTGCATTTCAAACCTACTGATGTGCCAGGTGCTGTGAGGGCCCCTATTCAGATCAAGATGACTTAAAAGATTCTGAGTGTGTAGGATCTGAGGAAACTGGAGCTTGGTGGGAGCAGTGCCCACAGCGCAGCTGGGAGGACCCCAGGCATTTGTGACTGAAAGGGGTAACGTAAAATGTGAATGCTGTGGAGTGTGAGAAGATTTCTGAAAGATGGGTTTTGATACACTGCTGGTATAACTGGAGAGCTTTGAATGAGTAGTTAAGGCCCAGCATATTGTAAAGATGCTGATAATGGAGTTAAGGGATAAAGTGATAAGGCAGCAGTGACAGGGGACAATTTGGGTTATTTTCAGCATGTCATGTCAGCCAGATGAGAGAGGAACAAGTGTGGAGATTGGAAAGGAGGAACCAGATACAGGGCAAGACACAAATAAAGAATTTAGAGGTGGAAAAATGGAAAAAAAGGTGGATATTGTAATTCCTCACAATTTTTGAGTTACCTTTAGAATTGAAGAACAGAGGCAAAGTTTGTGGGATAGTTTATATCCTTTAGAATATAATATTTCCTTTTTAAAAGATAAATGTGACATGCAGATGTTTTTTGAGTAAACTGAAAACCAGATTTTGTACACAGCAAGTTTCAGTATGGTGAATCTCTCAACTTTCAGGTTCCTGAATATTTCAGGAGGAGGGTAGAGAAAAGGGGAAGACTGATCATGTGTTTCAGATCAGTTACCTTTGATATGTTTTGAAGAGGGAGGGAAAGAATAAATGTCAACCTTCAAATGGAGTTAAGCATGAATAGTCTGGGTAGAGGTATATGCCAATCTTATTAGGGAAGCAACTATCTCATATCTTTGTCACCAACATAACTGACCATTGCTAGAAAGTATATTGATAAAAATAACTTGTCTTTTGCAATTCTTCTATTTAAGTGCATTTCAGTAGCACAGAGGACTGGATGCAGCTATGTGCATGCTGGGAAAAAGAGGGGAGAGAAGGTATTGTGGATTCATTAACAAGCACTCAATCCAACTTGGAATATACAAAAGATGCTGATGGGAGAGGGAGAAGAAAAGGTCGTGTGAATTTGGGTTAGTCCTTGCCTGCAGGATTGTATCCACAGATGTGAGTGGTCAGTGCCTCATTTTTTCATTTTTGCACAGGACTTGGGTGCCTTGAGGAATGCTTTGAGATGACATTTTATACAGCTTTTCAAAGGCAGCAGTAGCTTGGGATGAGTGAAACCTTTGAGGGTTTGTGAATCTGTTCTTTAAGGTCACACAAGCAGATTGATTTTGTGACCCTATAATAAAAAATATCTGGTATGTACAAAAGCCCTGTAATAGAGTTGACAGAAATAGAGATAGCCATGGAAGTAGAATGTAACAGAAGGTAAAAGTAAAAAGTCAATAAGGGAAGATACAGCTCAAGCAATTACACTTCTTCCATTCCTATGGCAGGCATTGTTACCCATTGTTGTGATTGTTATGTCACAGTGGTTGGTTTTCTTTAAACATCAACTGATACAAAAGAAAAAAAATTTGAAAGTATACTTAGAAGTGATAATAATGAGAATTTACAAACAGCATTGAAATTAATAAAATCAGGTATTATAGGGAGCAGCTCTTAAATTAATCATCACATTACATCCAGTCTGTGCATGGCTTGTAGGCTTTTTCATGAAACACTTAGGCTTTCCTTTCTTCTCTTTGATCACAAAGTCAAAAGATCAGTCTGCTGCTTTTTTTTTTTTTTTTGAGACCTTTTAGAGTCTTAGGGTACTCTATTTTCCATCTCGGGTTGTCACCTGATTGTCCAGGCCTGTCCCTTTTGATGGCAACTTTACAGGGTACTGTATTTCTCTGGGTGTTTTTTGGTTTGGTTTGGGTTGGATTTTTAATTTTTTTCTTTTTAACAACTGCTGTTTCCTCTGCAAGCTTTACACAGTGTAGCTTATAATTTACCTGATTTGGTGGCCGCTCTTGGGACTCCAGATTATAGTGACTTGCTTTTCTCTTGCTTGTTTGGTTTGTCTTGAATGTGTGTAGAGCCCTTAATGTGTTCCTCACCACACATTCTTATTTCCTGTTGAACGTGACACCAGAAACTCCCGTTGCAAGCACCATTCCTGATGTTCAGACCTTACAGTGCTCATTCAGAGGCTTCATGACATACTTAGACTGTTCATTGCCCCTGCCCTGTGTGTACCATGTAGATATGGACCCATTCTAATTCAGTAAGCCTGTAAATGTTAAAAACAGCACTTGTTCACCTTTGCCATTTATCCCCATGTTTTACCTCATTCTCCTAGTGAGGGTTAGCTCACTATGACAAGCCTTCCAAACACGTTTTGTAACAACCCTTTCCTTGCTCACGTTGCTGTTTTTGATACTGCATTTATCCAACTCTCCTTTTATCCAACCCAAGCATGCCAGTGGCTTTCAGGCTGAGCTTGTGCTCAGCTGCTGCAAATTCTTCCAAGGTTCTTACTGAAATATTCTTCTTGACCTACCACTGCTTTCTCAGTCGACTCTTGAATATTGCCATATGATTCCAAATGTGCTAACGTGTGAGAAGAATGCATGTTCTTTGTTAGTGCTCTATTTACTATAAATGTATAAAAAAGCAAGTTTTTCTGCCATTTGGGGGCTCAGTTGTTTAATTTAACGAGGGACTCTTTTTTTCCAAAGCTTCTTACAATGTTTAACAACTAGAAAACATTAATGTCACCAAAAATGTGTTTTGGTGTTCTTTGTGAGACACATAAGCATATGCACTACTTCTTGTGCCTGCAACCACCCTGTTGTGCTTTGCTATGACTTGGCTCAAGTTCAGTTTTACTTGTTTGGTTTCTGTTAGTCTCCTGCTTTTTTTGCCATACTGTGAGCTAATGAGAGGAGGTTTGACTGAATGAGTTTTCCAAATAAAGCTTCTGTGACGATCATTATCAAAAGGTTTCAAGAACACTAAATAAATTTGTCTCAATTTCGTCTTCACAAACATCATTTGTATATCTTCTTACATGGTGCATAACTCAAAAGCTGTTTATTTATTTCTTCACACTTGATTTAGATTAGGATACTATTTTATTTAGACAAGAAATTTGGCATAAACAGGGAAGACTTAATTTCAACTTTCCTGGAGAAGTTTGGCTTAAATTTTCTGTTTTTCTTTTTTTTTTCCTTAGAAAAAAATAAAAAGACAAAAATACTTGCTCCACAAGAAAGTTACTTAGAGGCATTTATGTAAGGCTTAATTACCCTAAAAATAATGCTCTGTGACACTTCTAGCTTCCTCCCAAGGTCTGAATGAGGGTCATAGATTACTGACTTATTATACACATTTTAAGATGTGTGAAAAAGTATATATTTCTGAGGCTTGGCAAATTTGACAGGTGAAGCATCAATTTTTGGAAGTCCTCTCTGTACATATTTTTGTACTGTTTCTAAAATTATTTGTGACATTTCTTGGGGAGCATTGGGGGGGTTGATGAGATAATGTGGCTGTTAAAAATTGCGTGCATGAGTGCTGAAACTAGAGGTGATGGAAATATCTGTAGTGCATGACTTCCTTTTTTATAATATGCCTTGGGTTGACACTCTTATTTTCCCACTCTTGTGTCGGCATCACAATGGTAAAGTCATATTTCAAGGGTAATTACATGAAATTTATTTGGTTAAAACATTTCAAGTCTTGCTTCTTTCTGGCCTTCGATGGAAAGAAGATAGTGAGCTACAATCAATATTGTTTACTTCCTCGATTATCATGTGTAAATTCAAGTCTAAGCTTCTGCAATTCAACTGCAACAACCCTTAGATAACCACTCACCAATCATACATGAAGACACACTACTTTTTTCCCATATTCTTGCTTTTGGTTGAAGGGAAATTAGAGAATATACTTCATCTCTAAATGATGTCTACCTGAGAGCACTTACAGATGTACCGAAAGTGTTGAGACATGTTTAAGCAATTTGTACGTGTAAGTCAAAATGCAACTTCTCAGTTTTCACAGCCACCTTGCAGTTTAATTGATAGATTAAAAACTAAAGGCAAAGCCACCACCATATATTCCTGTCTTCCAGGAACATTTCAGGCTAAATAAAGATCATTGACAGGATGGCCGATAGTCCAACTTATGGCTAAGGACCTTAGAAATAAATTCAGTTAAAATGTGGCAGCTCTTAGAAGTTTTCTTTAAAATCTACAGTTTGGGGGTTTTTTGGTGGTTTTTTTTTGTTTGTTTTGTTTTGTTTTGTTTTCCTTTTAAATCTACATTCTGGAAAGAAAGATGAATATATTTGCAATGTTGTGACCTGTCTTTTGTTGATCTTATGGAGGAAAGAGCATTTGACATAGGTCAGGTGGCTCTGCGGTTTTTTAAAAACCTGTCTGCAGTGATTTTGCAGGTAAGGTGAACCTGCAACACCTGCTTATTTCTTTACTAGGTGATATATTTTCTGACTGATGTATCCTCCCTCTTATGGCCTTTCTTTTTTGGTTCTGGCTGCTAAGATCTCATCAGTACTTCTCTGATGCTGCTGGAGGAGACCTTCAAAACTCCAGAGGACCTCTTAGTTAAATGAAAGCCCTCAAGTAGCACTCCTGGATTGATTTGGCTGCCAGCTATTGTGCAGCCCAGTGTGTGGAATGGACTAAAAATCAGAAGATGATACCCCTCTTGCACTAATGATAATTCTTTTGCACACCACTTGTCCCTTTTATTTAACAGCATGGATGTAGTACTGGTAAGAGACGTCCTTTTGATAGTGCTGTGGAAGAAGACTAACTAGAAAAAGTTACTGTCATACATAAACGTGCAAGCATGCCTGAGCATGTGAGAGGTGGAAGTTTAAGGAATTTTCTTAGAAACAGAAATTAGTTTAATCTCTATGGTCCATGTAGGTCTGGTCTCTCCACAAGGTATGCTAACCACTGCAAAGTGCAATGATGAGTTAGTTTTGAGACAGAGAAACATATTGCATCCCCATGCCACCACTTGTCCTAAATGGAATTAGACTTTAACTCTCACTGGCAGATTAAACACACACCATTGGCTCTGAGGTGATTAGCTGTGCTCTTGGGACAACGCCAGTAACTTTTCAAAGAATGTTGAAGTTGTATAGCTGAACATGGAATGCAAGAGGAAAGGTTACTTCTGTAATCCTTATTCAAACATGCATCAAATTTCATAGTCACAGGCATCAGTTTTAGGAGAACACAGCTTGTGTTCCATGTCTAGCTGTCCAAGGCTTCTATCACTTGAGCTAACACAGCTATGGTGACAGGTCGGGGTTTCTCTCTCATATGTGAGGTGCCTGTACAGAATGCATCCCTAAACTTTGGTTCCCCGGTAGGGATTCTGGTAGCCAGCACGTTTTCCAGCACATTGCCTTAAACAGTAGCTTCACTTTCTGGCAAGATGTAGAGTGGTGGCCGGAGCAGTGCTCACACACAGACTAGCAGCATATACAGGTCTGTAGGTGTGGCCTGTTTGTTCTGAAAGTAATAGGGCAAAAGTCATTAGATTGGAGTCTCATTTCAGTCTCCAGTATGCCTGCAGTGTCTTTGGGCAATGTGTCATTTGTCTGAGTGGGAAAATGTGTGAGACTGTATGAGAGACCATTGCAGAGGCAGATGCAAGCCTCACTAGCCCATTTGTGTAGGTGCCATGAGCAGAGGTGCCAGAGATCTTTATACAAATCTGTAGTGGACACTGGGCAGCAATTCATGGCATCTTCCCCAGACTGGAGGCAGTTGTTAGGGAAAATAATTTCAAACATTTCTGAAAAATGTTGTTTTCTTCCATTAAGCATTATGACTACTGAATCCTGTAAACAGGTACTAATGAGGACAAAACACCCAGGGTGAGCTTTTAAATGGGTATTCTTTCAACTGAAAGTGGGGCACTCCAGCACATCATTGTTGTAGACACATTATCTTTTTAACTGGTTACTTTTGCTTCCCAGAGCTGAACAGCATGTTGCATTGATACTTTATGCTTTACTTCCTCCTCTGAAACCCTGTAAAAATATATTTATTACATATCCTTGGGCAGAAGGTTGATATCATGTGGCTTGTCCTGCCTTACAAAGATGTGTATCATTGTCCTGGAGCACTGGTCTTATCACTGGGTTGTAAGTAGTGAAGTCTCAACATTATTTGTTATGGCCCTATGACTTCTAAGAGGAAGTGGAAACTAACAATTTTCTGAATGTCTTTTACTCCACCCTTTAGACTGACTTCCACAAAACAAACCCTAGAGGCCATTTCATAAACTTTTTTGAATTGCAGAGTTCAATCATGTTGTCTGTGTGCCAGAAAGATGTGGGGGTTGGGGAGAAAAGGGTAGAGTAGATATCTTGGGAAGATAAGATTCATTCTCAATTTGACACAGCAATTACTCTAGCTATGAGTAAGGAATCCAACAGGGTGGGCTAAAACAAAATTGAATATCAGCTCTCTTTGGAGCTAGATGGTTGTTAAACTGTGGGAGTAATTTCTGGACCACAACCACAACTACCAATGCAGGCTGTGAGTGCCTGTAGCAGAAAGGTAGTGAGAATATTATGTACATTCTTGTTTTGTTTTTTATGGGATGAAAACTTGGCCAAGCCTTGGTTTTCTTTTAAAAACTAACCAAATACTGAACAAACCCTCAATATTAGGACTGTTCATCTTGAGGAATTAATAGATTGTAACTGGCACACACATACATAGCTGCCAACAAATTTCTGTTCAGTGTGAGCATTTCTCTTTGAAAGCTGGAGAGCAACAGTGCTGTGGGTGGATACTGGCTATTCCTGCACCAGGGCACTCCTGCCATTCTCCATAACTCTGTGCAGGTGCTGGATGCTGCCCCTCAGCTGTGGGAGAGCATCCTCTAGCAGCTCTTCAGTCTCCTGTGGAATCCACCCAGTATGAATAGAAAAAGAATGTGTATGTCCCCAAGCCTTGGATGGTCACATGGCAGCACTAAACAGGGTTACAAGCAACTCTCTATATGGGTGCAGTTTCCTTGAAGCCTTAGCCTTAATTAGACACAGTCAAGTTGAATCTAATCACAGTGTGTGAGGCATTTTATGACTACTTCACTTTTATCTACAATGGATCATTAGTTAGGCTAGAGTTTTCCTATTCACAGTTTCTTCCTTTCAATTGCTATTTTTCTGATCATTTGAATTTTAAGAAGTTCAGATTTTTTTTTTTTTTTAATTAGGAAAACTTCCACTGTACTCTGTGTAAATCTAGACAAGGCTGAAATTTGAATAACTGCCATTTAAATCTCCTTGAAAGTGACCTGTTCTTACTGTATTTTGAGGTTGTATCTTGATGAAAAAGAAAACTGAAGCTGGTGGGGTCTAGATGAATGGGGTCTCATTCATCTTGCATGAAGATAAATGAGACAGGTTGGTGCATCATGTGCTGCTTTGGGGAGCATGAAGGGGGAGGTGCTGAGGATCTCAGCAGTGCACTCAAAGCAGAAGGCTGGAGGCTGGCACCCACTGGAGGCTGCAATGAGCTCCTCTTATTAACCACCTGTCTTAACTGCTCCTGAACTCCACCCCATTGTCCCTAGTCTCTCAGTTCTCTGTTGAGCCACTTAGCAAGGAGGAGAGAAGGTAATTCACTTTCGAGTTCTGTGATTTCTCTACTACTGTCCGTAATGCAGCCCATTAAATCGTAGAATATCCTGAGTTGGAAGGGACCCACAAAGATTAAGTGCAACTCCTAGACCTGCACAGGGCCATCCCGCAAAAGTCACCCTCTGGGTGGTAAACCTTTTCCTGATATCCAACCCAAACCTCCCTTGACTCAGTTTCCTGCCATTTCCTGGAGTCCTGTCCCTGGTCACAAGAGTGAAGAGATTGGTTCCTGCTGCTCCACTCTCCCTCGTGAGGATGTTGAAGAGCACAATGAGGTCTCCCTTCAATCTCCTCTTCTCCAGGCTAAACAGAACAGATTAGCTCAGTCGCTCCTCCTAAGGCTTCCCATCCAGACCTTTCATCATCCTTGTGGCCCTCCTTTGGGTGCTCTCTAATTGTTTAATATATTTTTTATATTGTGGCACCAAAAACTGCCCACAGCACAGGAGGTGAGGCTGCCCCAGTGCAGAGCAGAGCAGGACAATCCCCTCCCTTTCCTGGCTGCTGATGGACCCCAGGACATTGTTGGCTCTCCTGGCTGCTGGGGTGCTGCTGACTCATGGTCAACTTGCCATTGACCAGGACCCCCAGGTCCTTTTCTGTGGTGCTTTCCTCTAACATCTCTTTCCCCAGAATCTGACACTGGCCCTTTTTAAGCATTCTGGAAAGAGTCACTGTAGCACATTACCTAGGAGCTGATGTAGTAGAGGCAAGAGTTTTAGTCATATATAAGGCATGAGAATCAGGTCTGTGACCAAATTATTCTTGTATTTTTATTCTGATTCTAATACTTGCTCTTCGAAGAGCTGAGCCAATCCTTTTCACTGCCTCAGTTTTGTTAATTTTAAAATAGGCGGGAGTGTATTGACTTGTGGAGGATTATAATGGCTTCATATTCAGAAGATTGTTATGTTATGCTTGGATCTCCTGCATACACTTTGAGAATGACATTGAAAAAGTGGAGATAGGGTTGCAAAGCATGACTGGGAAACTGTAAGATACATCTTCCAGCGAAGGACTTACAGAACTCCATTTGTTTAGCTTCATTGCACAGAAAGGTGACTAGATGAGTGAATTTCACAAGTACTTTTATGAGAGGAAAATGCTGGGTTCTTAAAAAGCCCCTTTATCTTGCGGAAAGGAGCACAGCAAGAAGCAACGCCTGGGAGTTAAAGCCAGACAAAATCTATTTGAAAGAGATACAGTTGAGTTTGGGGGACAATGCACGTGATTTTAACAGGGAGAGTGGTTAACGGCTGGGATAAACCAACAAGCCCTTGAAATTTTTAACAAAGAATGTGATGCCTTCTTGCAAGATATACTGTAGTAAAATATAAATGTCTGTGTTGAAGCAGGCTTCATAGGCTTTTATGGTATGGCAGATTGAAGTAAATTATCCAGTAGTCATTTCTGATTTTGAAACACAGAATTCTGTGCACATAACATGTCTCTTCATCCATATGTATTCATGCAGTAATTTAAAAATAATAAATATTGAACTATATGCGTAGATTATATCTCTACAGTATTTAACATCTTTTCCAAAATTCATAGTACAGAGCAGACACATGCAATTTTTATTGATTTAATTTACATCTATAAGAAAAAAAAGAAATCACTTTTGAGTATAAAGGTAATTGTCAAAATGAGAATTACTTAAAAATACCTGTATTTCCAGCACCTGAAGTTACTTTAATTGATGTTTTTGCTGTAATTTTTCTTTATCATAAATTAGACTTTTCATGATAAAGTAAAAAACAAAGCCAAGCAAAAAATTAATCACAAGTCAAAACATGTATTTGAGTTTGAAGAAAAGGCATTTTCCTGGTGCCTCAACACTGGAACTCTGAAGGCCAGAGAGTATATTCCTTTTGGATTATGTGGGCTTTTTTTTCTTTCAATATCAAAACATGATCTGAAAGTGCAATAAACAAAAGAATTAGTCAAAGAAACCCTGTAGTTTTATGACTTTGAGGATAATCTTCCTCTGGTTCACTTGTGCTTTTAATTAGTGTGACAGTTACTTTATTTTGTTGTCTTAAAAAAAAAAAAAAAACCCAAAAAAACCCACACACCAAAGTCAGGGCTCAGGATGGAGCACCCAGAGTTCATTTGCAGATTTTTGGTTTAAGCTAAGAAACTAGGAATATTAGGATTGCAATAACCTGGTTCTAGTTTTGTTGTTAACAATATATACTGACTGTTAACAATATATACTGACCAGAGTGCTGGTACCTGTCGTCCAAAGGTTTCTCCATCAGGCCTGTTCTGCAGACATTTACCACTTTTCTGGCAGCAGCCAGCTGGCTCCCCAGTGTCACAAATGCAGTTTAACTACCTCAGCTACTGGAAATGTACTCTCCAGAACTTCCCTGTTCTTCTTCCTGTCTCCATTTTAGGGCACACCCCGAGCAGTGGCATTTTTGGAGGTCCCAAGCAATGCAGACTACAGGCATGGAGCAGGTTTTTTCAATCTTTTCCACTAAAGCAAGTAAGGTGTTCATGTGGAGGTTTGCTTTGGATATTTAGAATCTGGGGAGAGGGCTTTGCAATATGACACAAAATGTGCTAGGTTGCGTCTACAACGAAAAATTTGGGAGCAGCCTGGTACTTTCCATGTCAGCTTTACTGCCTTCTTTATAACAGAAAAGTAGTGAAGAGATATCTCCATTAACAGCAACTGACATGGACATTTCAAGTTAAGACACAAATAAATAAG
Source organism: Phainopepla nitens (assembly GCA_013400175.1). Classification (NCBI taxonomy): domain Eukaryota; kingdom Metazoa; phylum Chordata; class Aves; order Passeriformes; family Bombycillidae; genus Phainopepla; species Phainopepla nitens. The sequence goes on along the minus strand of VXBQ01016762.1, from coordinate 686,373 downwards.
GGAGGGTGAGGGAGAATTGGCTGTGAATAAACAGGAATCCAAAAACTGATAATTGTGGATGCATGTGTAGGTACATGTACATGGGCATGCACAAGCACAGAGGTCAGTACAGCTGATCTCTTCTGCAAAATAACTTTTTGCAATTGCAAAAGCAAAGAATGCTGGCACATGGGGGAAAGCAAGAGGTGAAAACAGAAGATTATTTTCCTTGCTAATGCAGACTGTTTTGAAGAAAGAGCAGCAGGGAAAGTTTTGGCTTTGCAAGCAGACATAGAAACGTCTGTCAGCTCATAATGAACCTGCTCTCCCCTTGGTTTTCACCTGAGTTGTCAGTGCTTGTGTTTCTCTTTTTCCTTCCTAGCTGAACTTCTTTCTTGATCAAAGCTCCTATTTTATTTTTAAACTTTTCATTCCTGTAAATGTCTGGAAGCTCTCCAGCCGAGCTTGGCTAAAGCCAGAGGGCACTGGAAGCAAAGAGCAAGGACAGATGTGAAGACAAACTACAGACACTTGGCGGACACTCTTTAAAGCAGCAAAAAGCAACTCTTCTTCCTCTCCCTGCGTTTTAGCTCTTCCCAGTTTTTTCTAAGGAGCCGAGAATTTCATTTTACATCCCCATGCAGGAAGAGATGTCAAGGACGCGGGGAAAGACCTTGGCAATGCAAATAGCTCAGATGTTTTTAAAGGATGTGAATACTTATTTTTGGAAAGTTAAAATAATTCATTCATTATGATGTAGGCAGCTGCACGTAAGATTTAGACTGAAATGACAGGTTTGAATGCAAAAACATTAGGGCTCAGCCAAAGGGGGCTGTCACCTGAACAGTTTATGCCCAAATAACTGAGGATAGCATCTCAATATCTACCTGGCAAGAAGTAGCTTTTTGCTGTGCGTGACTGGACGGGAAGAAAGGCAATCTGCCCTGTAACCAATTGAGGCCCCTCTTTGCTCTTACCTGAGGCATGAGGTGTACCAGGCAGATGCAGAACAGAGAGGGGAGAAGAGGTACTTGGGCTGTTTATGTTGCTGATGCTGGCCTTGCATGACCTATCTGTCCAAGATTCTCCCTCTGTGTGGGATCCATGGATGAAGGATGAATGTAATAGTTCCTAGTGATGATGGCAAAAATTAAGAGTCTCTTAGCATTAAAGCAACCAAAAGGTATTCCCTGTTCTTCAGGCACTTTTAAACAGTAACTGCATCGTAGTAATTTGGAGTGCCTAATAAGTCATATTTTCACTTGCTCTTAAGCCACTTTTTAATTTACTCTTTTACCACTGTTTTCCTGTATACCAGCTGAAGTATTTCTATTTAAAGAGAGATGTTTTACTAGCATTACTGCCAATGTATTGGCAAGAGAGAAGGAGACAGTCATACTGATGTGAGGAAAGCGGCTTCTTTTCATCGTACTGGGGAGATGTCCTTCAAAGCGTGGTCCAGCTTTTGGATCGCTCTCCATTCTTGTACCAGCTTTATAAAGGGACCTGATAACCTTCTCTCAAAGACTGTCAAAGTCAAGCTAGGCCTGGCATGAAGGAGAAATTCATGTATTTATAGGAACGTTGAAATTTATTAGACTGTAGAATTAACTAGCCTTAACTTAAGGAGACACTGTCAGCTTAAATCTCACCCATCGTTAACATCTTGTATAAATAAGCTGTAAAAAATACTATGCCTGATAGGGGGAAAAATCTTCTCTTTTTAAAATAAACAAATGCGGGCATTTCCCTGAACTGTGTGAAAACCCAACACACAAAGGACTGACCCTATGTTGACAGTAAGTGTCAAGCAGAAGTGAAATGAATTTTATGTCTGTGCTGAAAGAAATGCAGTAGGTTTAAAAAAAAATTAAAAATAAGAGAGTACTTCATTCTGGTGAATAACAGGCCTTGAACATCACTGTTACTGTGCAGTAGTTTCACAGTCCTGTCTCTTTGTATGGGTGTCAGAGAATGTCAGATACAGCAGTTTATTAATAAAAATCTGTTTCCTGAACTGTCCTATCAGTGATGTAGGCCTCTCCCCTACCCTGTGGTTTGGATAATACAGGTGCTGTGCACAAGCACCAGCATCCCACAGTCAGCCCTGGTCTTATTTTATCCTTGATGCAAGGTCAACAGCAGGGCTGTAGATCAGCCCTGTGCTAGCTGCTCTTAGATACGTGTTCTGCTGAGCAGCTCTGCCTGGTCATAGGATGAGAAATGGACCAAAGGGCAGTTCCTGGACTAGGTATCAGCACTCCAAGATCCTGGGTCAAGGAGATCTTTGAGGATACAGTGCTTCCCTTAGTCACCACTTAGTAAGGTATCCCCACTACTGTCTTGTGTCCTCACACTTACCTGAGGGTCTGTTTTCCTAGCAAATTGTCCCATGTCTTTTAGGTGAATAAAGCTTTGAAAGGCATCAAGGCTGTAGTTTTTTTGATCCAAAGAGCTGAGAGATTTGGTAATGGTACTAGATCTATATTGCTACTGTGAGGGATGGCTACTCTTGATATCCTGGTGCTGCGACCCTTCTTTCAATTTTTCCATTTTATCAGCATCTGCCTTCGCCTCCAAATAACACTCAAAAGAAAACTCTCTTCTTTGACTGCAGAGGGTACTAGCCTTGTGACTTTTCTGTCAATTTTGTTATTCTTCCTTGGCATTTCGTATGTAGGAAAGGACCAGAGGCTTTCCTGCCAAGAAGAGCACTCCCACACGTTTCTGCCCAATTATACATGTAATTCTTGGCTTCAGTCAAGATGTTTGCAGGACATTTGAGCTATGCTGTTTGGTCTGTGAATTGTTTTTCAACTGTGCTGCCACTATTTGAACATGCTTAGTGTCTTCAGAGCAGGATCAGTGACTGTATCACAGTGTGAAGGGAAGAGTTTGGAGTTACCAAAGGTCCTCCATCCTGCTAAAATGCCTGAGACTCTTGTCACCCTGGCTGTTGTAGAGAGGACATGATTTGTACTGGCTTGGAACTGAATCCTAATGTGATAAATGGCAAGATTGATCTATCAAAATTACATCACTGAAACACTAGTTCTTCATTAAGAGTTAGAAAAATGAATGTTCTGGGTTTTTCCTCAACAGGAAAAAGATATTTTTATGTGCAAAATTCAGTTCTCAGCCCTGTCACAGACTGGGCAGATGCTTAGCTTGTCTGTAAAATAGAGAGAATGATCCTGTCAGTTGTCCAGAAGAACTGTGAGGCTACAGCAACTGCAGCTATTCAACAACAAAGCAACATATATATGTATGATATAAAAATATATGTAGTATATATATACATATAGCATGTATATACTTATATATGTGTGTGTGTGGAGAGGGAGAGAGAGCACAGCAGAGCTATTCAACTTTTACAGTAGAGGTTTCAATTCACTGCATCCATGACATTTCTGAAAGCAGTAGCCATCCTTCCAGTGGGAAATGATCCATTCTCATACCTGAAAAGTGTATAAAAATATCCCTGGTGAAGGAGCTCATCCCTTTGGTTAGCCTTAGATCACTGGTGTTGAAAACTAGTGACAGATGGGAATGCACTGATAATACCCGAGAAAGCACTTCCTATTCCTTTCACAAGTGACAGCTCTGCCCTCCCAGCGAACATATGCAACAGGAGGACATACAAGGACTGCTCTTTTAGTTCTGATTTTCATATCAGATAAGATGTTTCCTCAAAAGCCTTGCGGCAGATCACATTTTAAAGTTTAATTTTATTCTTCTCTTCCCAAAATGAGAAGCCCCTGTGGCCCATATGCTCGGCAGAGAGCTGATGGCCTTTTGTGCAGCACTTAGCAGGTTTAGGGTCAAATTCCAATGGCCTTGTAGGAAGCCTACAGCTTCTAAATGTGAAGGCTGTATGGCCTTCAGAGGTACTGGCCAGCAGTCATCTGAGTTCCCTACAGAGACCAAGGAGAAGGTTGTGAAGAGCCTGAGTGTGTTGCCTTCTTTATAGACTCCCAAGTATTTCTTCAGGATATGTCCTTCATTGGGCTTCAACATTTTATGCTAACAGCTGTGGGAAAACTCATTTTTTCTTCATTTGAAAGCAACCTTCTGTATTCCCAGAAAACAACTTATACTCTGAAATGAGTCAGAGATGCCCAACCTCCACAATAAAATATAATCTAGAAATGTGCCCTTTTCCTTATGGATAAGCTCTCACTAGATATATGTGTGGTTCTGTTCCTTAGATATCTGGTGCTGTATGTCTTGGTTTCTTAAGTAGGTGAGTTAGACAGAAGGAAGTCTGCTGTTATTTTTCCAGCTTTTCCTTAGGCGCAGACAGAGTAAAAGTTGAAAGCTAATGCTGGAATACTTTTGCTGTCATGCAATATTTGTTCAGAGTGACTACTCCAACAGGCATTTTGTCTCCTGTGACTGCAAAATCTTTGAACATCTAATTTTTATATTGTTTTCCTTAAGGGAAATGTATGAAAGCAAAATGACTGTATGCTGGTATTTTCCATTTAGTCACATTTGGTAATGATTTCTTGTGGTTATCACATCCCCTGCTCTTCAGATTTGCTGTTTAAATCATACTGTTGCATACTTACATTCCCCTCTCAGCCTCCTTCTGCTAATGAAGGAGAAGAGAAGCTGTCAGGTTGTTCCAGAGAGGATGAGCATGAATTCTAATTTAATTCTAGCATAGCTGGCTTCCCATATTTTTATCATTACAGTGTGACCTCTCCCCTCTGAATACAAGGAGTAGAGAAATCAGAAGAATTTTACCACCCAGGCTGAGACTTTTCTTTCCTTAGTCTGCAGCAAAATGGAAAAAGAAGCCAAAACCAGAATTTACAACCAGAAAAGTCAAATGAATATTTCAAATTATTTGTTTTAATAGAAGTACCGTAGATCTTAACATGACAAAGGCTTATCTCTGCAGGCATGACTTATTTCAGAGTGTCACTAATGTGGAAAGCAAAAAGCCTTGCTGAGAGGCAAAACTAGAATCATTCTGAACAAGTTTTTGTCTCTGCTGTGGTTTCTTAAAGTCACTATGGAAACTGAGTTCAGATTGTACTTCTTCTCCTCTCCCAGCCAAACCTATATCCCACATTCAGAAGGAGTGCTTTAAAACCATTTTGCTCTCCTCTTGGGCTTTTTGACCCTCTTCTTTTTGGGTCAAAAAGCCCAAATGTGTAAAATCTGTATAGAAAAGATTAGAAATGCATAGTAAACACTGCTTCATGCTGCAGCCTGAAGCTGCTTGGGAATAGTCCCACTCAGTGACTGGCTGTTGTACTTTAGGTAGAAATTACTAAATTATCTGCAATGTGGGTAATATTCTGGTAGAAACATATATGATCCCAAATGACTTCTTTGATGAATGCCAGAGCCTTCAAATTCTTTTTTATTTACTCTCTTACAATTTAGTGATGTAGTAGCTGTCTTACATCCATGTACACAAACCCCTGGAAAACTAATACAGCATTTAAATAGGTTTGGTTTGGTCAATTTTTGGGGTTTTTATCTTCTTATTGTTATCTGTTTGGGGATTTTTGTTTTTTTGTTTGTTTTTTTTTTTGTTTTTGTTTTAGATTTTTTTTTTTTTTTTTTTTTGTGAAGTCCATCACACCATTATCACCTCAGCAAAATGCAAAATGGAGGTTTGGAGTTTATTTTGTCACAGGGTTTTTTTGCTTTCATCATATCCATAAGTTTCTACGCTTATGAACTGTTTCTACCACAACACACATATATTTATGGCCTACCAGTGTAGTGCTAAGATCAGAGATTTCCAGGAAATCCTTGCTTGCTCTAGCCTAATTGTCTATTTCCTCCTTCAGTGCTGAGTTCATCTCCTCAATGTAAACTCTTTGTGAGCTCGTGTGAGCCTACATGATCCAGAGCTGTAGTGAGGACTGGTAATGCTTATGGCATACACTTGTACTATCNNTATGGCATACACTTGTACTATCTCACTTTCTATTACACCTCCAGTGGTCCCCACAGTGGCCCCACAGCCCTTCTGGAAACACATTGGATTTTTTGGACTTGGCATAGGTTCCCATGTTGTACCCTCTAACCCCTATCTTTTCAATGCCTTAAATAACATTTTAATAACCATTGTGATTAAAATGCAGAAGCAAGGTAAGCTGGGTAATTTCCTTGTACTAAGGGAAAACTGGTGTCAGGCAATTTCTTGTGGCCTTAATGATAATTGTTCTCCTTCAGTTTCTGTCAAGGATGATATTTTACCATCTTCTAGTAAGGTAGATTGTTTTACTTCCTGTAGTTTTCCAGATCGCCTGCAGCCTTTTTGGTATCATGCCCTGGACATTTTGCACGTATCCTGTTGTTGAGGAGTGATTTTCCCACTGTTGCCTTCACTGTTTGTTATATTTGGCGGGAGGCCCTGGTGGTACTTTACTTTAGCTATGATTTTTTCCACCTTGTTCATGAAATCTCAGAAGCATAGCACAGCCTTGATGATTTTTCTGTCTCAGGCATTAATGAATTTTCCCTTACCCCCATACTAAATTTTTGCGACTTGGTCTATTCTCTAATTACCAGCATATTGAAAAGGTGTTTTTCCTTATTTGTATTAAACTTTTCTGCTTTTTTGGGAGCTAGTAATATTTATAGCTACTAATGATAGTTGGGCATTCATAAAATATGTAGTTAGTCATGGGAGAAAGTTCTTTTTCCAGTTTTGTGTGCTTTTATTCTCCCTAATGATCCCATTGTAAACTGTTGCCAGAAGCCCTGTAGGTGTACAGCTCTGCATTCCAATTTCTTGCCAGGGTATAATCTAGTAGATAATCATAACCACCTCGCAAGATGAAAGTCAACTGTCTGTGTGAAAGCCAGTCAGGTTGTACTTGTGTGCTACATCTTCTGAGGCTGCCGGTTACAAAATAGAAACAATTTGTGAGACAGGGTCCATCTGTTATACTTTTGGTTATCTGTTTCTGTCCCCTGTTTTCTTAAGCATAGCTGGAATCCATGCAGTGACTCATGTGCTGGGATAGGGACTATTGAGCAATTAATTTGTGCCGATTTAGAAGAGCCACTATGGTGAAAAGTGAGGAATTAACTCTCATTTGTCCCATAAGCACTAATCAATGTGAAGTCCCCTTCCCCGTGTCACTGTCATTTCTTACATCTGGATCTGCTGCTTCTACAGGAGATATTTTTCTAGATCAATGATCAGACATCTTGCTTTTTATTTCCCCTCCTCTGGTTTCTTTTTTGTGTGGATTTTTTATGTGTCTGGCTTTTTTTTGTTTTGGTTTTGTTGTTGGTTGGGTTTTGTTTGTTTGTGGGATTTTTCGTGGGGGGAGAAGGGGCTGTTTGCTAATGAATACATGACAGCCAGAACAGCTTTGATTGAATACAGTTTGGGCTCATGAAAGCAGAAATGAAGATAGCTTAGCTGAAGTAGCCATGGACTTAAACTAAATCATTAAACTTTCATTTTTGTTTTTCAGTCATGTCTTCCTAATTGAATATTCTGCTTGTAATCTTTTTTGAAGTGATTTGAACAGAGGACTGAGACGTGCCAGATAGTAGATTAGAGGCATTATATATGGAATGACTGAGAAACGCATGTGATAGAAAGAGAAACTCACCTCTAGTAGGAAAAAGCCCTTGTTAAATGAATGCAGTGAGAAAGTTCTTTCTTAAAAGATGTAAGATAGAGAAAGAAAGAGAATTAATACAGGCAAACAGTGTCTTGTCCCACCTTAGCACGAAACAAAGTCAGCTCAACAAATAAGTGCTTTAATTAAGATCCAAACCAGTGATATTTGACATCAGTTGAAGGGGAAAAGATTACTCAAATGTTCCAAGCAGTGAAGCAGGAGGAAAAGACACCCCATGCTGAGAGTCATTAAGACCCAAAAGTAATTCATCAGAGGCACAACTAACCTTATTACAGGAAAGTTGCATTGTCTTCATGGTGCAAGCATTGATTCCATGCTATGAAATGAACATAAAGGCACCTTTAGTAGCAAAAGCAAAAATATTAAATTGTTCCTGAAGATTGTAGATGTGGTGTTTACTCCATTAAGGAAGGATAATGAGACTGTTGAGGGAAGTCCAGCCAGCCAGCTTAAGGAATGTATTTTGTTAAATTCTAATTAAAGACTAATTTCTGCTGAACACAGTCCAAGCAGTGAATTATTTATTGAAAAGAGGAAGCCCAGGGAAAAAAAAAATAGCAAAAATACAAGATATTTCTCTTCAGCTGTCAGAAGCCATCCAAAATTTTCGTGAGTTACTGCCCAGGTTAACTGTTTATTTACCACCATTGCTTGCCTAGTAGCATAAAAGTGAGCTCATCTTCTTCCTGCTGGATTGTCTTGTTAGCTAAGGGCCTCATCCACTGCCATTCATAGACTGATGGGTCTTGCTAGAATGTAGAGAAGCTAAGCAGCCTGGGGCAGAGACACAGCCCTGTGGCTTGTGGAGATAGTCCATGTCTAAGAGGGTCAATGCCCACCTCAAACTGGCTTGAACACAAGGTGGCTTTATGTACAGCCACTGTGTCTGTGCCACGTTTTTCTTGGTGTTTCACTTTAGCCAGGCTCTTCAGGTATTTTTGCTGTCTTGAAGTGAGGTAAAACTGGAAACATCATCATTCACCTAGCTCTGATCATCAATTAGCAGTTTAGTTCACAAGCAACTTGGCCTTAGTTTGCTAGACCATGGACACGTGTGAACCTATGGGGTAGTTTAAACTAAATTCTTATGCAGAGTAACAACAGCCTTTCCAAGTGATATCATGACAAATACATAGACAAAAAGAGCCTCAGCATACACTGATTTAACTGTGATATTTCTTCAAAATATAAGTAGAAAAAATTATGGGCACCTCAGCATTGAGATTTGATGGTGAGTATGGACAAGAATAAATGGGATTTCCAAATGAAACTAGGAGAAGGAGCAGCTTGTGGAGCAGTGGGAGTGGGCCAGATGTCCCTTAGCATTCTGGTAGATCAAAATATTTGGAGAACTCTTCTTAAAACTTTATTTGATTTAGGAAGTGAAGTTTGTAGAAGTCTGGGAATCGATTGCTAACCTAAGTAGAGAGCTCTCTGTTTTTCCACAGGCCAAAGTGGTGGGATGAAGTTGCTTTGAAAGTCAGTAGGCATGTTAGATATACTGTCCTGGACTGTCTGCTACTGTAGGAGTATTGTTGAACACAGATCCCCAGACATCTTTTGTGGGATCAGGGGAGAGATCTTGGAGTATACGTGGCACATCCTTTGCTTATGTCATGGAGGTCTTTCAAGGGGTAGCAGGGAGTGGGAGGGAAGGATGTGCATCCTGATCTCATCCTGATGTGCTATGTAGATTTGGGCAGAGAATGCTACTTTGAAAGTCAAAACCTGCAGGAAATACATAAGGAATGGTCCTTTCCTACAATTCTGAGAAAACCATTTAAAATCCCTAGTAATTCTGCATGCCTAAAAGTCTGAGTCCCTAAAAAAAGGGATTTTAGTGGTTGATAAGCTGAAATGAGAGGGTTTGAATTGAAGTGGAAGGTGACATGAAGCCACTGGTGTTACTGTGAAGTCCTTGATCCTGCTGGTATTCTTGTTCAGAGTCAGAGCTGTGATTGCTTCTGTGGGATAGGTAGTAGAATACTTTAAAAGTTTGTGCTTCTTTAGTGCCAAGGGACAGGCCCACCTGCAATTTGACTCTTTCAAGCCTGGTCAATGGGATAGAATTATGAGAGAAATCATTTAAATAACTGCTCCTTCTGGCCTTAGCAGCAACTTTCAGATATTGAGGGAAAGGCTGGGGACTGGCCTGCCAGTGAAGTGTCTGATTCATTCTTTGGACCTTCCAAGTTTCCATAGCTCATTATTTCCTTTGCATAAAAGAGCTGTTCATTTAACCCTGGGATTTTTTGCATGCAGGTGTGCATACTGCTTATCATCAATGCTCTCGTGGTGTAATTTAATTTCAGAATGAGAGCTATGCATTTTTTAAAGAACTTTAGAAGTCAAGCTGTCTGGAAGAAAGGTTAGTCCACGACAGAAAAGAAAACTGATAAGCAATCGCTATGCTTGGATAAAATGGCAAGTGAGTTGGTTGGTAAACTAGGGAAGAAGGTGAAGCTGTTTTTTTTTTTTCAGCTTGAAAACTGAGCAGAATTATCCAGTTCAGTGCTGGAGAAGCACAGATCATAAGGGTAAATTCCTTTCAAAAATACAGTCTGCCAGAGCTAGAAGTTTAAGCATATTTCCCTATAGGTAGCTCCCCGTTGATATGGCAGTTTTGGGGACCTAGACTTGGTTTTGAACTTTGCTCTCCCCAAGATAGTTCTCTTAGCACCAAAGTCCTCTGACTGATAATAGTACAGAAAGGAGGCAGTCATTCTTTCAGCTTTCAGGAGTTTAATCAGATCAAATAGATTTCAGTTAATGCTTGCTTACAGAGAATCTTTCATAAAAAACAGATCCTTTCCAAAACTGCAAAAGTGGTGTGGCAATCGAGCTACATATCTTTTGTGTTACAGCCTAGTTGGCTAGAACACATACTGAGAGAATGTGTGACCAGGATAAATTCCTTTCTTAGCCTGAAGGAGTTTTTCCTTTTGTTACTTGCCTACAAGAGTAGAGGAAGTGCTTAGTGGAAGCTGGTTTCCTAGCCTGAATCAGGCTGCCTTCCAGTAAACAGGGCTAGTACAAAAACTGAACATTTCTTTGATCAAAAGAAAGAGAGAGCACAAGGAAAGTCATTACTGTAGTGATTAGGGCCTTCTCTGTGGTTTGGATAATGCTTTTGTTCGCTTCAGTGATTTCACAGGAGGAAGCAGAACTCATGACCACCAGCAAGACTTAAGGAGCTGATTATCACCCTCTCCTCTGCACTCTGGCCCACAGTATCCAGAAAGGTTCCCCCATTTAGCCATACTTAGCAAGTGTGTAAGGTGGGCCTTGAGGAGGCAGAAAATATAAATTTGAATCCTGTCAGACTCAGATAAGCACTGATCTCAGGTCTCCTATTTGCTGGCTTACTGTTTTAAGATGGAAATCACTAAAGGTAGCCCACTGGGACACCTTTCTCTCACTTCTCAAAGAGGATCCTTGCTCAATGCTCTTTTCTTTTTTTCTCAACATATCTCATCTGCAGGAGAGGATTTGGGACTTTAGGTTGAGGAAAGAATCCTTGTTCACAACTCTTAATACTGTTGCCTAATTTCATTCTAATTAATACTTCAGGTGCTATTACATAATTATTTCAATTATTGAAATTTATTTTACATCATTTTCCATTTCCCAAGGTACTCATCAGTTTGTGTAAGCTAGCTCTTTTCAGCTCTTTCCACAAACTGTAGTATGTAGGGAAGAGGTCTGTAGTATGTAGGAAGAGGAAAATTTGGAAAGCATTGGGAGATAAGGAGGCAGCTGAAGTTTGGTGTGAAGGTGAGCTGGCATTGGCTGGCAGCCAGATGTCCATCCATCTGCTTTCTCACTGCCCCATCCTCAGCAGGCTGGGGGAAAAAATAGGATGAGAAAGTTAATGAGTCAAGATAAAGACAGGGAGACTTCTTACCAATTACAGTTGGAGGCAAACCAGACTCAGCTTCGGGAAAATTACTCTGATTAATTCCCATTAAAACAGATTTGAGTAGTGAAAAACAAAAAGAAAATAATATAACACCTTCTCCCTTTTTTTTTCACAGGCTCAACTTCACCCATGTGTTTCTGACTCTTCTCCCCTCAACCCTGATTGGTGCAGAGGGCAAGAGAGGTAGGGGGTTGTGCACAACTTTGTCTGATGTTCCCTTCTCATACTGGTCCCTGGCTCCAACACAGATCTTTCCATGGCCTGCAATTCTTCAGGAAAAATGGTCAATGCTTGTGTGTGATGTTGCTGACCAGGCCTATGTGCTGCTGCTCTCCAGTTTTAAACCCCCATTTTCATTATTTATGTCATCTGTCTGCTTGAAAACCAGTCTTGATTAATTTATTTTATTGGAGTACATCAGGTAAATAATACTGCGCAGTTCATCCTTCAGGCAAGTTTTTGAACATTTAACAGAGAAAAAAATATGAACGTACATGCATTCTGCTGACATACTTATTTTTCAGGAGGGACCTCTTTATAGTTTCTGACCCCACTAAAAGAATAAATATGTTGGAAGTTACATGAGTGGATTTAAAGTTGATTTTCAAAATCTTCAACTCTAGTTTTGATCGTATCTGTGCAAAAAGAGTCTGCTTGTGGGGTTCAGAGAAAGGGTGATTCTGTGGATAGTCTTCATATCTACGAATCAGCAGTGGAAGCAAGTAACCTCACCACGGCTGGTACACGAAAGGTCTGGGGAACAACAATGGTATGAGAATAGAACCAACAGAGAGAAGCACTAAAATGCGTTACAGTAAAGGAGGGGAGGAGACCTGGAGAAACTTCACATAAAATGTTGTACTGCTGAAAAGTTTTAAGGATAAAATATAAAACCTCTCTGGAAAGTGACAGCTCTAATCTCAATCCACGAACCAGAAAGTGATTTCTAAATGAATCTGCCTTCACTAAAGCCCATTAAGAAAACTTTTTTCTGTTTTTTGCTCAGCAGAATTTTCTTAGGAGTTAAATTATGTGGTTTTGAGAGATGGTGTGTTATTAATCACAATTCGTGTGTTTTTGTTTGGGGGCCTGTGTATACAGATCAACAGTCAGATTCCTTTATGTCTTCAGTTTTCTTTTGGGAAGCTACTTTGCTTTCCAAAAGTAGGTTGCATATATCATATACATAAAGATAAGAATAGATCCCATGATTAACACATGAGCTTTTTATAAAGAAAACAACCAAAAAACCCAAAAAGGTAAAAAGACAAGGAGAAAAAAATAGAAAAATATAAATATAGGTACTTACAAATATTATAAAACCAATCCAAGCCTTGGTTATTTCTGGAAAATAAGTAATTATATAAAACTTGGCCATCTCCTTGAAAGAAAAATAAACTAGAGGAGTGGAAATGTTATTGCAGATCATAGAACCATAGAAGAGTTTGGGTTGGAAGGGACTTTAAGGGACTTTAAGGATCACCTAGTTCTGAGCCCCTTGCATGGGCAGGGACACCTTTCATTAGATCAGGTTGTTCAGAGCTCCATCCAAACCAGCCTTTCTTCCCACATCTCCAAGAGCACTGGAGATTTTAGCCTCCACATCCCTTGGGACAGCTCTTTGGGACAAGCCTTTGTCAATATGGTGTTTCCAGTCCTCCTCCTTGGCCAGAGTCCCTGGCTCACAGGGACATGGGATTCAAGATATGCCTGTATCTTCTGTGTGCTTGGGACGGCCTCCAGCCCCTCCAGGCCTGGCAGCTCTGGCTGCCCAAGGCTGAGAAATGAGTTCACCTGGCAGATGAGAAAAGAGAGAGGGGGATCTGCCTGCTGCACTCAGGTTGTACAGGACTGTGGCCCTGGATAGCGGTGATGCTTCCTGTGCTGGAGTCACCCTTAGAGAGTGTCAAGTTTTCTGCTTCCTGACTTTCTGTCCTGGAAGGTTTTTGCTTTCTCCTTTCTGTCTGTGCAGTTAGTGATAATGATGTGTGGGTAGTAGCATTGCCTTCCTGTTTTGTTTGGAAATCAAACGAGATGGTGGTGGGAATTAATTTTTATGTGACTGCAGTCACAGGTTCACTAATTATTTTGTGAGACTGGGTAGGATGTGATTTTAGATTGCTGTAAAGTCCCACTGTCAGACTGTATCCTGCTCTCATTTACCCTTTGGGAGCCAGGCACCAGAAGTTGGAGACTGCAACCTCCAGTCCATGCTCACCCAAACTCTTTATCAGATCCAGCCTTCAGATTACGGATGTGTATAGCTGTTCCGTCTAAGTTTCCAAAACGTTTTTCTCCTTGTCAGCATCTTCTGTCCTCAGCCAGCTCTCTGATTGAGAATCTAATTATGGCTAGTCAAGGGTAAATTTGATCAGAGGTGTTACTCTGCCTCTGAGCTCCAAAGGCATGCCTTGCTGCTCCAGCACTATCAGTGCTGCAGTGTTCCTCAGGCCCTCAGGATTCCCTTCATCTTCCAGTGGTTCTGTGTCCTTGCTAAACAATGCAGCACTACAGACTCACAACAACTATATTGCTCTTATTAGTCATCAGCATCTTAGTAATCAAGCAGTTTGGTTTTGCAGAGATTTCCCAGGTTCTAGGAAGAGATTCTGTAATTTATTTTGTTATTTTCTGTAGCCTCACACTTACTCAGTTTCAGTTCTCTGGGGTTTTTCTTTCCTTCAGCATGTCAGAAGAACACATTAAAAAAAGTCCCTACAGTTTGCTTTGGATTTCTTGGAGAGGGTACATTGATTGAAAACTCTCCGGTATTAGCTTAATTCGGGTCCTGCAGCAATTCCTTAAGCACATCTCACTAAAACCTGCCTACTTTAAAGAAACAGTAGGCTGGCATGTGTATTGCCTTTATTATATCAAATAATCTTTGGCTGGTGCTTTTCCTGTCTCTAGTTAAAGTTGCTGCCTCATGTTCAGGCCATGAGAACATGCAAATGACTGAAGAACCTGTGTCTGCTTCCAAAATGCTCTTGAAAATTTCACTGATAATTTCCAGTTGTTTAACTGCCTGAACTGTGTTTAAGCTCTGTGAATCTACCATTCCATTCAACACAGCTTGTTCTTATCTGACCTTGCTCAGTTTTATTCTGGGTAACAAGTTAAATTCGGTTTTATTTTACTTTCCATAGCTAGGGGGAGTAATTTTGCTGCAAATATTTATTATTTTAACATTACTATGTCCCCCAATCTGTTAAAAATTTTATCTTCTACATTAATCCCTTAGAAATATTCCCACCAAAGGCCTACATCACAATTTGCATTTGTGGACTTTCCTTCCCAGCCTCTATGGAGAGAAATTTTGATTGCTTTATATCAGAACCAAGTAGTAACTTTGATCTTTTATTTTTGAGTATTTTTTGCATTATGACAACCTCTGTTTTAAGAAACATGTTGTTTCTTGAATACATTTTGAATTTTTTCCTCTTAGTAAAGACTTTCCATTTTCTGTGAAAGGAGTTGGAGGGTGAACAGCTCAACCTTGCATACTGACTTTATTGTTCAGATGTTTAACTTCTGCTCAGTGTGGGCACCTAAAAAAGATAGGGACAGATAGATCCAACCTGAAATTATTTGAAATGTAACTGGGAACCAGAACAAAGCAGAATTCTATGAGAAAAGAGACATACCATCCCACTGTCTGTTCATTTGCCAAACTAGAGAAAGCATGTTTTCAAAGTTAAACAAGTACCTTTGAGCTGCTCATTCTCATCTTTTTATACCAAATGGAAATAAAGGCAATTTCCAGAGTAAAATTAATCTCAGCCAAAGGTAAGTGCCCATTCTCACCCTTCTCCTTAGCAGTCATGAAGTTATAACAGGTATGGATAACACCTTATGTGGTTCCTCTGGAACCCAGTGGACTTTCCTGCCTGGCTGTCAGTGAAACTCAGCTGGCAGTAATACTGCCTGCAAAAGAGAGTAGATGTTTTTGAAAAATTAGCCCCACCAAGATCCCCAAATCAAACAAAAAATTAAATTTTAAATTTTCAGTCAGATTAGCTTCTGAGCAGAGACCCTGAAATCTGAAGTCCTGGCATTAATTTGTAGGGGGCATGTGCCTCAGTCTGGGGTCGAACAGGGCTGATCTTTCTGGGGCTGCTGTAGTATTGGGTCAGTTTGCTGTTTCAAGTTTATGTGGGTTCAGTCATGATATTTAAAGGGGCTTGTTTCAATGTGGATTGATTTAAAAGTAAAATTTTTCCTGATGTTTTAGGAGGAAACATATTCTGAATGACTTTTTTTATCAACTTGATGTCTCTGACATCTACAGTCAAATATGCTGCATAATTGCTGGAAATCCATTCTTGTTACGTTCAGCACCCTCTGCAACCTTATCTAACGCCAGTAATTGCATTGAGGAAGAATTTTTATGCTGAGAGCACTATCTCCATTTCTGTCAGTTGCTTTTTAGAAAAGGTAGTTTGATTATTGTTTATATTTGCCTTGGTTGATCACTTCAGAAACAATTTAATGAAGGAATGGTACAAGATTTAATTTCATTTCCCAGTCCCTAACCCCCCGGCTTTTTTCCATTTCTGAAAGGATAATTTGTAATGGGGACTGATGTTGGCTGGTTTCAATAGCTGTTTTGACAGGGTAATTATTGTCAAAATTGTTACAACAAAGAGCCATTTTAAACTTTAATACATGCATGTAGGAGGTTTGAGTCGCAGGGCT
This sequence comes from Phainopepla nitens, assembly GCA_013400175.1. NCBI lineage: Eukaryota > Metazoa > Chordata > Aves > Passeriformes > Bombycillidae > Phainopepla > Phainopepla nitens. The sequence continues at coordinate 670,152 of VXBQ01016762.1, read as the reverse complement.
TTTGGATCAGTTAAGTAGTCCAGAAAGTTTGCTGCATCACAGAGAGATCAGCAGAACTTGCCAAGTTAGCTGTAAAAGAAACAATCTCCAAATGTGATCTTGGCCCTTGGATATTACAAAGGGTCTACCTTAAGGTTCTATTATACAATTGGAATGCCAGGACCTAATGAAGTGCCCTATTCTGCCTTCAGTATCAACCAGCAGCAATAATCCCTGCTTGAAAAGAAGGGTTGATTTCTGCTCTCTTGGACATTAATTGCACTTCTGTTATGGTAAAAAGGACCTTGAGATTTTTATGTAGTCTCTGTAAAATTGTACCATGAATAGTTGGTGTTGCTAAACTTTCTCTCCTACATAAAAGCACATAGGCTGCCATCTCTCATGGATGTATTTTGTGGCCTGTCCTTTCACTTTACTGAAAAAAAAATGCAGTTTCTGAGATTAAATAGATACAATGAAACATCATTTTCTTTGTTTCCCAATCAGGGGGTCCAGATCTGCAAAATTCTGCTTAAGGGCACATGTAACCAGTGGCACACATAAGTCCAGCTGACTGCTTGCAGCTGTGAAGGACATGTCTTACTGATGCTCAAACCATGATCTTCTCTTTAGATCTTGGTGCCTCTTTCCAGCTCTCTTAAGTGTTCATTCTGTCTCTCAAAAGGTCGTGACCATTGGAGACATTTTTTATTGGCAATGCTTGCTGGTCACTGCTGGAATGCAAGTAAAATGAAGATCTGAGACTGTGAAGCTCAGTTTTCACATTTCTGTGTTTAGCTATTCAAACATAGGACAGAATGCTTTTGCATCACTGTAGAAATTGCATAGTAGATATTAAGTGGTTGAATGTCTTCTGTCTATTGGTTAGGGATTTTTTAAGTTGTTTGTTAAAAGTTCTTTTTGCACACAGTGGAAAAGAAAACAAGGATGAAAAGGGAATTTCTGAAGAAATGCAGTCAGTCAGTTCTCATGGATTCCTGTGGGAACCATTTGCCATTGGAGGGACATCTTAGCAACATTATGTCTAATTTGCTTTAGCTTTTTCAATTTTTTTTTTTCTTGCCTGAGTATAGCCATGATAATTGTGGTGTCCTAATGTATGCTCTTTGAAGTGGCAATTATAAATTGATCCAGGTGCCTGTGAGGAGAGCTGTTGTGGGTACTCTTCATTTTGTTGTGAAACTACTTCAGTGTATGGTATGGCACCAGGAAAGGCAGTGTCACAAATTTTCAGCAGAGCATGGTGTGATGAAAAGACCCAGGGCTACCATCATTTTTTCAGTCTTCCTCCTAAAACACATCCAGTATAGTCTTCTCTTTCTGTTGATTCTTTGACTGGGATTTCAACCTCTTGCTCAGCTTGAGTTCCCTGTCTTGGAGCGGTTTTCCTTTTAGAGCACTGGTGAGACATCTTTGAGACTTTGCACAGATTTGTGATGTGATTTTAGACAACTCACTTTTTTTTTCTTTTTTTTTTTTTTCTGCAACTCTATCAAAAAATCTAACCAGTTTCCTGAGGATTATGGAAAATTTTTATATTCACAAACAGGTACAAGCTTTAAAACCACATTTTCCAGGTCTCTATAGCTCTGAAGTGAAATGTGATTCTCAGGTAATAGCACAGCACTAAAGCTAATAGGGAGAATGATTTAAAAATACCCAAAACCCATGATGAGAGCTGGAAATACTATTTAATCAGCCTTGCTACTTAATTTGTTTCACTGGAGAATGGGAGTGGTACAGGTAGAAGACAAAATTTTCTAGGTAGAGAAAATGCAGTAGGCATTGTCAGGGGCCTGCTTAATCCCATTAAAATATTGTGGTAAAAATTGAAATGGTTTGATCTCAAGATTCCCTATTAGCATTAAATGCCCTGCTTTGTTTCTCTGAAATTAAACTTGTTTGGTTTTGGCTCTGTTTTACATCTCATGTGGGTTGCAGTTGGCAGAGGAAGGACAGTGTACAGTTAAGCAGATCAAGTGATATGGACTTGTGTGACTTGTGAATGTGCTGTAGAGGGCCAACAGGAAAATAAACATTTCAGAGGAATTATATACAATACTGATGTTGCACATCTCTTATGTCTGTTACTGGTTTTGAAATATTTTGAAAGTCATTAGAGGACATTATAAATAAAAAGAAATAATATTTATAGCAAAGCGCAAGTTAAGGATTTTATTTTCTTACAAATCTTCCCTTTGAGACATACTTGGACTTGTGCTCTAATGAATAAGAAAAAATATTCTAGTGATAAGGTTAAAGAGCAGTCTTCCTAACTCTTGAAGTTTCTATTTTAAAGCACTAGACATTGCTTGAATGTTTTCAGATGAAACTTTCTCCTTCACCTGGACTCTGAAGCACCTTATGTAAAAAAATTTTAAAAGAAACAGCCTTACAAAAACTGACTTTCATCATGATAAAATCAATGTAATTTGCTTTGAGCAACTGGCTGCTATCATCCTAGTGGAGCCCTTGAAGCAGATTTGGAAAAAATTGTTGGAAGATGGAAATCTTTTGGAAGAAAATGGAAATCTTTTGATGGAAACCTTTTGAGGGAAGTCTTTTGAGATGCTGTGAAGTAGTAGCACTTGCAGGAAGAATCCTTCTGTTCAGGCTCTTTGTTTCTGCATGGTGCCATCACTGTCTGATCTTTACAAAGTAACGCGGTTCAGTGGCTGTTCTCAGAAGTTTTATGGCTTTCTTTCAGACACTTATGGCGGTATTTATGTCTTCTGCCTTTAGATGGCTGAAAACTACATGGCAGCTTAGCCACTAGTTATACTGTCCTTGGAGAGAAACTGGCACCTTCAGAGAGGCATTCCTCTAATCTGCTATAGAAAGCAGTTTCAGATGAAATTACCTTCCTTCTTTAGATGTTTTTTTATCTACTTTGACTTTAAGGTATGGCTTGGAAAGAGCTCATGCTTACATGTCTTTTAGCTGCCTGTGTTAGATGGAGTGAATCCCTCTGTCTGCCTCAGAAGAAGCAGTTAATTCTTGTTTCTGAAGAAACTTACTATTTCCTTCGAGTAAGGATGGGTTAAAGAAAAGGCTTAACAGAGCGATGTGCTGTGCTTGTAAGAATCTCACAGCTGTGACCAAGAACAGAGATAATTTCTGGTTTGGAACAGCCTGGCTTCTAGGTCATAAATTGGGCTGATTTATGTCACAGCGCTGTCTCCAAATAATGTCATTCTTCATTGGTTAAGAAACATTAAAATCCTGTTTCCAACCCCTGCAAAACACCACAAATGAGAAATAGTTGCACTGGAATTGGTCTGCTTTGGCAGCAGAGAGTGAACCCAATCCCTTAAAAAGACCCATGTTAAAAAGGAGGGCACTCTACAGCAAGGGGAGAAAATTATCTTCGGTTTGCTGATACAACACAGTCCTCAAAGCACCATTTGTGTTGTGCTGAAAACCCCACAGCTAATGTACAACCTGAGCTTTGCTTTCAAGAAAAAAAGTGTGCTAATCCATTGGATTATTTACTTGCCTTTGCAGGACTTTGGGGCTACTTTCTCTGCAGACATTCCTTTCTACGTTTCCTATGTGTGATGGTTACCTAAGAAATAAATTCTGTTTCACTTTGAGATTGCACATGTGAGTTGGGTAATAATTCAACACTTAGAATCCAAACAAGCTGTGTGCCTGAGCAGGGATGTACCAGATCTTCTGAAATACGAGGAGGTGCAGCGAAATCGTACCTGGCTGCAAGACACACTTAAGCAAGTGAGCCAGTTATGAACATTGTGGAAAGCTTAGGGATTGTTACTGACAAGCTATTCTAGATGAATTTAACTTTTACCTAAATTTACTTGTCTGAGGATTTTTTAAAATATGTTGAACATTTCAACTTTATCAACTAAAGCCATTAGGACTAATACAAGGAGATGGGTTGATTTGCTTGGAAATTGAAGTCTTTGACCAGCCAAGTAGCGACTGTGCAGATGAAGCTCCATTTCTAGATGGCAGCAAATCATCAGAAGGACACACGGCCTGCATGCAGTGTTTGTGAATAAATGGGGGCCAATGTAGATTTTGCTTCTGCAATTGTACTCCAGAAATTTTTTCCATCCTTTTGCATCATTTGATCCAAAACACCATTCTGATCAAGGTATAAAAGAGTTTACAATTAGTTTCAAATTTTTTTTCAGTTTTTCCTTTCGTGAGTGAATTCTTTCACACACATTGTATGACGAGTGTATTGAAGCTGGATATTGTCACTCTTTACTCTGGATTCCTTGTTTATTTTTATCAACTTTTGCCTTGCTTTCTGCTTCACTCGTTTTGATGACCTTTAGTGAAATCCATTCGCTTAAGGAGATGGCTTTCTTGATAACTCACACACCATCTCTTCTTTTACTTTCAGTTTATTGCAGCTTTTATTTATAATTTAGTAATTTCTACAAGTATCTGCTGCTTTATTTATAGTGAAATGTGTATTGCCTTTTAATCATGTTGTCAAAGTAGTGTTGTTTAATACCCTAAAATACCTTGATTTTTGTCATGTAATGGTGCATGATTAAGACTAGACATTATAACAGTCCCTTTCCATCTTCCAAATCCCTGAATATATCTGGTTTTTGTTTTTCAGTTACCCTATAATGCTGCTGATCATGAATACAACATTTCTGTTTGTAGCTCTCATACACTAATTTGTAATAATGCAACCAGAAGTGCAGCAAACTTAAAATTTTGGAAGTCCTATTGAACTGCCTGGCTTTTAAATATATGATAATTGTGCATAAAACACTTCATAGCCTGGATATGACTGGAAAAAGATCTGATTAATGCTTTCTCTAACAATCATTCTCAAAAGATAGTGTGTATTAAATGTGCAATATTTTATTCTCTCATACTTCATATAGGAACAAACAATTTGTACATTTTCATTTACTTTTTCCCTGGCTCTATTGCCATGATGTACAGTAGAAATAATTTTTGCCAGGAACACTTGTGAGATTATTTTGAAGTGGCTTTTCATTTCCCTGTTTTGTTTGACATTGAATCCCAGAATAACAATGTGCTTTCAAGAAGTGTCCCTCCTGCCTCCTTTCAGTTGTGTAAAATTGCCAGTGACTGGAGGACTTGGCTCCTGCTAANTTATTATTAGTTTACCCTGCTGGCTATAAAGCTATTATGGTCAGTGCATAATTAGCAAAAGCCTTTGGTCTGTAAAATAGGAGACGTTTAAAAGTGCAAGGTATGTATGCAATTTTGTTTCCTTCATTTTCAGATGTCACTGATCTCAAGTGGTTTTGAATCTTTCTAGTAAAGGAATGTGAAGTTTTCTTTCTTGGTTCTCATGTGAATTAGTTTGAATGCATTAGAGCACATCAGTTCAGATCTTGAAGGGATAATTACCTCAAGCAGCAAATCACACTGAAATAGAATTTGATAATTTTTTTTTCTGCACTGACCTGCCTAATTACTCTTTTTCTTACAAGTTAAACTAATTCCTCTCTAGTTGTGACACAGTGAAGGTTCTGAGATCAAGCCAACCAACCAGACAGAAAGGCCCACTTCTTACAGCGGACAAGAACTGGGTGCTCTTTCTGACTGGAACTCAGGAAAAAAAGAAGAGTTTATAATTCTTCAGAGAAGGGGCAGGCAACTCAGGAGGAATAAAAGGATATTGTGAAGTAATGCAGGGAGAAAATTAGAAGGACTAAAGCCCTACTAGAACAAGAATCTGGCTACTGATGTAAAGACAACAAAAATGTTTCTGTAAACACTTCAAAGATAAAATAAGATCTAATGAGAGTCTTCATCCTTTCTATCCTTGGAAGTGGTGGGAAACATAGTGACAAAAGCTGAGGAACTTAATGCCCTCTTTGCCTTAGCCTTTAATAATAAGACCAATTGTTCTCTGGGTACCCAGCCTTCTTGAGAGGAAGACAGAGACAGGGAGCAGAATGGAGCTCTCATAATCCAAAGGGAAATGCCAGCATGTGCCCAGGTGGCCCAGAGGGCCAGTGGCATCCTGGTCTGTATCAGAAATAGTGTGGCCAGCAGCACCAGGGCACTCGTCATGGGCCTGTACTCAGCAGTGATAAGGCTGCACCTCGAGTGCTGTGTTCAGTTTTGGGTCCCTCAGTACAAGAAAGACATTGGGGAGCTTCAGTGGAGGAAAATGGATCTGGTGAAGGGTCTGGAGCACAAGTCTGCTAAGGAGTGGCTGAGGGAGCTGGGGGTGTTTACCCTGGGAAGAAGGAGGCCCAGGGGGGACCTTATCACTCTCTATAACTCCCTGAAAGGAGGCTGTAGCCAGGTGGGAGTCTCTCTCTTCTCCAAAATATCAATTGATAGGACAAGAGAACACAGCCTCAAGTTGTGCCAAGGAGGGCTTAGCTAGGATACTAAGTACAATTTCTTCATGGAAAGGGTTACCAAGCTTTGGCACAGGTTGCCCGGGGAAGTGTAGATGGGGCACTTGGTGACATGGTTCAGAGGTGAACTTGCCAGTGCTGGGTTAACAGCTGGACTCAAGGGTCCTAAAGGTCTTTTCCAGCCTAAACAATTCTATAATTCTGTGTTCATTGTTGGCACTTACTGTATTTGACGAATCAGAGGAAATAAACACAGGTATGTTTGGTAAGGCAGGCCTGGACCAAACGTTGCAGACAGATTTGGATCTTAGGCTATGCATTCTGAGGCTGGTACCTTTCACAGGCTGTGTCCTTGTGGTAAAAAGGTGGCCACAGCAATCTTTTGGCTTTTATGGAAATTCACTGCTGTTTGCAGGCAGGTTGCCAGTGCAGGTCATTCTGTTGAAGTGGATTGCCAATAACAGCACCCTTGTTAGAATATGCAGTGAATTGGCTTATTCCAGTCAGTTATCTGCGTAATCAGGGTGGAAATGAGAGTAATAAATATACTTAAGTGTTTGGAAATGGCTTTTTCCTGATGATTTTGCAGTGGGTCAAAATTAGGATTAATTCTAAAGGAGGAGAACTGACCTTAAAAACTCCATTACAACTGACCTTAGAGCCAACAGTCTTTCAGTTACTGAGAAATATTTGCTAAAACTTAATTGAAAAGATCACTGAAACCTGACCCATATTATAACAATACTGATATTTTTTTTTGCTCATGATTTCTCTTCATTTATACAGATGTGTTAAAACCAGAACAATGTCTGTCACTTCCGTAAGGGAAGGGATATGGATACAAGAGGCAAAATTTGTGTGTGTTAGTATTTAGCATTCCTTTTTTCCATGTTTTGTTTCCTTATTTCACTTGTCTAAAATACTCAGAGTGGCATGTTGATTTAGAGATACAAAACACACATAATGAACCTTTTTTCTGTTATGTCAAAACTGCAGGAAGTCCTGCTTATGCAGTTTAGAATTTTTAAGTGTTTTACTACATATTTTCTTTTCTTTTTTATGAGACAAAAAGACATCAAATTAGCCTTTGAGTGGTTCAAAATCATGAAAGCTTATTTGCCATAGAACTATTCAAATTAAGCATAATCTCCTCTTGATGTTTGTTATTGTTTGGATCTCCCCTAAACTGTGTTCTAGGTACAATTTTTTTCTTGCACAAGTACTGAAAACCTCTCCTCTTGAAAGGTTTTTCATGTAAAATTTTCCCTGCAGTGAGGAATTTATGGAACAGGATTAAACTGAAAACATAATTTAAAATTTAAATCCGTATCACTTTAGTTCCATTAAAGATCAGTCTGGCTGTGTATTTTGGTACTTTTAGGTACCCACAGTGTAGGTAAATGTTATTGCAAACAACGTCAACTTGTCTTCTCCTATGGCAAAATAAAGGCCAGTGCATGCTGTTGCCGTACAGGTGAACTAAGGTTAGCTGAAAACTAGAAGATAAGTTTCAAACCTTATATCCAAAAATCAGAACTGTACTGGGAGAGTCAGTAAGGTTTGTGTTGCCCTGTTCTGCTTGAACAGAATTCTTTCCTCACCACAATGGATTTCTCTCAATGTCTGAGAAGGCTTTTTCGTCATTTCATCCCCTGAACAGTAAACAGTACCTTATTCTAGGTCGGTAACATTTTAGGGAGCAGCAGCTGCTGAAATAACTAAGAGTTGCTTTTGTGCAAGTGCTTTAAGCTTGCAGGGTTGACTGCAGGGAAAAATGGACGGCAAGCCAGGCTTGCTGCCCAGTCTCCCAAGCTCCACCCTGTAGGGATTTTTCTCTGCAGTCATTTCACTGAAAACACACATAAATCAGGAAGCTTTGTTAAAATTGATGTGGTGCCCTTTGCTTGGGATATGTTGTAGGAGTCATGGACTTTCACACATTTTGTGGCCTGTTAACAGAGACTGATAAATCTCTGGTTACCAGTGATAGTTAAGGTGAAATATTATTTTTGTTTATAGCAGTATCATCTCTGTGTTTCTTAGAGTTGACCTTTCTTTCCTTGATAAATTTTTCTAGCTTATTCCTATTTACATTTTTGTGACATATAAATTCTGCATGTTTATCTGCCTATGTAGAAACACACACATGGAAACATGCATGTGTCTCTCTATATAGGGAACACATACACACCCCAAAATCCAGCAGCATTTATTCACAAGAATTCATGTCTTGGTTAACAGATGCTCCTTTGGAGGAAACAGCAATGCATAGTAATATGTAATATATAAAGGTATTCCACTGATACTCAGTTGCTTCCAGAGTAGAACATAACTGCTGTTTAATAGTGAACAACAGGACAGGAAATTAAAAAGAAGACAAAAGATACTTGAAAATATTGGGAAGATACCTGTGAAGAGGTTGCTAGTTGCTAATTATACTGGAGTCTGGACAGGCCAACGAGTTGAACTCCCAAGTCTGAGGACATGGCAGTGAAATCTTTTGCAGTATTTAAGGTTACAGAAAAGCACTTCAAATGTAATTTTTTTCCTTTGACTCCCTTATTATATTATTCATATACTTTCACTTTTTCTTAATGGATCTGTGGAAGTGCAGTACTTCTACATTAAAGAATTTGTTCTGCTCTTCTACAAGATGGACAGGAAAGGTGGTTTGGGGCTCACATATATGGGAATAAACATGAGTTCTAGAGTGCAATATATGGCATACAAATTAATCTAAGTCCTGGTATAGACTCTTCTAGAGTGTGGACAAACATTCCTGAACTAGCCCTAGATCTACTAATTTTCTGGATTGGCAGAAACTTGGAGGAGAGTGGTCAGTAAGTCAGTGTCTGAGAACCTTAGCTCTCAAATGGTAGCTGAGAGGGCTGGCCAGTGCCTTGTCTGAGGCTCATCACTTGTCTCTGGAACCATCACGAGCTCAGCTGGTGGAAGCAGGTGCTTGTTGTCAGCAGGCCTGAGAAAAGATGAGAGGGAAGTGGTGTCCCAGCCTGCCTCGGGCAGAGACAGGATACTGCTTGGGTTGATAATCCTGATGGGTTCTTTCCAAATCAGAATATTTTATAATTCTACTTTATGAAGGCTGAAAGCATAACTGAAGAGAAAGGCATGATGGAAACCCTTCTGCCTGGCTGAGGGAAGGCACTGCAAGTGGAGGTGTTACAGTTCTGTAAAGTCATTCAGGTATTATTCCTTATTGTCTGTAAGATATTCTTTCTCATTGGCTGCAAGACCTTAGTTTTAGATGACAAAGTTTTGGGCACTACTGCCCATAGTTTTGGGTACAGTGCTGTGGATCAGGAGGTACAGAACAGGCAAAACATTCAGTAGACTGTTTGCCCTAGCACATAATCTTGATGATCTGTGTTCCAGAAGTGATAAATGGTCTCCCTCTGTTGTAACCTAAGGTGCCCATTCCACTTGTTACTTCACTGCTGCCAACAATTCCCAGCAAGCTAGGAGAAGCTAAAAAATTGGGAACTGTTCATATCAAGGTTGATTTTTTCACCATGTTTGAGAAAAGCTGGGTCACAAAATCACTGATTTTGATCATACTTGAGAAGAGATGGTCATGCTGTAGGACTTGGCACTGGGCTTTCACAGCCCAGCTGCTTTATTTTTAGAAGTAGCAAGAGAAGTGTAAGTGATGTTCTTGGTTGGTGTAGCAAGGGAAGAAGCTGAAGTGTAACATTAAGATGCTCAGTCTGACACTGTTTGCAGCTGTTGAAGAACAAGAAGATAGTGGTAATAACTTTCTGTAAGTTTAAGCTCTGCTTCTTCAGTCTCTGAACTTTGGTGGTGTAACATTAAACTTATCCTCTAACTTGCTTTTTCTTCCCTCAGATTTCCCATGGGCAAGAACAGGCTTTTTTTTTTTTAAAGTGTATATTATCATGACTGCTGCCAAACTATGGTGTTCTTACTGGCAAGAAGAATCAGAGATAGGAGGGATATATGTAAGGCATGAATAACCCTAACAGCATTGCTACACTTTCTGTTTAGTGTGATGTCCTGTTTGGGACTCTGAGCCCAAAGGAAAATATGGAGAATCCAGAGCAGAATCAGCAAGGGGGACCCAAGAGATTTTGCTCTCAAGACCAAACTTAATCAGGAGAAGACTGGAATATGAAAATGACCACAAGAGGAAAGAATTGTTTGTTCTCTATGCCTGCGCTGGGCACTGCAAGAAATAATGGGACCACATTGTAACACAAGAGATTTTTCTGGGCTTAGATAAAAAAAGTAACCACAAAGAGAGCTCAGTGATGGATTAGGTTGCCTGGGAAAGGTGTGACTGCCTCATTGGAGGCTGATAAGAAGAGATGAGGCAAAACTGTCATGAACGATTTGTGTCTAGTGGTCTTCCCTGAGGCAGGGGATTAGGCTTGGGTAAGCTCCCAGACCTTTTTGGTTTTTTTGGTTCTCTGAATATGCAAGAAGTCCTGTGTTGTTCTAATGCCTACAGGAAGCAAGGCAGCAGACAAGCTGCCAGACCAGTAAAAGCAATGTAGGTTACAGGACTGATGCATTCCTAGCCTGTGGGGAGAGATGGGAGCAGGGAGCTCTGCTGTTGCTGCTGCAGAGCACTGCCTGCAGACCCTTTGTTTATGTGATCTCTTGAACCATGCTGCTGTTGCATCTGGGGCTGCAGCTCAGCAGCCTTCAACAGAGAGAGAGAGGAGGATATGAAGGGCAATGAGAAGAAGTAAATGAGCCATCCTTTATCCTTTGCTGTTTCCTCCGTACCCAATGGAAAAAAGACACCACAAGTAATTAAATAAATGCAAAGTTAATTGTTACAATATTTACCAACTCTGTGTCTCGTGTCCTTAGTTGGTATGGATCCCTCTCAGGAATATATTGAAAGATTAAAAAAATCACCAATCAAATAAACAACCAACTAGTTCACTAGTTTCACTAGTGAAAGCCTCTGTAATTTATATTACTCAGATGAACTACTTTTAAGTTCCTCCATAGACTGGAATTTTTCAGGCTTGGCAAAATTTCATAATACGTATGCTTTTTCCACTGCTCTATTCTGCTTGATATTGAGCCCATCTGAAAGAAAAAATCTCTCAGAATTTCTTATTACTTAATGGGGAAGAGGAAAACTGGCAGTAAAGATGATGATCAACCTGAGAAACCACTTATTTAAAACTTGTTCAAGTGCAGAAATGAATGGCAAAGTTTAATGGGTGAAGGTGTCTTGTTGTGTATGAAGGTAGATTTAAAGTGTGTTTAAGAAACTGAGTGCACTAGGAGACCTCCCCAAACTCTCTTTGGCAAGTCTGTGGTAAGGGAGAAAATACTCCTAATTCTGGAAAGTGAGGCTTAGCTACAAAGAGATTGTACATGAGAGCAGAGTAACACAATATACGGGATTGTAGCGGTCCCCTAAATAGATGGATGTGTCAAGAAATAATTCATCAGGATTTTTTGCCTAATGTAAGGAGTCCTTGATGCCCTAACGTGACTAAGGCTCTGGACTTTCCTGGGATGTGGCTAATTCTGGGGAAGCAGTGCAGGATGGATGCCCCTGGCATAGCTAACTCGAGTACTTTAATAGCTGAATCAGCTGTGCCGGAAGTGCAGTGTAGGTGTGCCGCCCTAATCCCTCCCTTCTGAGATGGCCTTAGAGGATTGTTTTGAGCTTTAGGCCAACGGCTCGTCTCAGGCTTTCTCAGATAAGCCATGCAGTACTACTGGCATAATATGACTGTCAGAGCATCTAAAAAAATGTTCATCTGTGATGCAAGCTGTCTTTTTTTGAGGTAGGAATGGGGTTTAGTACTCTGGAGATTACTGTGGGAAGATGGGTTTTAGCCATTTCTGGCGATCTTTGAATGTTAAAAGTTTGTTGTCAGGTTTTGTCTTTGGGAACAATAATAGCTTAATGACAATTATAATGGAAACTTCTGTCAACAGTGTTGACAGCTAAAAGTACTTGAAAACCTTCAGCTCAATAGACTGGGGCTGAAATCATAAGATTTTTATAACATCAAGTTCTGCTTATTTGCCTTTTTATTCTCTCTTTTGAATTGTGAAACGTTTCTCTGATGTGGCTTTGAACATTTATTTATCAGAATGAAGTTTGGTATTATTTATATAATCATTTCAAACAGAAGGAAATAAAAGCTTCTTGGTAATGTGTCAACCTTGATATCATAATTTTGAGCAAATTAAACCCAGTGTCACTGAGAAGTTGCTGTTTGGTGTCATGCACATGCATTGCGAGGTGCTTGAGAGGAGGGGGCTGAGTGCTCTTGCATCTGCAGACAATGTTTCCAAATTAATGCTCCTGCAAATTCCCAAGAGCAATATGGATCTGGCTTTTCCCCTTGCTGTGTGATGGCTAGCCCTAACCAAGATCAAGAGCTGCTATTGCATGTTTGTTTATTGAAGAGTGGCTTAAAACTTCTGCAGGTGAGAGCTTACATGGCTTCTGTCCTCCACATTTAGCTGTCTGCTCTCTCAAGTCTCTAAAGCAGCATTATGAATTCTTTCAAGCTTTCCTAAGCTCATCTGGAGTGAGTGTGAGGCTCAGAAAGGTGGGAAGTTGCTCTCCTAGGAATGTGGGTAGTGTCAGCTCCATAGAATTTTAACTGCAGATGAGGTATTTGCCTTACTCCTTGGTTCTTGGAGCTGAGCAGAAGCAGACACACTATGAAGTACATCCTATAGCAGCAGAAATGCAGCTCCAGTGGGTGAGGCTAGGTTTGGAGTTCTCCATGCCAGTGGACTCAGTAATTATGCCCTCATCATGCTGGTTGGTTCAGTATTTATGACCTCATTTTAATAGCTGAGTATCTTGCTGTACCCCTGGCAGGGTGTGAGATGTTTCTCAAAGCCTGGAGAAGGGTATACCACCCATAGCTGTCATGCCATTTCCTGGAATAGCTGTTATATTTTGTATCTTTATTGATTTTCCAAGGGAATGATTTGTGTTCACGTCTTCTGCTATTGGCATCAGGAGGCTGGTTTACTTGGCCTATTAGTCTTAGCAGATCTTCTGTTCTGTTGGAAGTCAATGTGTTGGCTTAGCTCTCAGATCAAGTGAGTCTTTCATTATGTGTTCAGCTCTCAAAAGGATTAAAACAAATGGTTCTAAAAAAATCATAAGTCTATTTACCACTTCCTCCTCCCAAAAGGAGATAATCTTTGTCAATGTATTTATAGTTCCCTGCTAAAACCAAGTTCCTCACTTTGGGATTTGGGTATTCTCTGAATATTGTCAGGAAAATTCACCCAGGTTTTTTGATTGTTTTTGTTCTTTTGACTGTTCAGAAAAAAAACCTGTTCCTACTCTACCAAAGTTAATAATGTTTGATTTATAGAGTGAATTGCAGGTTTTACTTCTTTCTACCTTATCCCTTGACAGATGAGCTATTGGCACATGTACAACATTGTTATTTTAGAATAAATTGTTAAGGTAAAATTAGAATCCACTTTTATGCTAGTGCTTTGGAATTTGGAGCATCCTAGCCAAAATGTGGGTTTCAGTGAATTGGTAATTCATGTATCCACTGCTAACAGTGGGGCTCAGTGAAAAATACCAGCACTTTTGAAATTTTTCCGTGAGTTTTTCAGTAAAGTTTGAACTGGTTTTTACTCAGGAAAAATATCTAAAACACTCTTGTCTTTTGAAGAGAATGAAGTGAAAATGAAAGTAGCAAGGCCAAAAGATTTTTTTCTGCTGGAATTGCTATCATTATGCTTTCTTATTAGCCAGGTTTGCTTATGTTTGTACTAGCCATTGACTGAGCTGCCTGACGAGGCTATGTATCCCATGGTGCACCACAGTCCTGCAGGTTGCTTTTTTGTTTTCTTTATTAGCTAACTCATGATGTGGGTGGATGTGGGAACATCCTCTGTATCTACTCCCGAAGTCTTTATGCAGCTCAACTTGCATTCAAAGAGCAGCAAAACACCTAGTACAGGAAATTACTGTAGTTACACAGGTGTTCCCTGGGTAGGAGAGGGATAGGGGTTTTTTTTCTGGTATTGCAGAAATGTGGTTTTGCATTCAAGATTTCTGTGCATGTAAATTCTTGTTTGTTACATGCTCCTGTGTATGTTTAATCTGCAGAGGTTATGCTGACAGGCTCTTTAGGAAATTTCTCACTAGTTTGTCCACTAGGATACTGGCAATGAGAGGAAAACTTTGCAATGGCCAGGAATATGGATGTTCATCATCAGTAGTCTTCTGCTCTCTTGAGAAGATTTGAAAAGTCCTAAGGTGCTCTTCAGGAAACAAGCAGTGGCTTTCAGTTCAGACAGCTGTTTCTAGCAGATGTAATTGCAAGGCTGAGTGTTGAAAACATGGTCATTTCAGTCCATAAGGCTGACAGGTGTTGTGGAAGGGGTTGTCAAGGTAGTTCTTTGGGGAGCAACTGAAGATGTGTTAGAGCCTGGATAAGATATTCAACCAGATTCTCATGACAGAAGGTAATAATGCAATGTGAATGCAGGCAAATCCCTCTACAACAGACTGGAATTGTGGCAGCTATCCTATGTCTGCTGTAGTACAAATCACGTATTGCATGCCTTGTTTCCAGATCTGGTATTTTTGAACTACTACAGATGTGTAACAAAAATTTTCAGAGGCAAGAGGCTATGAATTACAATTTAAATATGGAGTGGCCAATAGCAGTGATTTTTAAATCAGAGAATAATCAGAGTAGCAGCAAAAATGCTTTCAGGGCTCTTGCATGGAAGAAGTGTTTCATTTTTATTTTCTCGACTTTAAGATCCTTGACATTAATCAGAGGGAAAATGGTTCCTGCTTGATGCTTTGGGTCATGTGTGATGCTTTTCAAAACACAAAGGTGGCTGGTTTTCCTTCCTGCTTTACATGCATTTTAAAGAAAGCTGCAGAAATATACTAAGATGTAGGGCTCCTTCATCCTTAGGTTTTATTTCCAAGGTTACATGTTCCACCTTCAGAAGTAGCAGGATCCCTGAAGCTCAGAAGAATGTCAGAGAGCAGCTGAAGGTCAAGGAAAAGAAGCTAGAGGAGTGGTGTGACAAGATGGTCGCATATGTATAGGAGCAGTAAACAAGATTTATTTATTTATTTTACCCTCTGAGCCACCTAACACTTTTCTCATCTAAATCTGGGCTATAAAAAGGTACTCATTTCAGTAATTCAAAAAGTATTTTGTGAGCAACATATGGCATTAAATCATGTATGGCTTACTAAAGCTCAAGAAATGCTTGTAGCTCTTCTCTGATGACCTCATAGGTAGTGTCACCTCACACTCCTGTCTGTAGAATGCAGTATGAGGCATCAAGGAAATGTTCTTTAGTTACATTTTTTATTTAATAACAGTAAAAGAAATAAAAGATAATTCAAAGGATATTATCTGTTATGTGTTCTTCCTTTGTAAGTATGTAAAATAAATTATTTGAAGTAATATTTTGTCATTAATATAGTCTAGTATACACAGTTACAAGAAATACATCAAGTCTCTTCAGTTCACCTTTGAATGCCACTGATTGGCAGAAATCATGGAGTAGAGAAGGAAAAACTAATGCATTTCTCTTAACTTTTAGAGGACAGAAAAACCTGCAAGCCCTTTAAAAAGGTGCAAACATGGGCTATATGTCAGGTCTGAATATTTAGCTGTCCTAATTGTGCCTGTTGGGTTCTTTGTGTGTATGTGCATATAATGACTTTGCTGCCAGAAAAATAAAACTGAAAAAAAGAGAGAAATTTCTTTTTCTGTGTAGACTGGCTGCAGGTGGCTCGTTGCCATTTCGTTAGTCTAAAGCCAACTCCATTTTGTCTTGTTGTCAGCCTCTTTGCATTCTTGGTGTGTGGTTACTCTGAAGATAGTTATAATTGTGAGCATCCTCTGAGGTCAGCCTGAATCTTGCAGCATTGTGCTTCCCGAGTAGGTTTATATTCATACAGCTTGCCAGTTCTCTGCAGATGTAACATGTGAAGGCTTAGAAGCAATTTGGTGTTGTAAGCACAGCATTACTTTGAGCTAATAAACATTGCCTGTCAACAAAGCTAATTGCCTTAGATAAAGCAGTGCACTGATAAGATTTCATGGTCTCTGGTGCCTGAGCAAGCCTAGTCCCTGTTAATGCCAGTATCTGTACTTCTAGTGTAGTACAGTTAATACAGGAATAACATCTATGAGGGCCACAGTATTTAGCATTCCCCGGTTCTCAGCTGAATAAATTCACTTGAGTGCTGAATGGAAAGCTTTGCCTCTCATATCAAGGAGGTATATTCTTTTCATACCCACCAGCATTCTTGAATAAGCAATAATATTGCTCCAAAATGCAAGATGGGAAGTGTCAGACTGAACCTACTGAATATACAGAGGTGCTTTACAGGCTAAAGGATATTTATCTGTATCTATGGATCTGTTTAAATATGGGGGAGCCCTTTGGAGGATGAAATTACTCTAGAGTTGCTGATTTGTTTAGTAACTGAAGGTAATGTACCTTTAGTGGCAGGGTTCACCATAAAACAGGTTAATTTATTTGCACTCTTAGAAGCAAATGTTTGGTCCTGTACTATTTCTGTTGTTCATGCAACCACAGAAAAATGACAATGTCTTGTTTTGCCAGGCCTTTTTAGATGGATGCACTAGGAGTATTTGTTGCTATTTCATCTTGCACTGTCAGATCTGCTCTGACACCTAAAGATCTTTACTGGTATCTAGTTTGTAGTAACACTTGGAAGAACTTAAAGGCTCCTGTCCCTACTGGAGGTTGTGCAGAGTGCTCTGCTATCAGCTCCTTATATATTTTGTGTTGCTCTCTGAGGATATGTGATTCCAGTCCTTATGACCATCTGTATGAAATGTCTGACTTACTGCCTTCAGTGTTTGTCATTTCAATGGCTTCTTCATCATGTTGAGAATGACTAAGGAATCTTTTGATTTTGTCTCTTTGTTTTCTATGGGATGAGTGAATAGGCTCCCCTTTTCCAACACATTCATCAGTCACACAAATATGTTGTCATTAAATTTCACAATTCTTTGATTCAGCAAAGAGTAAAGTCCCAATATTTGTCAATGGGTAGCATGTTAAACTGTTCAGCTATCTAAATTGACTATCATACCTCAGGCATAACAAATAACTGTGATGATGATAACCATACTCATACTATGCCATCTCCTATACCCAAATAGCCTACTGTTTGTATTTTTATTTTGTTTTCCCAACTGCAATGGCCAAGGATAAACTCAATTCATCTTGAGTTCAATTGCATCATCAAATGTCATCTAGTTCTCCTTTTTTTCACTATTTTATTGATGAACTTATAGAACTGTTTTAGACTGGTCAAGCGCAATTGTCCTTGTTAGTGATTGGTCTTGTTTGCATCCCATCTTACTGTACCCTGAGGTATGGTGGTGCTAAAGTTGCAGAAAGCATTGGTATGAGGGACATCACCTGATGTTTTGGAATGAGGTGTTTATATTCTAGGAAAGTCAGTCTGAGAAGAAGCTGCTTAAGCAGAAAAACTCACAGGTTGTTTCTTAAAAAAAAAAAACAACAGAAGTTTTCAAGAATTATTTATGTGACTTACTTTTCTACTTTTAATTACAAGTATTTAATTCTTAAACTCAAGACATTTGTTAACACAGTTTCTGCTCTCCTGGCTATTTACTGAACAGAGTTTAAGTACAAGGTTTTAGTAAGCAGGCTTGCATTGTTTAATGCAGAAAAAAAAGAAGAATATGGTTCTTGAATTTTTTTCAAAGCTGATATGCCCTCATGATCCATTATAGAGGATGCAGAAAGATCTTAACAGTGGAAGAGTTATATTCACTATATTGGGATATTCAAATGATTTTGACTTAGATACTAGGGCAAAATTAATTTCCTTACTCTGACATTTGTAGTTTCAAAAGAATGAAATGTTAATGAATCTTCATGGATTGGTTTTTGTTTTGTTTTGTTTTTTCCCTCTCTGTAACACTTGAGGAAACAGTGGGTTTTTAAAAAGCCTTATGTAAGTATTAATATTTATGTCTTTCCTATTAAAGGTATGACTTGTAGCAGCCTGTTAGTGGTAAAGATTGTTTTATAGAGCAAGGAGAGTAGGAATTCTTACTTTGCAGTTCATTATTAAATTTATTTCAAACAATTCACTATAAATTATATGACAAAAACTGTGAGTCAGCACCTCTAACACTGACTTTCAAATATTCTTAAGCCAGACTGGAGGACTATATACAGATAGTATGCTTAGAACTGATATTGAAATCTAATTTTTATTGTTGTGTTCTGAATGCTTTCAGAATACCAAAGTTGTAATTTCTTTGTGTATCTTTGGGTGATATCTTTCAAACAAAAGCATTTAAGACACCAGAATACCCCAGAATACTACTGAAGCAAGTGTTGTAAGGAGAGAGCAACCAATAACCTCTGGAGATGTGTGTGCAGAGCTGTGATCCTAATCATGGAAAGAACCTGAAGAGTCCCAGAGAAGTTTTCATTTTCTTTCCTCCCCACCTTTCTGCTAGTCACTTAACAGATCAGCAGGATCTTTAACCTCACCTCTGCATTTTTCCTTGCTGCTTGTTTATCGTTGCAGGACTAGGCTGAGCTTTTCCCTTCTCCCTCGAAGTACTGCCAGGCACTTCTCCACTGCTTCTCTCCAGTGATGGTTCAAATTTGACCTCCTTCTGTTCTCTGTGTAGATGGCAAATAGCTTCGTGCACTATTTCCCAGACATTTTAGCAGGTCTTCATACATGTTTGTGGACATTTGTGGAAACAGCTTGCACACAAGGTAAAGTAGCTGTCCCTGAGCAGCTGGGTATTTATGACCCATTAACATGTGCTGAGTTTTGAGACTTTGTCAAATGATGATACAGAGCTAGAGCACTGATCATGAGGGAGATATTTGCTGCCTCAGTGCTTAGCACTTCAACGCAATTTTTTATTGCTTTGATGTTATATTTAGTGGTGTGTTGGGAAGTGTTTTGTGCTTACAGAATCAGGCTGTGTGCTGCTATTATATGCAGTATGTCTGGCTGGAAATTCTCTTCTTTGTGTTAGCAGTTTCTTCATCAAAGAAAACTTGAGATTACTTTTTTTTATGTTTCAGAAAACAAGCCAGTCACAGCTGTGTTACTTAGGGTAACTGTCTGTAACCAGAGGCTTTGACATCTTGAAGTTCTTGTCTGCACTGCTATCAAATAGGGAGTGAGGAAAAAAGAGTACAGCATCTGCAGATGAAGGAACTGAAGGGATAGGGTCACTCACCTGAATTTTCCAAGGGTAGAAAGCTGGTCAAGGAAGAGATGACCTAATGCCAACATCGACATTACCTTTTATCAAAACTGGTGAAGTCAAAACGTTTACGTTTGGACTGATGCTTTTCTAAACTATTTAGCTTTAAATGGCAATTATTCTTCATGTTATGAACTCATCTGCAGTCACCCTATTTTCTGCTGACCTCCACAGTTTTCTCTTAAGCAAATATTTTAAAATGCTCTTTGGGGTTGAGGAGGTGAACAGTGGAAGGAATAAAAATGTGTTCATCAAAAACACTTCTAATTGTGAAAAAGTAGAATTGCCTTTGTTTTAAATGACAGATCTGTAAGATTTTGCTTCTTTTTGTTGCATGTTAAATTTGGATGACTTCTCATTTAGCCAGGGTGCAACTTTTGGCAGAGAAAACAGTAACTGAGAGTTCTTTAAATTTGGAGCTGAGAAAGGCAGACAGGTGTTGGGGAGAGTTTAGGTCAGACAGATACATTAATAAAACAGATATGTTTTTTAGCCTAGTAAGGAAGAGGAGGAACAGATGGAGATCCTGGAGTTAAAATGTCAGAGCGCAAAGGTAAAATGAGTGTGTCAGACTTGAATCTAAAAGAAATGACTGTCATTGTCTGTACACCTGTGTGAGAAGCTAGAAAGCGAGAAGAGATGAGCTCCTTTGTCCATAGATACTGAGGCATGGCAGAATGACAGGAATTGATGGACATCTGTGGCTCCTTACTGCTGAGTGCACATAGGATGAATTAGACCACAGATCTGAGTGGGAGCTCTTCAATGATTCTATAGAACCAAGAAAGGAGATATGTGACTGGCCTGCTGCTTTGACTGCACTTTAATGCACTCTCATATAGTCATTCTGCCTCTTCATGTGTGCATCCTAAGAAGCAGGGTTAAGTTTTCAGCCTTGATGTTGCAACTTTTGAATTTTGCAGTGCTGGCTTCATGTTCAGTTGATACAGCTTTGCTGGTTTTCAGGGGGTTTGTAATGAATGTGTTGTGCAGACAGCTATGTGGGAAATCCTGAGCAAAAGTACAGGCATGCAAGATTTTCTGCTCTTATGTGGGTAATCTGTTCTGTTAAGTAATAAGGTTGCTGACAGTTTGCTTAATCAGTATTTCATTTTTACAGGGAGGTACTCTACTTCTACCCTGGAGTTTAATAAGGATGTTTTTGTTGTGAGACTTTTGTCATCCTAGCAGGACAGAGTTTTCCTTTTACTGGATGAATTTGGAAAAAGTAGTTATGGTAAAAGATACTCCAGGGCAGGAGATGATAATTAAGGGGAGATGCTGTCTTGTACTTTTTTTTTTTCAGAAGCATCCTATGCCTTATTTTTTCATAATAGAGACATACAGAAAGAGTTGATTTATATCCCTGTTGCATGGGGCATTCTATAAAAACTGTTTGTATTTTTATAGTAGGTCAAAAAACTTTACCATAAGAAACACAGTAAATAAGGAAAAGAATCTGATCCCTCCAGAAGCTTGAGAAAACCATATTATGCTATTTTCCCCTGATACATGAGGCTGGTGGTTTCTTAGGGCTAATTAATATTCATGTCTTCAGATCTTAAAAACAAATTAAAAAAATGTTCCCCAAATAATGCTTGGCTGGAACTACAGATAAGTCTGTCTATCACTATCTGAAACAGTCCATTATCCTCTCAGACATTTGAATAGTCTCCAAACACTGTAACTGCACATGGGAGAAAGGTCTTGCTGAGTAGTATCGCTCCTTGTTTATCTCTCCAGCTGGAAATAATTCATGTGAGTTCTGTAGCTAATCTAGCAGCATGTTTCTGGCAGAGTGGGGAGAGAGCCTGACATTAAATAATTGAAAAACTGTGAAACAAGGATGGCACTTTTCAGATAGCTATTCTCTGTTGCTTTCCTAAAACTGAGGGGTAAAAATGGGAGTCATGGAATCCAAGTCACTAAAGTAGCAGATCACTAGAACAATTATTTGGTGTCAATCTTGTAGAGCCACAACTTCCCCAAAGTGTGTGACAGGGAAGAACAAGAGTAATTCTTTTAGCAATGAGAAGAAGTGTAAATAAAAGTACAGTTTATTTGGAGGCTTCAAGAAATGCATTAGGGCAGAGGATCATCACTCCTTGTGGATTCCCCAGTGAAACAAATTGAAATATAGCACTAGAAACAGTGGATGGGAAGGAGGAAGAAAAAGAAACCAAGTAGAAGTTATTGTCCGTCCCATGATCACCTACACCATCTAACAATAAGTATTCTTGTACTTAAGAAGCTAATAGGAACTAGTATTGACTTGTGCAGGTTGTGATGAGAATCAGGTGCACCTTCCAAGCCTTGTATGTAGAGAAAGTGGGTCCTGCAGAGAAATTTCATGGGCAGCCTGGCACTGCAAAGGCAGTGTGCAGCCATCTTTTCCTAAACATTCAGTAATAAGAGGTAATTCAGATAGGAAAAATTTCATTATTGATGCTTGTGTGATACTTGAGATGATGCTGGTATCTTACTGACATGAGTTCTGGACTCTGCTGTAAGGTGTTTTATTTCTCCGTGTGTCTGTGTGAAAATGGGGCAGCTACACAATGCATAGCAGTGTATAGCATGGTGGATTCTTTCTTAATCTCTGAAATTCAAGTAAAGGAGGAGTCTTGATGGCAAAAAAAAGAAAAGGCAGCAAAACCAGATAATCTTTTATTGTTGAATTATACATATACACATTAAACTGTAAAGGGTGATTTGCTTAACACTAACTTAGTTTCTGGGTACTGTGTGAGTAACACAACAGCCACTGGTGAACAGGTTGATGCCTCCAGGTAGCTATTCAAATATGAAATGCAGCCTTAAAGATTTGGGGTTTTTTTATTGTAATTGAAGCATCATTTCCTAAACAACTTTTCATTTGAACATCAACAAGAATGTTTGAAATTAAGTGGGGATCTCTTTGACTAAGCAGTCCTGATGGCAATATTAATGCTAAGTAACATTTAACTAACACATCTGTTTTAATGTGTCCATAAGAAAATGAAAGCACTAACAATTTCTAATTACTATTTTAACTTTCTGATGATGATTATAAAACTTCTGTGGCTCTAAAGAAAACATGTTAGGTACTAATGCGGTTTTCCTGTCTTCAAATCCCTGAGAAATCCTTGGCATTAGTAGGACAAATGAGGGTCTTTTTCATTCGTATATTAGTGTATGACTTGACATGAATTTTAATAAAAGTAAAGGAAAAGGTTTTTGCGGATCGGTACAGTATACTGGATAGTCAGCTCCTGACAGACACGAGGAAGGAAATGCAAACAGGACTGTTAGCAAGAATTAGCCTCTCTTCTGAAATGGAATTATTCCTGCCATTCAGTAGGAAATATGCCTACTTCTGTGGCTACCTGAGAAAAACTTGTGTACAGAGAATGGCCATTCATGCCTTCAGAAAGGTGAGTGGAGGTTACCTGTGTGTGAAATAAGAAAGAATGGCTTGGCAACTTGTGTAAAGGATACAGAATGGGTCCTCCAGAAAAGGAAATAGCCTGCATTTATCCAAGAACAAGGGACAGTGTATACACTGTGGAAAAGAGAGGTGTAGCATTTCAGAAGCAGAGCTTGTATGATGATAGGACTCTGTAAAAATGGCAGCCTCAGATCCTGAGGGAAAGAAAGGGAAAACTCATCAGTTTTCATCTATACATCATTGCAGCAGGGTCGCTGCTTAAATGAAAGACTTTAAAAGTGTTTCATGCTTTTGCCTTTAATATTGTTAGTGCTTTGTGCATGTAAATGTGTGATATCAGATAATGTAATTTAATGTCTGCTTTAGTGTACCAGGTATTTTTCTGAAGAGAGTTATTCCCTTGAGGATTTTAGAGAAGTTCCCAAAAGGTTTTATTGTCCCTTAAATAGATCCCTTTTGATCCATGTGAATTTTTCAGTGGTGCAGGCAACCCATGCTAGAAAGGAAGGCTCTGGCAGGTAGCAATGTTCCTTCTAAAGGCCAGTGTGGGTTAGAAAAGGCTGAGAATGGAAGTTCATTATCTTCCTGTTTCAGTGAACAAGAGGTGCATGGCCACCTCTGGGTGTTCTCTGTTTAGACCAGTGGTGGTGACCACAAGGTTGCAATTAGGCTGAAGTTCTTGTCCTGTTTTCTATGCTCTGCCATGATGTGTTCTCTGCAACTTCTAGTCTAACAGGAGAGGAGAAGGTGGAAGGGTGTGAGCAATGCTGATAAGTGCCTGCAATTACTTTTTCAGTTTAAATCCCATCTGGAACTTTATTAATATGCCCCTTTTAGTGTAGTGTGAAGTGGGGCTTGTTCACAGTGTTATCTTTTCACACAATTTTTCATTAACATGTTGTGTCTGACTCCTAACAACCAGGATGTTTTAATGACAGATTCCTGGACACCTATGCAGAGAGAGGCTATTTTGAATAGAGTGTAGCAAGCATGAAATGAATTTTGATAGTTCATTTTCTTAGTTTTAGGTAAGTAAAACCAAACCGATTAAGAGAACTGAAGTGCCTTAGTGTTTTGATTCAGAGAAGACCGATAATGTATCCTGTGTTGAATGAATTAACTGACTGGATTCCACAGAAGGGGGTGGTATCAGGATTGGATTGATTGCCAAAAAATTGGCAACTGAAGTTTTGGCTTGACTTTGTAATTAAAGGAAAAAGTCAAGACTATATTTGGTTACACTTGGGAGAGAAAAAGGAAGGTAAGTCCACAGGTATTTAGAGTGTCTAAATGTGGTTTTAGTAAGTACCTGAGACTTGAGATGTTTGTTTGTTTAACTGTGCATCTCTTTATTTGATACCTGACTATCAAAAGCTTGTTGACTGATGCTTAAAAATCCACCACCGCAAGTGCAACACAAGTAAGTCTTTTCATTTTCAGTGCAGATTAAATTCTCATTCCATGAAATTGCATACCAGTGCCTGGAATGCACAAAACAGGGGTTCACTCTTTTCTGTAACGGGAAGGGAAGAGGGAGTTTTTTTGTTCAAAACCCTAATTTAAACACAAGTTTGAGAGCTGATATCATCACAGGTACTCTGAAGATTTTTTTCTTTGCTTTGATTTTTGGAATCTTTGCATTTGTGTTGATGTTGAATGTACTTTCAAAATTATTTTTTAATATTATTAAATTTAACAGCTCCTCAGCTTCTTAATATTTGACAAGTTGTTTAAACTGGTTTGTTGCAAGTTTTTTCTATATGTCCCTTAAGTGTTATAGAATATTTCCTTCCTGTATATCTGAAGTGTGTGTTTCCTCAGTTGTGAAATATTTTGCTTGTGGGCAATGAAGGCTTTTGCAACCAGCTCTAGAAGCATGACCGAACTACAGTGCTGCAGTTGCACTGTAGCATTGGAAAGGTCCATCCTCAGGCATGAGTCCTTCAGATCTGACACAGATCACTGGATCATTCTGAGGAGTCCTTATACATGTTCTTTAAGATAGTTCTAATTAATATTTTTAAACATAGAGGTAATAGATTTTTCTGGGGAAGGCAGTCAGTTCCTTGTAGGATTTTTAAAAAATGGCTGGGGGCTTCATCCTGCCTAGTAGCTGGGTGGTTGGTTGTGGGAAGGCAGCTGTCATGTCAGTGCAGTTCAGAGCTGCCTATGCGTGTTTGAGCAGTGTCACTAATGGACTTTTACTGCTTCCACAGCAGAGACCGAGGCACTTTATGAACAAACTTTCAAGCTTTGGGAGATGTTTCTTCCTCTGCAATAGTAGATCTAGTCGAGTATAGACTTTATTCTTCAGAGGCTGTTTTCTGAGGGCTGAACTAGTGAATTAGTACATTGCCCTTCTTGGACTGTAACTGATTGCTGGTTTGTCCAGGTGCCTTGGGATTGATGTGTCTAGGATTGCTAATGTGGTCCATCTAAACACACTTTTTGTTTTAATTGTTGATTATTAAGTGGACATTTTCATTCTCAGTTTCTGATTTTATACCTCAGCTTTCTGAAGGACTCCATATGATTTTATTTTAATCAATAACTACATATTCCATAAAGGTGCTGCTTGTAAATCATTTGTCATTCTGGGTGTGAGGTACAGGGAGCAGATGATGTTGATCCCTGTGCAGAGGGGCCAGCAAATCAAATTTCTGTTTGAATTTATAACAAAAACTTAATCTCTAAATCATGCATCTGCAATCCTGATGAGCTAACTTTAGAAGTGCCAGCAAAAAATGGTTCCTTAAAGTCCTCAATGGGTTCTGAACCTTCTTGCAAGATCACCTGCAACAGTCCTGAGTCAGTGCCTTTCTAGCCTACAGATCCCCCTGATAGGTGTTTCTACTGGCAACATTTCAGACCTCCTTCTTGCTTTCTCTCTTTTAGTAGTTCTGTTTCCTTAAAATCTGCAGAAGAAGCCTCCCCCTTCCAGGCTCAGTCTTTAGTCAGTTCCTTGGCTCAGGCTGGCCCAAAGCAGCTGGGAGCTACACCTGTAAGGCAACAGAAGTGCTCGATCAGCAGGCACACGTGGGATGCAGATGGTATTATTATGGTGCTTGTAACTCCTAACAAGCTGTAGTAGAAACATTTTTTTCGCCCCTTGTCAACTTGACCTTATCTAAGGTGATATTTGGGTAGCTGGGATCGCAGCCATAAATGCAGACCATCCTTGCTGAATGTCAAGATGGCTTCTTGAGAGTATCAGAGTGATGGATCTTCTAGCAAACCATATTCTTGTTTTTCTCTTAACAGAAATAAAACATATTGTACCCTGGCCTGTGTTTGCAAGAAGGGACCTGTTTTGGCTAAAATTTCCATTAAACAAAACAAAAATGCTGAACTCTGGCATGGAAAACTTCAGCTTGAAAAACTTGTGAAACCTGCAAGTAACTGAAAACAGGGAGTTCTCATGGAAATGCCTGGCAATCTTAATAGCTGGCAGCACTGTCAGTCACACCTATTGTAATAGCAATATTGTCAAGTGCTTCCTGATTTATTATGTGCCATTGGAATGGTGACCTGTTTAGCCAAACATTTTAATAAATCACTCTGGGGCGATTGACATAGATGACCAATACTGTGACATTTCTGAACACTTCTGAACAACAGATTTATAGTGAAACAGGGCTGATGATTATGTGGGTAATAGAAAAGAAAAAGTACGTATTGATGGATTGTGTTCAAACTGTATTTTAGAGAGTGCCCTTGGGCTCAGCACTCTAAGTTATTTTATTTGCTTTGACCTTTGCATAGATGTTAGAAGTGTTGACTAACTTCCTCATGCTGACAATGTCATCAGGTTTTTTGAGGAGACTTCTGCAAATGCAGACATATTCTTACATTATTCAAAATGCCTTGAAAGCTACAGGCTTTCATGGAATATCAACATGATGACCTTTGCTTCTGATAGCAAAGGAAATCTCATTATAGACACTGCAGTGTAACTTTGGTTTGACTCTGTTGTGTTTGTTTCTAAAAAAAGAACCAAAAAACCAACCTGCTCAAAACATAATTCAGCCCATACAGCTAAGGTATTTTATCCTATGGCTTTATGATAGATTTCTTATTGCTGTGACAAGTGTGTTTCAGAGAATGTAGAAAGCATTTGTTACAGCTTTTGGAAAGAGGACGAAAAATACTTCATGTTCTGTACCATCCCTTGTGTTCCCTGTGTGGTTGGTAAATTGCTAGCCTAACTTAGATTAGCATGGATATATTGCTAGGTATTGCTAACCTGGCATAGGAAAACTAACCTAAAGCCAGAAAGCATAATTAGTCACCTCCACTGCCTATGAAACCCTTTCTCAGGGCTTGTTCTGATGTTATGCCCTGGGCCACAGCTATGCCAGCTGTTTCAGAACTCTTCTGTGGTTATAAGATGACTGATAGACTGAAATATTATGTTCACTGCTGACTGGATATTTGACCAGCTCTGTATTTTTTTTAAAATTATCAGCACCCCCAAAAGCACCTAAGGTTTTTAGACTCTAGGTATATTTTGGAGTATAATAAAGGATTTTTGATTGTGGAGCTGAGGACACTGGGGATCAGTCTATAAGCAGCACCACAGTTTTAGAAGACCTTACTTTTCAGCCACTGAGAGCCCTGTGCTGTTACTGAGGAGGTGGCCTTTGAATTGTGTTGCTTGTAGCCCCAGAAAGAGGACTTGAGATGGTGGCCTCAGCTGCTGGTGCTTGCATCACAGGCCACATTTGATAAGGCTCAAACAAATCACAAGAGGCCCTTCCTTTGCCCTGTGTCTATTTAACTTTATGTGTTGTTGGGAGCAAAAGTTGATGTCAATGCTAAAGAACCAAAATGACAGGTTGTCTTTTCCAGCTACCAAACCTTTTACCATTGAGCAGCTACGTAGAGGGCATTTTATCCTGTACCCACCACTGCAAGGCCTCTTCTGTTACTGTCCTTTGAAACCTGCTGGGGTGGTTCAGATACTCTGAAATAACAAATACAGCTGTAGCACCAATAGACTATTATTTTGATAACACTTTATCACTTCCCAGTAATTGTTTTCTAATTCACTGTGCCAGCCAAGAGAGAACTTGCTTCTTGCCATAAATATGTGCCTAAACAATGTGCAGCTCTGTCATGACAAGAGTGGTCTCTCTGATATGCTGGGAAGGAAGGAAGAAACAGACTAACCTGGGAGGGCTGTAGGTTTTGGAATTAAATGACCTTTTTAGCCAAGAGTTCTTTGAATGGATTTGACGCATGTGAACAACAACAAAACAAAAAAAACCCCAAAAAACTTCCCCAAAACAAACAAACAAACAAAACCGCCAAAAAAAAACAAAAAAAAAAAAAACCCAAACCCTGGAGTGCTCTAACATTTTGGAAGGATAATTAGGCATTTGATATTATTCCCTTCTTTGTGTTCTCTTCATATCATGTGTATTTCTGAGAAAGGACAGCTTGGAATCAATCATACCCCATGGATGTGTCTGGGAGCCAGGTGAAACTGAAATAGGTTGACCCATTATCCTTCTTTCTGAGGCACTTCTGGCTCCCCCTGGTTCCCTGGGGTTAAATTCCATCTTGAAATAAATGGATGCAATTTGAATAGGTTGTAAACTGCATTCTGTTTTCCTTGCTTCTCTACAGCAGTCAAGCAGAAATGATAGTCTGCTTCCTGATAGCTTCTGTTGGGAGATCTACAGGGATTTTCAGCTCTGCAAAGTATTGTATTTGTCCTGATGATATTCCCAGATGCAGGGAGGAATACCTTATAGCCCCCCAGTATGAGGCAGTCTGGAGGAGGAATATTTTGAATTTTTTCTAGATAGTTTTTGCCTTTGTGTTGGCAAAGCAAACTCTGTGAATACCAGAAAGCTTAATTAGGTGTATTCATGCCCTTAAGAGCTGCTTAAATGAGAAAAAAATTAAATGCTTATTTTAGTAGCTACCAGTAAGAGGAGTATCTTTTGAAGATGTTTGAAAGTGTATTGAGAAATTAGTTCCTGAAATGTTTTCCCTCTAACATTTACATAAGCACTGATTAACAGTTGATGAGACTAAGCTGAAAGTCATCTGTTTTGCCTTGTTTCTTCTCTCTCAGAAAAGACCTGACAGAAGAGACAGATCTTAAACACTTCCAAACATGTCAGTGAATTCTTAGCCTTTGGGTGAATTGGCTAGCAAAAAACCTAAACCCAAAACAACTTGGGACCAGAGGGAACAGGAAGTGCTGTGTTGCAGGAAGCAGCTGCAACAATCACTGTTTCTGGCTCAGATGGAATGTCCCAGCCTCTGTAAAGTTATATCTCAGGATCTTTTGTGACCCCAGGATCTTGCAAGCTGCTGTTGATTTTTTTAACCTGGAAAGAGGAAGGGGGAGTGACACACTTTTGCTGTCAGGACTGGCAGTGCTTGGACACTTTGTTCTCTTGTCTGGGAAACCCAATGGTTGCCAACATTCACCATGCTGCTGCTTTGCTGCTCTGCACTAAGGGCTGTAGGCAGACTTTTATCCTCTTCCTCTTCATTCTTCTCATCGTAGTATTTTTAGTACCTTCACGTAGTTACAGATTGATTATCTTGTATCTTTCTCTCACCCTCACTGCAGCACTTCTGTGTAGCCCTGGTCTACAGAGGTCTTCTCAAAGAAGAAAAATGGCCCTTTTTTCCTCTTCATATTCAGATCTTAGTCTCTGTGAAGAGAGAACCAAATGAAAATTAGTGTTACTTACATGTTGTAATAACATTGATCTTGAAGACAGTTAACACAATATTTCTGCTCAAAGGTAAGTGACATTGTGTGAGAGAACTGTGCTGGAGACAGACATTTCTGTAGCAGCCATTGAGGGCCCTAGGCTGCTGTTACTGCTTATCTTGAGTTTTGAGTCCATGATTGGGCTTTAATGGAACTAACTTCATGCTGTTTTAAGGGTGCTGAAATATTTTAGATCTGAGTATGGAGATTATAATTGTGTAGCTGTGTTTTGGATCAAGGTGAAAGAGTAGTGTTGTACTGTCACCTGTTACTGGATGTTGGCTCTCCAAGGCAGTGCTTGACTGAGCTCTTCTGCAAAGTCAGGGTTATGAATGAATGTGGGTGAAAGGAATGTTGTCAGAAAACATTGTGACACCCTGGGGACTCTGGATGTGCACAACTTAAAATGAGGTAGATATGTGTGGAGCTGTTAATCTGAAATACTTCTGTTATGCTGCTTGGCTGATGAGCTCATTCAGACAGAGGCACCAAACTAGAGGCAGTGGGGAGCACTGAACTGCAACTAACTTTGAGGAAAAAAACCTGGTGAATAGAACTGGTGCAATTCTGTTTTGCCCTCTGTTTTCAGCGAGAGGAATGTAGGAGGAAATGTACATTTCTCAAGGAGAACAAAAGCATAGAGGTGATAAGTGTACAAAAATAACCGAGAGAGAAAATAAAAAGGTTGACCTTGCCTAGAAAATCCAGGGCAGGCCAACAGGAAGAGACAAAAAAGTTGTCTCTCTCTCAAAGAGCAGCATGGTTGCTTCACTTTACCCTCTGACCTGGTGGGTCTGAACATGAGTGAGGTGGGAAGCCTTCAAGAGAAAAATTGTCATCTGCTCAGGGAATCCTGGGCTACCATCAGAAAGGAATTGACAGAAGACAAAATTTAATTCCAAGTGGCTCAAAAAATGAGAGATGAGAATACACAAGGAGTGTATTTTCTTTCTGCTTAATTTGTATTTCTCATGTTAACTAAGAAGCAGCCTTAGTTATGGAGCTAATGAGTAAATACTTAAAACGTAACTCCAGGCTTGAATTGCTTGAATTGTGCAGTGTACCTAGATAATAGTCAGAATATAACAACTGCTAGATTGGAGAGGCAGCACTTGTCTTGCAGGGTCAAGGCTGTTGGGCTGAAGCCTTCATGAAAAATGGTGTGTCTTTCAAAATGAAGGGAGTAAAATACAAATTCTCCAAGCCAGCTGTATGTTTTCAAGCTCAGTCAAGTAATTCTGCATTTTCTGTGTTCAAGATGTCTCTATTTGACTGGGCTGAAGCTCTTTGAAAATTTTTCAAATAAATGGTAATTTGATAAGTATTGTCATAAACTGGCAGCAGAGCATATTTAATGGTGGAGCTGTTTTATGCTGGAAGCAGATTGGTTTGGAAAATGCAAGTTCATTTAATCTTACTGTCAGCAGTTAAGAGGTTTTTGCAAAGGAGCTTTGTCAGGAAGGTTTGTTCATTTCTAAGTGAAATATCTTGTCAAAAAAAAAAAATCTATGAAAGAAAGAGGAAAGATTTTTCAGAAAGAAAAAATCTTCAGTTATAATATTAGAACAGGAACCTGAAAGATGGGCTGTATTTCCAGTTCTGCAAATGACTTTCCATGTGGTCTTGGACAGATCACAAGTGCCTTCTTGTTCGGAACTACCCATAAAATCTGAGCAGTTTTATTTTTGGTTAGTTGTGTAAGAGCAATAGACCTGTGCTATTCAGTGCTTTAAAACTGGGTGATTGACCCTGGGTGTCATATGTGAAGTACTTAGGAGACAAGTACATGAACACTTATATGAAATACATAGACCTAAATATCTGCTTGTTTTTCTCATATGAAATGTGAACTAGTGCTGATTTGTAGCTAGAGTCTGCAGTTTTGTGAGAAATTCCAGAAGCAGAAAAGAGAGGCTGAAGTTGGTGACTAAGTACAAACTTCTACAAAATTTGTGTTGTAGAAGCTCTAATATGTTTCATTTTAATCTCTAACACTCTTACGTTTTACTAGAAAAGTTTGTGCAATTAGAAAGACAATATGGGTCCAGCCTAAGTAGTCTCCCATTTTGTTCTTGCTCTGATGACAGTCCTTGGGGTCTTTTATTAAGTAATATGTAGAGGCAAGTCCAAGAATTCACTTATCAGGAAGCTCGTTGGTTTCAAAAGAGCCAAGGGTTAGAAGAGCACAGAACTGGCTTGTAGTACCTCATTTTTTTTTTTTTTTTACATGTGGGAGAAGCATAGATTGCTGCAGCCCTTCCAAAGGGATAGATGTGACTGAAGTATCAAATGAACTTGATGTTATTAATAACCTCCATGGAAAAGCTTTGCTGAATTACCATCTGTTAGCCCATCGCTGCCAAAATGGTACAATACTGGCATGGCTGAGTGTAAGGAGGCAGCACATCCAGAATGATGTTACAGCATGCAAAGGCTGGTAGCACTGACTTTGGGAGCGACCCAGCTGGGGTGTATTACTTTGTAGACTTGTATAGCTTTAATACTGCTAGTGTTATCAATACCGATATCAGACTGGCCTAAATAAGAAGTAGTAAGATTTACAGGAATTATTGAAGTGTCCCAGTTCTAGAGGTATTTACACCTTTGGTTATGCTACTGATTAAGTAGAAAAGCTAATGTTAAGCCACAGAATTTAACAAACAAACATAATTAAGTATCTTTCTTCAGCACTGAAAATGAAGGAGTTGAAAATGTGCAAGATTCACAATGCTAGTGCTAACAAGCTTTTCTTTAAATAAAATTCATTGCTATATAATGTAATTGTGATTTTTCTTTCCCCTCTTGGCTGAAGACTTGTTTTCCTATTTTTTTTTTAGTGAGTTTCTATTAACTCAGCTCTTCATTGTTTTTTGAAGAGAAGAATGATAGTTCAGACCAGAAACTAGTTTAAGTAGCCTGTTCCTGCTTCTATAGGAGAAACTTTTTGTGTGTGGATAGGATGGGTTGTGGTGCCAGTCACCTGAAGTTTGCACCTGACATACCATAAGTTATTTCAGTGGGTTACTGTCAAAGACACAAAATATTTTATTATTTATTCAGTATGGAACCAGTGGAAAGAGCAGACAGTTGGAGTGATAGGTTTTCTTTGACACATGGGAAACAACAAAATTTGCTGTCACTTTCAGTCATCATTGTTCCATGGTTCATAGGTGACGTGTGAATTGAAACTAGAGTGGTAGAAGCATATCCTTAGATGGTGGTTTGGTCTTTTGGCTAGCCAGAGATGATAACAGCGGTTTTTCATTGTGGTCATTTATCATGTTGATGACATTAAACCTCAGGGAAGGTACTCCCCATTCACCTTCTACTCTCTCAGCCTGTAGTGACTCCATGTAAAGCACTCATCCTCTGGATGCCCTCATCGATTGTTTAATTGCTGAGAGACACAGGCATAAATTAGCAGAGATGAAATTCCATCTGATGCAAGAAAACAGTTTTTTTGCCGTGAGGGTGGTGAAAATTGGAACAGGTTGCCCAGAGAACTTGTGATGTCTCCATTTGTGGGGAAATTTAAAACCCAGCCAGATTTGGTCCTGGACAGCCTTCTCTAGCTGAGTCTGCTTGAGCAGTGGAGTTGTACTCGATGACATAAGGATTCCTTCCAATGCTCCTTCTGTGATTCTGTTCCCGACTCAACTGCGTCCTTGAGATGAGAACTGTGTGCAGTACACAAGAAGTGATCATACAGGAATGTTACACTGTGGAAGAATAACTTCTTATGCCTTCTTTTCACTGCAGTTTTCTCTCCTGTCAGGTTTTTTGTCTGCTCAGTTGGTTCCCTGGACTCCTTTTGAAGTTCCTTTCCTTCAGCATAGCATTCAACCACTTGCAAGTGTTTAGTAGCATCCTCAAGCTGAGGTTTAGCTGTTCATTCACCTTTCCAGACCACTGGTAAATATATGGAGCAGAAAGGGTCTCTACTCTGACTCCTCAAAGACTCCACTCCTTACTCTTCATCCTGAAAAGTGATTGTTAGGCTCAAAGGCCCATAGAATAATTTATGAAAGAGCCTGTATTATCCAGTCATACTCTTTCTGGAAATTACTCTTCAGCTGTCCCCATGATGCTCTTTGAAGCCATTTTTGGACTCCTTGGACAGTCCTGTAGCAAAGCAGCTTTTTGTGTTTATCATCTACAAACTTTAGCCAGGAGTTCTGCAGTTCCACACTTGAGTTTCCCCAGAGCTTTCAGGGGAATGCCGTCCACTCCTGGTGATGCAATGGCCTCCAACTTGTCTGTTTGGTGTAATACTGCCAGTGTCCTTGCTTTAAACTGATACAGCTTCTCCAAGCTATCTGCTGCAATGGATGTGTAAGGTGTGGGATCTCTCCAATACCTTCTGTAGTAGCAACTGGCCAAAAGAGTGCACTGAGCTCCTTGGCTGTGGCCTCATCCTTTCTGAAGGCCTCTTTTGTAACATAGTCATCAAGAAGTCCTTTCAGCTTGCTTGCTGGACTTCTAGGATAGCTAAGATATATTGTAGTGGCTAGTACTGAGTATATGGAAGGCACTCCCCAAATTCTTTTCAGTCCCTCTGTTTTCTATGGTATTTCATGGACTCTTCTGTTCTAGTTTCGACAGACTTTGTATTTTTTTATATTGTACCTTAATTTGAAATTATGCCCTAAAAAATCGCTTGTTTATTGTTACAGTCATGGACAATAAGGTTTGTTGCAATTCTGGACCACTCAGAATCAGGTGAGACCCTTTTTGGCATCTCCCCAACACATACTTACTGCCTTTGATTTGGGTAGCTAAAGTGTCAGTGCTCAGTATGCCGCTTGGGTGCAGCATGCCTGTGCTGGCTCTGGAATGAACAGCTGCTGCTGTTGTGATTGGTTACAAAATGAGCTTGTTATAATGAAATGGCTCACTGCAGTTATGTTCACAGCATACAATAAGAGATGAATCCCTGGGAGCTGGGAAGCAGAGAAAATCTGAGAACAGAGGATTGAAAAGAATTTCAGATTAATTTTGTCTAAGTCCTGGACATCAATTTGATAAATCACACCTGTCTCTCACCTTCTTTAGCTTCATGGGCCCAAGTGGGCTAAAAACACCACCTGGTAAAACTGGAGTCTTTTGTGCTTCAATAGGTCAACAGTAATGGTCCTGTAATAAAATTTGGGGTCAGCATGAATCATTAAGTGTCCAAATCCTGACTTTTTGATGGAGCCCTCTAGATTTTTTTTCTGCAGTGATAAACCCTGACTTCCCTCGTGTCACAATTGAGAATGTATGAAGGAAAGTTGAAACCCCTGATATTCTATGGTAAAAAGAAATGTAAATTACTTGCATCAAGATCTGTGTAAGAAGAGAGCTGTGATAGAATCAAAGCTGTTTTTTAAGCAGAATAGCTGCTGACCAAATGAAGGCATCAAGTTAGCCTTCAGTTGTTTTACTTTCCAACTGAGTTTTTCCTCTGTGATGTGTTACTTAAAAACTTACATGTCTACCACTTACTGCATATACGTAAGAAATGCTATTTTAAATAAAAATGTTGATAGTGAAAAATAAATGTTGTCTCCAGAGGCAGAATAGGTCAGTCTTTCTGGAGAAAGTAATTAAGCTGTTGCAAGTAGACTGACTCCTTCCTTCACAAGATATATCAGGACCTGACATTGTTAGGAGAAATAAACACTGTTTGGATGGTTATCTTGAATGCTCAGCATCTCCAGGTGTTCCTGAGGAAATCAAGCATCAAACTGAAGAGTAGTTTGGGTCTGAGATTGGTTCTCACTTTGTATGGTGATCAGCAAACTTGTCCAAGTTTTGTGGGCCACTGTTGTTATTTGGTGGGATTTTATAAACCACCTCAGTTTCAACAAAAGGTTATTAAAGAAACCTTGTCTCATGCTGTTTGTTGTAGCCCATTCAGATATTCTTCAGTGTTTGTGTGTTCCAAGTGTGGCTTACTTTGGACTAGTGCTCAATGACAGCAACTTTGAGTATTGATTAAATAAGCACCTGGGTCTACCTGAGCTAAATTTCTTCCTATGTTATTTTCTTAAGGAGCTAATGAATGGATGGATTCTTCTGGCCTCTTTTCCAGAAAAAAAAATATACTTTCAGCCCCTCTTCTAGGATCATGGAGCCTGCGAGAGATGGGAAGTGGGCTGGAGAAGCTCAAAATCCTGTTCAGAATTTGAAACCCAGTGTGGGCTGGGGGCAGAGGGTTAATTGTGGTCTTTTTTTATTCTGTCGTGTCTGTATACATTTCAGAATAAAGCCTGCATTTTTCTTGGATGTGAAACTGGGGAAGCAGCTTTTATCAGACCTTACATCTGTTGGTGCCCCAGGATATACAGACAGTAACTATTGCCAGGAAACCCAGAATGTGACAAAATACTGGCAAACTGTGTTTTATCCGATTTGTTTGTTTGACACTGTGGTAGGAGTATCAATTAGCAGAACGATTGCATTCTAGCCAAATGAAGGAAAAATTATGGTAAGCCAATGCTTGCAACTCTCTTTGCTCATTTGAATGTGTCTGCCCTGCAGTAAGGTGGTACGTCTGTTTAGTACATAACGTTTTAGATCCTTATGTTTGTTCCTTACAGCATGAGAAAGGCATATTTCTCCCAAAATAGTGGATGGGAAAAATCTTCAGGGCTGATGATACATAACTGTCAAGATTGCATGCCTTCTGGTTGTTTCTGAAGAACTTGGAAACAGTGACAAAGCTGCCTCACAAAAAAGTGGAACCCTTCACTGCAAATGTGTTGCACCTCAAGAGGAGGCTTTTCCTGCAAATCTTCTGCTTCGTTAACCTGCATTAGATGGTGGGAGGGGAGGTTAGAGGGGAGGGAGATTGTCCAATTACAGTGTGCTTGTTTGCCCTGCAAGCAGATGTGAGAGTGGCTGTTGGCACTCCAGCAATACAGTCAGCAACTCAAGGACCCAGAATAGTCTGGAGGTTGGTGTGGTAGTTTCCAGAACTCATTTTATAAACATTGGTGTGCGTGAATGAAAAAGTAGCAAGGGTTTGATCTCTTTTTTTATCAAATGCTTGGAACTGTCTGTTTTAGAAACAAAAGCATTGTTGAGAATGTGGAAACACTACTTATGATTCAATTGAAAGAGCAGAGATAGAATCAGATTGCGGGATGTGCATAGGGGCAGATAAAGGAGTGGGTATTGAGTCTTCTGAAACAAAGGAATAGAATTGCCTCCCAAATCCCATTAGTTATCCTGTGTTTACAGCAGGTGGGGAATGTATGAAATGAAAATATAATCTTGATTTTTTTTTTTTTAAATGACAAAATACCTCAGAATCATCTTCTATGATTGTTACTCAAACACCATTTTTTAATACTTTCTTTTTGCCTGACAGATTCCTCCGTCTACAGTAATCCCCCAAGATTCTCCTATCTGCACTTCCCGGAATGAGGAGAAGAGTCTCTTGTGCTTGTTGAATAGTGTATTGGTGTTGAAAGCCCCAAGAAAGAGCTTTGAAATATGGGTGTTATTTTTCCCACACCTTGCTCCCTTTCCCCACCAGGGAGAAATACAATCACCATTAGTGCAAATCCTGCAGTCAGGTTTCTTGCATTTGGTGAAAGTAAGCCTAAAGGAATTGAGCTGAGCATAGGTATGGTATGTGTATCTGTTACCTGTCAGAACACAGGGTTAGAAAAGTTCAATTATGGACAGCTATCAGATTGTCTTTCTGTCTCTGAGGAACATAGCATTTTCCTTTCAAACAGTAGAGAGAGCCATGCTCAAGTCTCTTAGCACTACTAGTTTGCTCAGCCTTAAAATACAGAAGCAGGCGTATTTTAAAATTATTATAATTGTAGTGAAGTGCAAGAACAGAACACTAGCCAATAGTTACACACCTGCAAAATAACATGGATGTCACTTGGCAAAGAATGGTCTTGCAGTAGTTAGGGTCAGCCTATTGCTCTTGGGGCTATTCATCCTCTGTCAGGACTATCCTCATGGTTTATTCCTGGCTACCAGTGTTTTCAAAGGTACAGTTTTACCAAAGGTATAATTTGCAGCTCATAAAAGGGACTTCAGGAAAAAGTCTGTCCTACTGCACCGTTATAGACTAGCAGTGTGTATATTGTGGGTTTTGTGATGGGAACAGAGCAGCGTGGTCTGCCAGACTGGAAACCTTGGATGCTGACCCTTGGAAGAGTTTACCATTCTCACAGCAGGAGCAGTAAGCTCTGGAGAGTGTGTTTGCAGAAGGAGATGGAGGTTCACAGTGTTTTTATTTGGGAATTGCAGGATGTACTAGCTGTAATGTAGTAGAGGAACATGGCTAAATACTTAAAAATCAACAAGCATGAAGGTTTAATGTATTTCTTCTCACTTTTCCTGCTAAATGATAGTGAGTAAGAAGATATCACCAACTTGCCAACAGTTTTGAAGTAACACATATTTTTGGTAATGTATCCTTCTTTGACTATCCTCTCTATGTTGCTTGAAAATCTGAATGGCTTTAGGAAGAACCAGGCATTCAGAGGTTTCACAGCACATTTTAGGATGTGGTAATGTAAAACCAGATAAAAATCAATGACTTATGTAGGAAGGCAAACAGAGCAAAAAAAGACTTTTAGAAAAAATCACCAGGAAAAAAACAGCACTAGTCATCTTTAAAAATGTGTCTGCATACCTATGTTTTCTGTCTCAGGTTTTTCAGGGTCCCTTTTACTGTGATAACGTCTCTCATGTGAATGGAAAAATCTGGAATTAATGACCATTTAAACATAAAATTAAATTAGGGTTCTTAGTCTCAAAGAAAAACCTAAATTGTCTGGCATCTGTCATTTGAAGAGGGAAAACAAAGCATTACATTACTGAAAGAGAGTAAATCTTGGTTACTTAGATTCTCTTACAGAGTTTTGTATTGATTTATCCTTTCTTGAAAGAGATTTAATGGTAGTACTCGTTCTTAAGTCAAACCTAGTGGGTATTTAATTGAATGAGTTCTCTAGAGAGTTTGCAGGCATGAATATGCATGGACCACGCTCCTTTACATAACAGGTATTTTAATCTTATATTGTCAAAACATAACTTAGATCAAAGCCCATCAAAATAGTGTGGTCAGATATCAAGCTTTTGCCTGATACCAGAAAAAAAAAAAAAAAAGAAGAAAGGAAGAGATGGGAAAAGATTAAATTTGCTCGAAGCCAAAGCAATCACTCAGTGTACAAGTTTTACTTCCCCTGTGGCTGGTCTAATTTACTTTTGCAAGAATCATATTTTCCTGTTTTATCTTGGAAGGAAAAAAGCAACATGGAAATTCAGTTTAGATAGCTGTTCAGAGTTTGAAAAAGCTATTCAGTCTAGATCAGTCTGGAGAGCTAAGACCCGCTGTTGACAGATTCAGCTATAGTGGGAGTGTCATTTATATCACAGGCAGGCTCATTCCATTTTCTTGGAACCAGTTATTCTGTAAATGATGTTAGTGAGAGAGATGACAGGCATGAGTTCTGTGTCCTGTGGGAGGGAGGATCAGTCCAGGAAATGTCTCCAGCTTGTCAGCATAGGGGGTCCAGATATGAGGTTTGCACTCCTGACTGGGTTGGGGGTCTCACCTGATGCTCCTGATGAGGTGACTTTTGGGCCCCTCCTGTAATGACTGCAGGTCCCCTCCCTTCTGGGGTCAGGCAGTGAATACCCAATCCCAACTCAGGCTCCTGTGGCACCCAGCCATTTGCTGTTTCCATATCTGCTGCTCACACTCTGCCCCTCTGAAAGACTCCAGCTCTGTCAGCAACGGACAACTTTACAGCCTTACTGCCCTAGGTCTCTTCTCTCCTCACTATGACAGGTTCAATGTCCTTTCATGTTGTCTGGAAACTGTCCTGTGGTTTCGTAGTTTACTGGGCTGAAGACAGGTTGGTGGTGCAGGAATGATGACAACCGGACTGGCTTGCATGGTCACAAGGAAAGCAAGAGTTCTGTTAAATGTCATTCTTACCATATGTTGTGTGATTTCAAACGTAAATGAGTTTGAACAATAGGATCCTTCACAGAAAGAGCATGAAAACTGCAAATTAAGAGACAGCTGCTCTTCAGGCACTGCATTTCATGATCAGTAAATAGAGATAATGATGATTGCTCTGCATGGACAAAACAACACTCTAAGCAAGACTGAAATTTCTTAACAGACCTGCAAGATCTCGTAATATTCTCATGGTAGTTTATACTAAAATCTTATTAATTGAATGTGTGGGAACAATCCCAATCTGTGCTGGCCTATTGAAATTTATCCCCAGGTTCCTATTGGTGACTCCTTTATTATAAAGATATTGTTCTCCCTCTTCTGAGAGGAATTCAGGAGTCATGGCAGAATATGGGAGTTCTCTAGGTTTTCTCACTGGCAAACCATAACATCATGTGAGTTTCTGGCTCAAAAGCTCTATCTGGTCCACTCTCATCCTGGCAGCTATTTAGCTGCAGGTTTGTGATGACTAGAAGTGGGTAGATGGGGTGGATGGGTTTCTTAGGCTACAAGTCCACCTTATTGTGCTGGCTGAGCTTCAAAACTTCTGTGCCCAAAGCAGGTGTGCCTGGCTGCTGCAGGGAAATTTTACTGAAGATGGCAGCACTTTCTTGTATTCTTCCATTGGTACTGTTGTTTTACTTTTCATCTAAGTATAAACACTAAAAGATATTTCTGAACAAATATACAGTTCTCTTTAAAGTGATGGAGCACACGTGTGGGCATCTAAGTAATTCTATTGTTTCCCTTGAAAGAAGAGGTGTTGCCCAAGGTCTCGTTTAAAGTACTATTCTGGGAAACTTGTACCAGAAATCATCTAGTGGCTCCTCCAGCTGTATTTTAAAATCCTGCAACTTGAGCTCCCACAGGAGAAAAGGAAGTACTTCTTCTTTCTCTTCTGCATGGCTTTCTCTGAATCTGTATTGAATGTAGGAAAGGTTGAGGTCTTGCTTTGAAATTTGCGAGTGAACTTGTGATGGGAATTGTTTTGAAAGAGACTATTCTGCTGTGGGATTTTTATTATATTTTTTTAATCTGAAGCCAAATTATTGTGAGCTAAATGCTTTGTTGTTTTATCAGTTTAATAATTCTAGTTTCCTGAATGTGGTCTATGACACCTCTAGTGTGTTTTTCAGTCTATGGCTAAATCTCATGGTCATTCCTTTGATATAGTCAGATAATTCCTGTTATTTCACAGATGTAAGAAGAGAAAGCTGAACATCAAAGATTTGCTCAAAGTCTTGCAGGTATAGAACCAATGTCTCTTGGGGTTTTTGTTGGGTATTTTGAAGTGGGAGGGGCTATTGTGTTGTTTGTTTTGTTTCTAGTTTTGTTTGTTTTCATTTTTGGGGTGTATTTAAGCAGTTTCTTGGCAAACAGCCTCTGCAAGATGCTGCTGTTTATCTCTTTTGCTTTAATCCGGGACAGTCCTATTTTTTTGAGACATAACAAAACCTTTTATAATATGAGAAAGAATATGAGGAAACCAGCCATTTGAGATCTGAATGATTGCTCTGTTGTTGCATGCTCGGTATAAGGTACCTGTAACAAATCTATTGTATCTTTGGCATACGCGGTAAGGACTGAAGTTTATTCCCTCTCGGGTTCTGTCACCTGTAGCGGCCTGAATTTGACTGCCACTGCTTTTGTGAGCCAGTGCTGCAGCAGGCAGATGGAATACACTTCATCTTTCCAATTGTAAAAGGAATAGAAAGACAATCAGTGAATACCTGGATAAGTTTTGCGTGCAATTGAAATTCAAATAAATTTTGGAGCTCTAGCTTTTGACTTTTTTTGCAGTTGTAAGCATTCATGATTGTTGTATGGAAGGCGCAGGCAGATGCTTGGGCTTTGTCTTAGTGCTGGATGAGCAGATCTAGAGTTGGAGATCTAATTTCCTGTTCAGTTCTCTTTGTCTTTTTCTCAGTCTTCTCAGTGGACTGTAAGGATGAGACAGATGAGTCTTGCTGGTGATTACTCACTCAAAGCTCTCTTGGCTTCTGAAACACTGAGATTTGGGCTAGTCTGTGTTCAAGATTTTCCAGCTACCTTACAATTTTTCTGCCAACACATTTTGCTCAGGTATCGTGGACTGTAGATATTTCACCAACGCAGATGAAGCCTGGCCAGAGCACCTGCATGCTTGCCTGTTGTTATTGTTGCCTACTCCCTTTTGCTGTGTTCTCTGTGGTGATCAGTGACAGGACCTGAGGGAATGGCCTGAAGTTGTGTCAGGGGAGGTTTAGGTTGGATATTAGAAAAATATTCTTCACTCACAGGGTGGCTGGGCACTGGAATAGGCTCCACAGGCGAGTGGTCACAGCACCAAGGCTGAAAGAGTTCAAGAAGTGTTTGGGCTATGCTCTCAGGCACATGGTGTGATTCTTGGGGTCAGTCCCTCGAAAGACCAGGAACTGGACTCGTCAACCTTTGTGGGTCTCTTCCAACTCAGCATATTCTGTGAAAATTATGCATTTCTGTTCAGGAAATCTGGAAGTAGTCTCACAGGCTAAAGATCTGTCTAGTGCTTTGCTATTTTTACTCATTCAAAACTTTGTTGTCAAATCTGAATTCGCAATTTAATCCAGTTATTCATGCTATGGATCTAACCAAGTGGATATGGGGAGCACAGGATACCTTTGCTCTTTGAAGCAATAATTGATGAACATAAAAAGTATTGCTATGTGATCCAGCAAAAAAAAAATTGACTTTTGCTTCTAAGTAGTGATTTTCTTTACAACCACTTTCACTTCCACACTTGTCTTTCACAGATCTAAGGCCTAAATATCTTATGTTTCTTGCAATTGAAAAATTAAAATTAAAAAAGGCTTAAGAGAGATGTCTTTCACTGAAAAAAAGTGAGTTACTACATTAATTGCATGACATAACTTTTAGATAAAGTAGAAAAGAAGATTTCACTATAAGTTGAATGTTGCATGCTTACATCACTAAAAGTGTATGGGAAACCGTGCATAATTTTCAAAGGTTTGAGATGTTTTTTGAAGAAGTAAAGCATCTCCCACCATTTTAATCTGTGCTACATGAAGTTGCTTTTCCTCCCTTTTCTTTTGGAACAGGAACAGGCTTCTCAACCATACCTTTTTTTTTTTTTCCTCTCAAACTATGAGCAGTCAGTTGTCATTGGCTTCACAGTAGATCCAGTGTGATGGACAGTATCTCTTTCCTTGTGAGACTGAACACTTCCCTGTGATACCAGTAACAAAAGATTGTATTTCCATGGGCCAGCAAGTGAGAAAGTTCACAGAGTATCATGAAGTTCTCCTTCAGAGTTATACAGATAACAACCTCTGACAAGTGCATGTCAAGCCTGATTCTATGCACCCATCAGCTGCCTGTCTAAATAGGTTTGTGAGTGTTATGACAGTGTCCAGGTGTGCAGACAAGTGGCCTGGAGGACAGATGTATGTCCAAAACTACTGGTAAGACAATTCCTCTGCTGAACCTGGTGCTTCTAGTGCTGGCTTTCCTTAATTGAAATCTATCAGAAAGTGCTTTGCAATGCTGTGTGAGATGCAATTGATAAAGGCTTTATAGTTGGTTTTATGTATCTCCTGTGTTAAAACTTTACAAGGTAAAACTAAAACCAAACGTAATGAAAACTGAAAAAAAGAAAATCAATTACTTCTTTTGCTATACCTGAAGAGGTGTGATTTTTGTTTGTGTTTCTATATCAGTGTTACTGGTC
Organism: Phainopepla nitens; assembly: GCA_013400175.1. Lineage (NCBI taxonomy): Eukaryota > Metazoa > Chordata > Aves > Passeriformes > Bombycillidae > Phainopepla > Phainopepla nitens. The sequence continues at coordinate 626,692 of VXBQ01016762.1, read as the reverse complement.
AGTTTTCTACCCTGAATATTAAAAAAACTGACCAAGAACACATCTGCTTCCGTGTTCTGCAACCTGACTGACACCAGTACAAATGTATACACACTTATCTGAGAATGAATCAGACATAGATAGGAAGTGAAATTCTCCTAATATGTTATTTATTCAGAAAACTCTCTCTGTGTAGAAGAACCACATATTCAATTTATCTTTGATAGACCTGAAAATCCTGCCAAGTATCTCTGTATAAATCCCAGCAATCTAATAAATTTTCATGATAGTTATTGAAAAAAATGAGAGAAGGTGTTTCATCTTTAAATGGGGCGTATGGGTTAAGTCCTGAGAGCAATGAATATTCCAGAGAAAGAGCTGTGACGAACAGATTTCATCTTTATCCACACACACAATCTTAATTGGACAGAAGTAACTCTTTGAGGATTGAGAAAGGGCTGTGAGCCACAGTGAATTCTTGAAGAAATCATGGAAACCCTATCATCAGTTATATTTGTATCAGCTAGTACAAAGGATTCAAATGCAGGGGGTTGAAAGAGCAGTGAGAACTTGGATCAAAAGTGAAAATTTGCCAAGGAAAGGATATTAAAGGACTGGTACTGTAAAACACACATGGACTTTAAAAGCTCAGATAAGACAAATATCATTTGCACTTGTGAAAGATGGCTCCCTCAGCATCCAGACCTGAAGGAAATTCGGTAGTGGCTGATAGAAGACACAATTCCCTGTATGGGATCATCAGCTCACCGGCTGAGTCACTTTGTTTTCTCAGAGGCCTCTGAGACAGACCCTCCCTAGCGTGTGATATTTTGGTAAAAATTCAGAAGGGATTGTGCAGCATTTTTAAAGGTGTGGATGTTTCTGTTGTTGGTGACTCAGTTGCTTTTGTGTCCCAAAGGGCACTGGCTCTGATCTTAGATCAAGGGTTTCACACAATACAGTGCAATCCTGCCCCACTGAATTATCTTAGGTTCAGCAGGCTCTTCTAGCACTCAGGATCTTTACCCATGCAGTTGTTCCTTCTTTCCAATTTATTTCTTTGCATTCTTTCTCTTCTTTACAGAGTTCCTCTGTTGTCTATATTCTACCTCCTGCTGCTTCTCACAGTTAGTTACTTGTCTCACCAGTATTTTACACTGCAGGTAACCTACCATCATCTGTCCTAATTCTTCCAGATTTTTTTTTAAATTTCCTTTGTGTATCAGGGCTTCTCACCCCCTTTAAGTCACTTATCTAACCATTCCCACATGAACTACAAAACCATGACAAGAAAAAGAAAGAAAACTTTCTCTCTGTAGTATGAAATCTTAGTCCTGGAATTCTTTGGTTTCTGCTAGGGGCAGAAGATTGTTGAGGTTTGTATTTCTTTTTATTTCATATGTGTTTAATGAGGAGGAGAAAGAAGTCTTCTCAGAGGAAGTGCAAGGCAGTGAATAATGTTCTCTATCTATTCCTGAGCTGCACAGACAGTCTTGAGACTATATGCCATGTGCATTCTCCTTCTCATCCTTATCTCCCTGCCAGAAGACAGCATCAAATTCAGATTTACATCATCTCTGGCTAAAATAATATTGGGGAACTCCCCTTAGTACTGTTCCCTTTCCTCCTTGCTGCAGTAAGTAGTTTGAAAATTCTGTCTAGGGGAGGCAGAAAAAGTATCCTGCTACCTTCCTTGTACTGGCTTATATCTCATCAGATTAAATCCATAGCTGATATAAACTAGCACACTGCTGATGTTACCTGTGTGTATGTTGCTTGCACTGAGTTTGGTTGGCAGGTTGCCACTGGGCATTTATGACTTGGTAGCACAAGCTGATCAGCAAAGTCAAGCAAAAAAAATGGTATGGAGCTTTGTCACCAAAAGATGCAGTAGCAAGTCAGGAAGGCCCTCTGTAGGTTTTGGTGAGACTCAGAAACAGTCTCACCTTCAGTAAAAATGACAACAACAGTGAGGAAATGAGGAGATGAAGTCTGTCTCTGGAGATGTTCAAGAAGGGTTGGCCAAGATGATCTCCAGAGTTTCATAGAACCACAGAATATCCTGAGTTGGAAAGGACTCTCAAGGATCTCTGAGCCCAGCTCCTCCTTGCACAGGACTATCCCCAAGCATTACATCATGTGCCTGAGAGTGTTGTCCCAACACTTCTTGAACTATATCCTTCCAACACAAACCACTCTGTGATTCTGTGATTTTTCTAAGTGACATTTTTTTATAGGAAGCTCTAGTAAACATAATTTAAAGAACAGGTAAAACAATCTCAAAGGAAATAAAATGTCATATTTCAACCCAAACCAAAATATTTTCAATTTTTAAGGTCAGTTGAAAGTGAAAAATACTTATTTTGGGTCATCCTGAAACTGATTTCTATGCACAACACTCTTGCTTTTTAACTACTGAAAAAAGAAGTAGATTTGTTTTGTAGGTCTAGTGTTGAATATCCTGTAATTTACTTGTTTTCCATAATTCAAGGATTAAACTTTTAAAACACGCTTTTGAAAAATTATTGAATGTTGTTTTAGTAAGTGCTCTTTGTGAAAGAACTTTATATTATAATAATACAATGGTTGGCTAAAATATTTCTATTGACATAGGAAAAGCAATGGAAACTGCTTTCAATTTCTTTTGAACAGCACCAGGTTCAATTTGTATATACAGAAAATTCTGTAATTTTGGCTGGCTATCTGTTTTTATAAATTGCTACATGCTTTTGAGACTATTGAATTATGTTCTGGAAGTTCAGTGAGTCAGTTCTGCAGCTGACTCACTGAACTAAGAGGCTGAGGGCAGTGCTGTGTCTACCCCTAAGACACTAAAGGCTTGGTCATATATCTGCTGGATCACAGGTCACCCCACACAGTAAAATACTGACTGTAGTGTTTGGGAGTGAAGGACTCAGAGTTGTTTGTATTAACAAACAACTGATCTTAATTGCAGCAACATCTTCCCAGATAAGAATTGAATCAATGCAGCTTCACAGTCTTTAAGTGCATGCTTTTGTGAAACAGAGCACCTTCTTTCTGCTGTTGTAATTGATTCTGAAGAGATCATGACTCCTAGCAAGATGAAAAAATAAAATCCCTGGGAGTTTGCTTGTCAGGCTCTTGTTTAATAATAGAGAGGGGAGCAGAAGAGACAGATGTATATTTTTTGCCTTTTTTAAACCATTTGCCTGTTTTGAGTGTGTGTCAGGAATACAGCTGAAGAAACTGTGTACCATTGAAATCTAGAGTGACAGAATGAGGACATGAGGATATTACTTTCTTAGGAATATGAGATTGAAGTCATACAAGGTGGCAAATTAAGAAGTAGCTTGTATAGACTTGGTCTGAATCTTGCTGATTTGGTATCAAGATAGAGTTGAGAGACGACATGTTTTAAGTTCTCACTCTAGCTTCACCCTTAAATGCTGGTGCTTCAAGTTGTAGCCCTTTCTGCTTAGACTCTTTGTTAAATAAAGATGTTTTTCATTTTACTCCAAAAAAGAGTTACTCTGAAAGCTGTAATGAGCAAATGAATCTGCTGTTCTTAAATCTCTGTGATGATCGTCAGGAAGAATCTTTGCTTTAAAGGATTTGTTTCACTGACTTGAGAGTTGAACTTGGAGTTTATTTTACCCTGAAAATTCTCTAACATGTAGAGATGAAAAGTGGTGACATCTGTAATCGCTGCAGCAACTGTCACTTTTGCTGGCCTGGTGTTCCCAGCTGGCACCAGGCACCTTGCTGTGAAATGCAAGCACCTCCTTGGGCTGATTCAGGCCTGTATTGTCAGTGACTGTGGGAATGTGCTTTTCTATCTGCTTGGAGCCCATCGATCCCATGGTTTTGCAAGGTGCTGGGTCAGAGTACTGAATGAAAACCACTGTGTGACAAATCTTAGCCAGGAGAAGCAATTTCATGTAATGGATTTATATTTTTTTTTCATTTTGATAGCAAAGGTCACAGCACAGAACAAAACCTTAGGGATTCTGAGCTTGCTATTTTCACGAGCTTTGTGGTACAAAGATCAATGGTAATTTTTTTACGCTGAAAAGCATTAATATTGACTATAAGAATAAAATATGAATTAAAACTTATAATGGAACTGTGAAATATTAAATTCATCTTGCAAAGGGAAGTCAGGCAAGCTAAGAAGGGGAGCAGGGCAAACAAGAAGGAAGATTTGAGAAATAAAATGGCAAAGAGAAGGTCTGAAGCTTCAACTGTTCTCAAACATAATCCCACATTTCTTCATACTCGTATTTTCAGGTTTGTTGTAGAACATGATCCTTTCCTGAGAAGACACATCAGAGCAGCTGTGTCATTATGGCTGCTTTTGAGAATGTTATGGGGCCACAGTTCACGGGGAGATGCTGGTGTGTATCTTGATCAACAAATGATTGCTTAAGATCCAATCAACCTTATTCTTGTGCCAGCTGCTTTTCCAATATATCGACCTGAAAATATTCCTACCACAAGTTCAGCAGTTTCTTTTAACTTGGCTTTGTCATCAGAATGTGTTTCTGGAGGGTTTACTATGTATGATACTTTCCAAGTAGAAAAAAATTATGGAATTTAAAAAAGGTGTCCAAGAGAAGTATCTTGGGTTGCCAGGTAGCATTGAACAAGCTACCTATTGTGAGGCTGGGAAACCACTCTCAACTACGCTATCCTGCATCTTAATATCTTCAAGATGCAGCAAAAAATTATCTTATTTAGAATGAATATGTTGTTGATATTGGTGGGAAGAACAGGTGGAATATTGCTGCTGTATCCTATGGTTCAGTGTGTGAAATATTGATATTAGCACATTCTGCTAATTTTTTTTCTTTGTCCCCCTGCAATTAGGATTTCTACATCTGTAAAAGACTGTAGATTTTTATACTTAGGTGTGCTTGGCTTTTGGACACTGATAGTTGAATGCATACATAATTAGAGTCTCTCCAACTAGTTTATATATTCTTCTTCAGAGTTCTGGTGATTATTCAGCTAGATGTGCAAATTTTACATAAAATTTTAGAGATTATATTAATTTACCCTTTCTTGTTGGATATTGCACAATTTTTGTACAATGAGAATTTCATGTTCTGGACTGATTCCAATGAGGAGAGTAAGAAGGATAAAAATGATGCTAATGAGCTCCAGAAGCTTTATTATGGTTTTGACATCCTGTGATGCATGTCAGTGATTCCTTTTCTTTCTGTAACACAAAGCAATACAGTGGTATGGTGAACAACCACAAAACTGTTTCCCATATTTCTGGAGTCCTGTGAAGGAAGTTGGTGTAAACACCACAGAAAGATGTTGAGAAATCTACATAAATTGCCTTTGTGAACCTGAGACTGTCATGTTATAAGACTGCTTGTATATTTGTGTGAGGAGTAAGACCATTACTCTGGTAATAATGAAAATGGTTGTGACTGCTGCATGCTATCCTCTGAACTGCTTGGAAATCTTGCTTGGACCAGTTATAGTAGCTTCAGTGCACCTTCCATCTAAAAATGCTTCCTCTGCACTTGCCATGCTTTGTTGTCTCAATGTATAAAGTCAAACTGGGAAAGATCTTCAAGAGCACTGGAAGCAGTGATGGTCTACTGAGAATCTTGCACGTTCAGCATCTTTCTTCTTCCAAGTAATTGGCGTGGAGTAAAGATCTGGAAATAGGTCCTGCTGTTAGATGGAACCCCAGTTCAAACAAGCTCGAGATCTGCTGGTCTAGGTATATTTATCATTTTTTCCTAGAAAGTAATTTTTTTCTCTTAAGTTTCATATTAGGTTCTGAGTTTTCAGCAGTCTCCTTTCTTAGATTGTTCAATGCCTGCAGTAGTTTTTTTCTCTTTTTCCTACTTTTAGGCTATCTCTACTTTTTGTTACTTTTTACTTTCTGTATTATCTCCTTCAATTTTCTTCTATCTTTTTGAAGCACACTGAATTTTAATTGGTATGTAAATTAACATTAGCCTTCTCTGTGTAGGAAGCTGGCCTGCTGCAGTTCCCTTCATGCCCTCTTGACATTTTAAGCTTTACATCCAGATGGTGCTGGCTAGAAAAAGGAATTTCTCTCCTGTGCAATTTTCATAGGGAGGAAAATATTCTTCCTAGCTTGTGGGGTGGTAAAGGTTGGAACAAGGAATTATTTTGGTACCAAATTGGATCAAATGCATAAAAAAATAGTATTTTTAATGTAGTTTAAATATTTGTGAGGAGAAACCCAGTGAACCAGTCAACAAAAAGAAATATTCTTTTGTTTAAAGCCATTCCCTAGGCAGCTGGCTTCCTAGGCCATCAGGGTATTCAAGGTTATGGTCACTGCAAGTACCTGGTTTCCAGCTTGGTAGGCAGCTGGCAGAATGCAGGTTTTCCCAAAGTTTCAAGTCAGCTTTATTTACAGTAAAATGCTTAGTAATGTTTTTGGCTGCTTAAAATAAGTGGTTGCTTTAGACCTCAATGCTCTAAATTGCCCATAGATTGGTGTGAGGAATACTGGCACACAAAGAGTTTTGTCTGGAGACCTATTTTTCTGGTGAGATGATGCAAATCCTTAAAATTCCTACCAACCTATTTTTTCCCCTGCACTATTCATACCTGGACTTAGATTTGCCCTGTTTTAGAACAGAGAGCTTTGTCCTGCAACAGGGCAGCCACTACCATCAGTATTACAAAGCATTAGTACTCGTGTCCTGTGAACAAACTTACAAAAAAGGTTATAACAGCAAGAGCTGATGAATTCATGTTTATGAAAGGAAAATATAGCAGGGCCATGAAGTTTTCAAATTAAGCAGACAACATTTTATTGGAAGGTCAAAGACCCTTCAAACTTCCTGAGAGATACTGAGCATTTCTATGTGCCACCAAAGAAGATCCTGCCCTTTTCCCTGGTATTTAGCAAGCAGTAGTATTTTTGAAACTGCTTCATGCCCAGCCAAACAGAAGGCTGGCTTTGAAGTGGCTGTTGCTGATGCTGCTGGCAGAGTAACTGCAGCAGTACACTGCTCAGTTTGCTGGGCAACAAATCGTTTGTCTATGTGTGACAAGCACCACCGAAGGTAACTAAGGGCTGTGCACCCCTCTGTGTGTGCTAAACTTCCACAGAGTGCATCCTCTGTATCTAACCATTTAAAGAGGCTCTAATTATGCTGAATTCCCTTTACATCCTTCATTGACTTTGATTAGCCTAAGGAAGTTTGTGTTGGCAATGATAAACATTCCAAAGGGGTAGCGAGGGCATGCTAACTGACTGACTATTGCCGCACTTACCAGGATATGAAAAACCTGTGTTAGGTTTTTTGGGTTTGCTATTTCCGGAGATCAACCTGTACTTTTGAACTCTCCATAAGGATCCTTGACATAGCTCCAATTAGTTCTCTTGATCTCCTTCATTTTTTTTGCCATTTTGAAGTAGACTCTGCCTTTGCAGCCCTCATCACCAGAGCATGAAAAGTCCTTCTCGGTGGCTGAACTTAGATGTCAGTGTTCAAATAATCTTACTGCATCTTCAAGTTTTGTCAAGTTTTTGTAAAAATATAGGCCCCTTTGGAATAGTGCAGTCCTTGAAATTCTTAACTTCTTTTTTCTTAAGAGTCCATGTTATTTTTTATCTTTGTAAATTACCATTTTGTAATAATTTTCCAACTTTTAACTAGTTTCTGGTCTTATTCAAGACATAAGTAAACCTTAAAGCATTTTTATTTTGCTGCACCTGACTTCAACATTATTTCAAAAAACAAGTTGAGGCTGATGGTAATTTGTTGGGAAACTCATGTTACAAGTGTAGGGTTAGCAGTGAGGATGAACTCCTGTGAAAGCGAATTTCCTGGAACAATCCTTTCTTCACCTTATTTGCATTTACCTATTATAAAAGTGTTCCTCATTTTGGAACTTAAGCACAGGAGTGAGGGGGAGAGAATAAGAGAATATACCCTTTTTTATAATAAAATGTAACATTCAGAGATGAGCTTCTCTGTCTGGCAAATAAAAGTATATTTGCTCCAGCTATTACTTTAAACTTTTCAAAGAATATGGTTTTATAAAAAATATCTCTCTTGAAGTGTTTGATATTAAATACAGCAGAGGCACAATGTACGGGCTGTTCTTCACAATGATAGCAGGTAAAGCCCACCTGGAAAAGATGTGTATATGGCAGGCTCTGTGCAAGTGTCTGATTTCTCAAGGGATTGTACAGATCTTTCCATGTAGAACCAGAGGTTACCCTGCTCTTGCCAGCATCTCATCAAACATATTGAAGTAGCTGTTTAAACTGAGGTTTATTGTCACCTGCCCTGTGGAGGCGACCAGTCTAGAAAGCTGACCCCACCGGTTGGGTTGTGACCTTCTCCATGTGCCCTGTGGTGAAAAGGAGAACTGTAATTACTTAGGTGCTGCCTTTCGCATTCAACTGGCTTCATCTGTCCTACTAAACACCACACCGTGTGCTCCTGTAGAGCCAAGCATAACGCTAGCAAGAATATTTGCGGTGCTTGGAAGTCTTCTGGTCATCCCCACTTTGCATAGCAGAATCATGGCAGGTTTGTTGATGCTGAGGCTCAGTAATGACAAATTCGGACTTGATTCCGTCTGTGTGTGTGCAGCACTGAGCATATTGCTGTATTGTAGCTGTTTTGCAACAACACATTCACACCTGAAGTTTGATTTGTTTCATACTTTTAAATTCTAGACTTTGTAATTTATTGCAGTAATGAACCCTCCCATGAAATACATCAAAACTATTTAGGGAAATAGTTTGTGATACCAGTGAGATACAGAAACCATTTTTGTGTTGAGCATGTAAATAAGCAGTGTGTCTGCATGTGTGCTTTCAAACCTTTGTTTAGCTGGGTGTGTGATACGGATGGCGTTATGTCAATCCCTTGTGTGAATTGGAAAATAAAAATCTTTCAATGTTATTCTCACCATATAACCAGGCTGACTGATAGCACAGACTGTTGTCATCAATGAATAATTAAGTGATAAGCATGGGAAATGTGTGCCTGATGGCAGTAGAGTATAGGGTATGTGGATTACTTAGTCATGATTTTGAAGTGTACTTTGATTTGTAACCTGATTGGGTAATGAACTAGGTAACTCAGCAAAATAAAAAACTCAAAAATATATCCTTCGTCCACAGGAAAAAGTAGGTGAGGCATAAACAATGGAATGATGAGTGTCAAAAACTAAAGAAATGAAGACAACTGGCTGGTGACCTGACATTAGCTGGAAATCAACAACAAAGGAAAATGCTGTAATGATCTGATTGAGAAATGCAGAGTAAAAGTGTCAGTGCTTGTAAAGACCTCCAATTCCCACTGTCAAATGCAACTTTTGGTGAGTTTTAAAATGGATGGCTTCTGAAATTATGAGTTTTGTGACTTTGTCAATTTCTGAAATCTACTCACTGCTTTTGTGATGTAGCAGTCTCTCAATAATTAAGGTAGTAGTCAGCTTCTCTTATGAACTATTTTTCCTTTTTCTCCCATTGATATATTGTGCTCAGAAATGGTTCTGCCAGCTTCAGCTGTAAATCTCAAGTCCATGACAATGGAAGTGATTTTGTGAAACAAAAGGCGCTGTGAAAGATATGATGTTGACCATAAAAATGCCCACATTGTGCTTAGAGTTCAGGTGTCACAAATCTTAGTGAATGTAGAAAGAGGGAGTGAAAAAAGTCATAAGATATCATACGGGAGTTTTTTTGGTCTTTTTGTAATGCGCAAAAATAGTAGTAAGTCTGTGGCAAATATGAGAAGCTATATCTTTCTTATAAAAAGCTTATCAATACCAAAAGATCTGATATATTTGAAATTTTGATGTTTTTCTCTGATAGCTAGGCTTAATTGTATCTTTGACTGGGTAGGTGTTGGAATCCTAAGGTGCTTCACGAAGAAGCTTCAGTCACAAGGGAGGCTGTTCATCATAACCAATAAGAGGGTTGTTATGATCATAAAGCTAGCAATGGCTAGTGACTTTTCTAGTGTGTTTGTCCTCTCTGTCATCCTCATTTACCCATTAAATTCTAATAGAAGTATTTCTCTTTACTCTCTTTGCTGCCATGTGAGCCCTTGTTCCTTGAGCTTTCTCAGAATACTTGAATTCCTATTTCCTAATGAGGAGTGGAGAGAAATGTATCCAGTTTATCTCAGGAATAGAGCTTACTCTGATTGTGTTAAGGAGCTCTGGCCTAGTCAGAAGAAAAGAAATTGGGAGAGGCTCCTGCACTCTGTAGGAGGTTACAGTAAAGTCCCTTGTGCCACTGACTGTTTTGGGAAGCTGCAACACATTGGGCAGTATCCGAGTTATAAGTGGGATCAAGCTAATATACAAGGGGCTCTTGAAACTTGAAATTTTACTTTCCTGCAAGAACCAGGAGTTGCAGATGGAGAATGTCCACATCCAAGCTCAGAGGTGAGATAATGTCCCGCCCCCAGACTATAAATTTGCAAGAAATGGTGTATTGTTCAGTGGTAAGATCACAGACATTTCTAAAATATTGCCTTTCTCCCAGTCTGAACAATATTGAAGCACAGGGGAGACTTGCTGTTTGCCTCAAAAGCTCTGAGAAATACACTGAATTTGTGGCTGTTGACAAAGAATTTAGAGATGTTCGCTTGCCTGCTTCAGTTGAAATATTGTTTTGTGTTGTCCCATTTCCTGTTGTCTTCTTCTTTATAAGCTTCCCTTTGAAGATCTGCTTTGTTTACATTTATCTGTTGGAGTTTTTGCCTGTAAGTAGATAAATATTGCTGGTAAGTCCTACTCTGTCTGCATGTCTAAGTTGGCCAGTTTTCTAAACCAGAGGAAGCTTGAGACCATGCTTGTCAATTGAAACATCTAGAAAATGCATATCATTTACTGATCGTGTTTCTTTGCAGTCTTTGCTGGAAGATGGGTTAAGGTAAGTGGTAAAAATAAAAAGCTGTGCAGAATCCTATAAGAGCATTCTTGTATTTTCCAGAATTTGTGTATTTGCAAAGGCTTTCTGTAATATCAACTTTCCCTTTGAGTTGTGTATTTGACTTTCTTTTAAGATAGTAATAAATGGTTTTTTTTCATTATAATAGTGATATTTGGGTTCGCTGTAACTCTTACTTATCGCTCCATTTTAGTCTGGAGATAGATGGGCATGGACAAATTTTTGCTGGATCATCGTAGCAGTCTAGGTATTCAGAGATGATAATAAGATCAGTTTTCTCATAACTATAGCCAAAGGGAAAATCAATGAGTGACCATGGCACATTTTCCTTGAGTATAAAAAATCAATGAAGTATGCAAATAAATATTTCACTAGCATGACCTGAAACCACGTGTGTAGGAATGTGGCCCTAGAGGACATGCTGAGAGAGTAAAGGGCAAATTGTGGGGCCACGTATATTGACAGTCATCTGTGTTGCAGCAGATACAATACCAAGGGCATCAGCAGTATTATAATTAAAACAAATCAATGAGAAGAAAAATTCAATTAGAGCAAAGGTTAAATTTTAAGTATGACTATAGTTCATCCAGCTTTTGAGTAGGAATAACGAGACCTTACAGTAAAAATGTAGTCATTAAACAATGTCTGTGTAGATACATGAAGTAGTGTGGCAGCCAGACAAAAGAGGTACTTCGAGGGATGCTTTTAGACCTATTTTAATGCCAGGGATTCCAGCTTTGCCTGTGAAATAACAGGTAACAGTAGATTATGTATCTCTAACATAACAATTGTTTTTATGGGAGGAAGGAAGGACAAAGAGAACAAAACCATGGTAGCACATTGTTAGCACAAAGAAGCCTGGAAAATTTTAGAACTCCAGATGAAACTTAGAGTTTGACTGGAAGGAATTTTTGCCTAAGTCCTTCTGTGTGTCTTGGGCCTGGGGAACTGTGTGCACCCCTGAGAAAACATTGGTGAATACAAACAAACTCAAATGAGCCACTTAAATTCATGTACATTAGAAATTGTGTAAAAGATTTGAATTAATAGCAAGATCGTCCTGGTAAGCTCCTATCACTGTACCTCTCGGGTCTGAACGTGCCTGTTTCAATATCACAGAATCACAGGCTAAGCTGAGTTGGAAGGGACCCACAAGGGTCATGGAGTCCATCTCAGCCCTGCACAGCAGCAGTCCCAAGAGTCACACCTTGTACCCAAGAGTGTTGTTCTAACACTTCTTGAATTCTGTCAGGCTGGTGCTGTGACCTCCTCCTTGGGGAGCCTGTTCCAGTGCCCAACCACCCTCTCTGGCTGAACAACCTTTTTCTAGTATCCAACCTAAACCTCCCCGACACAACTTCATGCTGTTTTCCCAGGTCTACACAGGTTTTTTCTTGATGGATGCAGATTTTTTGCACTGTCTTAACTGTGACTGTGTACTCAATTAGCAATGCCATATTACATAATGTTGTTTGAGATGTGTATATACTGGTACGTTTTTGCCTTTCTCTACTGCTCTTCATTAAAAATTTTCTAGGTGGTTATGAAGATTCCCACCGTTACAAAGAGCTGTGCCTAAATTGCTCCAGATTCTTTTTTCTAGGTATAAAGCATTACCAGTCTCAAGGTAATTAATTTAAATTTACTTGTTCAGTGAACAGTTGTTTATTTGATTTGAGGTTTTGAGGGTGTGTTTTTTCTTCTGTGAGGTGTTTCCTTATCACTTGAGGAGACTTCTGTCTCCTATTGCAAGGCAAATCAGATTGTACTCTTGTTTAGAAAGTGAGATTTTTTCAGTGCGGTTTATTCATATATGGATTTTGGATTTTTATTACTTGATTTAGTTCTGTATTTCTAAAAATGGCTTCATTTAGTACAGTTATATTTTCACTCTTGTTAGTGCCTGCACAGTGGTTAGGAAGCACTGGAGTCTTTTTCTTATCCAGGAAAAAAGGGACAAGTCCTGCTACAGGACTTGTTTGGGCAGTGCAGTAACTTTTATCCCTTGCGGTGGTGAGCCTAGGTCAGGCTTACCCTGACACCAGCACATGGAAAGGAGATCTCTTAACTGCAGTGAAAGTGCAGAGACTTCTTGTTGAAAGCTGTGAGAAACACGTGTCTTCCAGATTTTCTAGCACAGTAAAGCCCCTCCTGAAATGTTTTATGGGTTGTTAATGCAAACCTGCTTTCTGCAGGACTAGTTCGTCTTTCCTACATCTAAGGTGGTACATGTTCCTAGACACAGTGATGTGGAGGTCAGTTTCTGAGGCAGCATGGCATTGCTGGCAGTGGAAATCAGATTTTCTGGGCATGTACTCCTTGTATCTGTGGATCATCGTAATGTTTTTTTCACAGACAGGCCTTCACTCATCAGATATCTCTTGCAAAGCAAGCAGAATCACTCTCATCTATCACAGGAGACTCTGCTCAGGAATATTATTTTTTATAAATAGTTTTGAAAATATGACTGGTTTTAAAAGGAGTGGTACAAAAACCTGGGACACTTGCCAGTGATTTGAAAGTTGAACTTTCAAGGAAAGCTGGGATAAAGTTTTTATTTGTAATCTCTCTATCTGTGACTCATATTCACCATAGAATCTAACTATCAGAGAGTGGACTTGAAACTGTCCTTTGGTGAGACAAAAATGAGTATAGTAGGGAAGCATCAAAACAGGAAGGCAAAGGATTGGAGTAGCTGTTTTTAGGAAAAGCTTTGCACAAGAGGCAAGGCTGGCAGGTAGCAAGATTAACTTTACAGAGGGGATTTTTCGAGGTAAGAGGTCTTTTTGGAATATCTGCTAATGAAGGTGAGTCAGTGCAAAGACAGCTACAAGAGAATGATGTAGGAGGAATTGTGGAATGTTTTTTCACAGATACAGCATTAGGCTGTTGATAACACAACTCAAATTTTGCCTAAAAGGCAGCTATTCCCTGAAGCATTAAACAGGCAAGTATAGTGTCCCTATTTGTGAAGGGATTTAAGTAGAGTGTGAACAGCAATACTCTGACCTGTTGGAATATACAAATGGTTCCTTAGGGTTAAGGTGATCTGATGTAAGTCTGAAGTAGTGACTTCTAATTTTTTTTCTCTTTCATTCTGACATCCAGTAGAAAGGATGCTTCTGCAGGGGTTTGTGTTGCAGTTTCAGCTTGCTTTCTCATGTAAGATATTCACACTAGTGAATTCACTGATTTTGTCCTTAATTGATTTTTCAGCGATTTGACGCTTTTAATGAAGACCGGTGTTGTCTGAACACTCTTGGGTGCAGCTGTGAAAGCTCTTGGAGAATCGATGTATTTGTTTTCCTTGTTGAGCATTTCTGTTGGTATGGCTATCTTGCCTTCTAATTGCTTCAGATCTAAAATTTTAGTTTGATTATTCTATTTGGCAAACTCTATTGTTGAGTAGGAACTTTAAAAGCTATGTTTCTATTCAGCAAATAACATTGTCTCTGAGAAAACTTGCAAAATATCTTTCCATCGTGACGGGCTTGTGAAATGAAAAATGTATGTGTTTTTTAAATTTCTGTAAGGGTAAGTGAGGCAGAAACAGAGGTTACCACACTGTAGGTTTTTTTTCCTAGACTGCAGAAAGAGCACAGCTGGAATGGGTGTCAGAACAGATTCTTTGATATAGTTCTCTTACGTGGTGAAAGTGGAGAATGAGGATTTTATGTTCTTTTATTCTTTGCAAGCATTTCCTTCCCTCATGCAGGGCTGTCTTTGTCCATTAATTAAAAAAAAAAAAAAGTCTCTATGTGGGTAAATGAGTTCATGCAGAAGAGACCAGCTATGTGTTGATACCTGTATAAACCTCAAATTATCTTGGTAATGGGAGTGTGCAATGGTTGAAAGGGAAGCAAAAAAATGCTTCCCTGCATGGAGGATCTTCATACAAATGAAGAAACTTGCATGTACTTTAAACAATGACAAGTCTGAATGTTCATCACTTCATGATGATTATGTTGAGATTGTCTGGTTTTAACTCTAAGGGCTCCCAATATGTGAGTAACAGGTCTGATTTTTGAGGATTCAGCTATTATTCTGGAATGCCTGTTGGGAACTACCAAAGAGCCATATTAAATACTTATCTGAACATGAGGTTTAGTTTCATTGAAAAATAATCATCATAATCACAGAATGGTAGCATACCATGCTGGTAGGGAACTCAAGCAGCATTTGAGGCAAACTTTCTTGGCAAAAGCATAGCCTAAAAAAGGTGTCCCTTCACCATGTCCATCTTAATCTTAAAAGCATCTAATGCTGGGGAGATTATTCCAATGGAAATTGTTCTTGTTATGAAAAATTTTCCTCTTGCATCCAATGGGAATCTCATGAGCAACTTGTGTCCATTACCCCTCATTTTCCCCATGTAATGCCTTCTGAAAAAGGAGCCTCCATCTTCTTTGCTGACACTCTTTGAGGAGGTGTCCCATAAATCTTTTCTCAAGTGTGAACAAGCCCAATTCTCCAAGACTTTCCTCGTATGACTTCCCACCCCTTTGATCAGCTCTGTGGCCCTTTTCAGGCCTCTCTTCAGCGTGTCCACATCTCTTTTGAGAATCTAATATTTAGGAGTAACCAGGACGGAGTTTGCTTGAGAGGGGGAGGTTTAAACCAAAACAATGAAATGTGGCCATATCAGGAAGTTCCAGAACTGAGTGTGGTCTTTGTGCTACGGCTGGTGTGGTGTGCCCACGGAGCAGAAGACTGTTGCAAGACAGTGGATATGACCTCAATGAGGCAAGAGAGATGGGAGGAAGTTGTAACTGAAAACTTTTGCAAAACTTATAACTAGTTTGACTAAAGACTTTGAAATGATGTAATGGGTAACACTGGGCAGAAAAGCAGGATGGGAGAGGAAATCTAAGGTATTCTCTCTCAGGTATCTCATTTTGAAAGCTAACAACATGTCTTACATTGCAATTGGAATAAAGGTATACTGTTAGAGCAGTTCAGTTTTCTCAGTATGACGTATCTCAACAGATTACTTGGTATAGCTCTCATTTGTGGAGCACTTGGGATTGTACTTCCACAGTATGTTGTTTTGGATGGCAGACTGGCATAAATATTGCCTTCCCTCAAGGCAAATAATCTTACCCTTCTGTCCTAAATACTTTATGTTTAGAGTATGGCCGTGTTGTGAGCCTGCTCTGGAAACTTCTCACTCTCAAAGGTAATCTGTCAAAAGTACAGAGATGTTTTAAAGCCGGATCAGCTCACAACAAAACTACACAAATGTCATCCAAACACAGCTGTCTTATCTAGAGAGGTAGATTGGAGGAGTGATTCTGACAATACCTGAAGACAGGATTTTTGTAAAGAAGCTTTGTAATGGAATATTGCAATTCTTGTTAAAGGCAAAGAAAGCATTATTTTGCACATGGGAACTGAAATAATGTGAAGCTAAGGACTCCTTTATACCAGAAGGGTTTTTATTTTTTTAATTTTTTTATTTTTTTTTTAAATTTAATCTTTATTTTGTATTTTATTTCTTTAATTTTTTTAAAAATTAATGTTCTTTTTTCTTTTTATTTTATTTTTTTGTTTACTTTTTTTTTCTTTTATCTTTTATTTTAATTTTTTAGATTTTATTTTTACATTTTAAAATTTTCATTTCTTTTTTATTTATTTATTTACAGGTTTGTTTTTTTTCTTTTTTTTTTTGTTAATAGAACTGTGTTAAGGCAACTTTGTGTCAACAGACTTAAAGTCAATCTCCGTTCGTCATTCATAAGCTGTACTGCAACCATAAGTTCTAGTATAGCTATATCCATCAATCATGCTCATCAAAGTAACTGGGAAGGCTCCCTGACAACTCATACCTCTAGCAGCACCGTTTCAAAAATGTCACCCTCACAGGAAGGGCCCAAGCAGGTGGCTGAAGATAGGGACAAGGAGGAAAGCTCTGACTCTCGCTCGTACGATCCACAAGCAAGCACCAACCATTGAACTCTTTTCCTTAGCTGCCCGGCAGGTAATTTCCCAAAATGGTAACAGGCAGATTTTTAAAAGCAAACCCATTCATCACAAGCCCAAGTCCATTCAGAGGCTGGCAGAGTTAGGGTACAGGCCAAATTTCAAGTGTAGTGTCAGATTTCACATAACTCCTTATGCAGGAGAGACCTCGCTGGTTTTTGTGCCTTTGAAAAACTCTCCTTGAAACTTGATATTTAAGAAGATAAACAAGCAAGGAAATTGTATATAATTTCTGTCATCAACAAAAATACAGTTAACTTCACTATCAACATAACTTTGTGATTCAAAAAATCTAATCTAGGTAAGTTACAGCTATAAAAATTATGAAGCAACACAAGGTTTAGGTAGGATTATGGTCAAATTGGGCCCAAATGAAAAACATCCCCCTTGACAAGGAATAGTTGCAGTAATCTGTACCTTCTGAACAGTCTCTGACTGTAAGAAACTGCTAGTTTTGAAGGACCATCTGTTATTAAACCATATAAAATATAAACAGGAAAGAACCTTTCTGATTGAGTGATCATATAAACAGAACAAAATTAGTGTAGGCACTCCCTATGTGAGAGACTCAGTCTGTTAATGGCAAGTGATAGCATTGGATCAACAAGACAGCTGCCAGAAAACCTGGGGCTAGAGGGGTATTTTAGCACCTTTGCTCCACAGCAGGCCTGAGTGCAGATTGTGTGATGCCTCAGGGCAGGTTGCCAAGATGCAGGGTGCCTGTCCTTGGGCATCCTGCTGGAGGGCTCTGCTGGTCAGCTCTCACCCACAATGTGCTTGATCTCTCCACAGCCTCCCGATCCCCAGGAGTCCTAATCTGCTCAGATATAGATCATGCTCTTCTCTGGAAAAGTGATATGTTGAGATCTCTAACCCAGGCTAAAAATCACCTTTTAAAAATAGCAGTGGCTATCAGCTTCCTCTAAAATGGAGCATCTTTACTTTGAGATCGATTCTTCTTGGCATTTGGACTACATGGACTAGGTGGCAGAGTAATAGGAGATGCTTACCAAACTGACTGCTCTGGACCTTGTCTTTCAGCTTCCCTTTCTTTCATGTAGAAGGCTGAGAACTCAAGATCTGAATCATGAGAAGCTGCAAAAAAGAAGATTATTTTTATGAAGAGCTCTTCAGTTCACATTTTTAAGGCAAGAGTGCGTGAGGCTAGTTAACATATGGTTTAAAGTCTTCAATAATGCTTTTGCAGACTTTATAGGTATTAAAATAGATCTAGTGCAGAAATGAGGAGGGACATACAATTACAACTTTACTTTGTTCTATGAATTAATGTAAAATAAACATGTAATAGAGGGAAAATATTTTGAATAGTTTCAGACAGATGTCTCAACAGGAAACACCTTCAGTGTAGGTCTCAGCAAAAACTTTCAAGACCTTTTCCTTTAATAGTGGATCTTCTGTACCGTGGTCTCAGTTGGTCATGGCTGAATGAAACTCAGGGAGGAAGAAATCATAAGAAGAGTCAAGTCTTTCACCATTAAGGGATCTAACAAGGTTGTAGGACAGCATAACAGCAGACAATGTAATCAGTCACTGGCTGTTCCAGGCACTGAGCAGGAATGCTGCTGTGGTGTGCCCTGCACTGGCTGCAATGGCAGAGAGGCCTGCTGATCATTCTAGCCAAATAGAATAATATGAAATGAAAATATAAGCTACTGGAATCCACTTTGAAAGCAACTCATTCTAAAATACCTCTCTCATAAGAGTATTTAAAAACCTTTTGATGTATCAAAGCACTATAACTGTTCCAAAATTGTTTGAGTGCTGTTGATGGCCAATAATCTAAATTTTTAAGTAATCTGTATAACTTTTTTCCTTTTTTTTTTTTTTTAAGGCAGCATAGAAAATAGAGAGAAACAGAACTTTTTGTTGAAAATGGACCTTGTGGTATATTGCTCTATGTACACCTGTAACAAGAAGGTATGATTTAAATAGAGCGAGAGGAGATAGTTTAGTTTGTTTGATGTCATTTCTCTAAAAGTCCTGCATATCCTGTAGGGAGCTTACCTTGAGTGCAGTGACCATGATATCTGTAACATCCCACAGGAGCTCAGCAGCAGTCTGGAAAATGTATGGCATCATCAGATAAAACATTAAACGGAGGATTGTACTGGAATAGAGATAAAGCTAATGTGTAAAAGAGCAGTTTCTTTACTCTTTGCACTGATAAGAAGTGCCATTTCCCTTATACTTCTCTGAATCTCAATTAGCTGTCTCCACTGCCTAAAAGAAGATGAAGTCCATTGTGAATCATATTGGGTCTGACTGCCAGCATAGCAACATGTAGCTACATCCCTTTCGCTTGTTTTGCATCTAGAAGGTTTTCCTCTAAATGAGAGCCAGAAGGATGCTATATAATTTTAATTTTATCAGATTTTGTTGTCTGGCTATGCAAAAGAAGAGTAGCTGTTTGAACTTCATGAAAAATTTATAACACGTGCCCTTTAAACAACACAACAGAGACAAAATTCACATTTCATATTGGTGATCAGAATTTTGCTCAGAATACGAGCCCAAGTTCAGACTTTCCCTGAGTTTCTGGCAATTCACCTAGATTTGAGAATTTTTAAAAGTAACAAAAATATTTTTTTTTTTCTGTAAGCTCATATTTTAAAAACTTTTTCCTTTTTAAAGTTGTTTTGAGAAAGAGCAATAATTTGTAAGATGCCAGGTGATGGTTTTCTTCCACCGCCAAGTGCTTAGGGAAAAAAGAAGTTCTTATTAGACAGCTAGGTTAGGATATTGAGCTAATCCTGTAATGCTCCTTCAATGGCATATGGTTTTTGTTCCCGGATAAAATTAACCCTGCTGCTTTTTCATGAGAGGGGAGGAATAATTACCGTGCTCTGCTCTTTCTCATCAGTATGTTGGCCTGCTGCCCTGGCTTTTTAGTACCTGGTATTACAGGCAACAGTAACTTTGTTTTGTTGCCTGCTACATTGTCCTTCAGCCACCAGTGTTGGCATGGTCATTTCACCTTGTGCATTAACGGCCCTGCTTTCTAAACCCCAGCTATCTTACTTGCACTGTGCTGCTGTGTGCTGATACTATACCATTAATCATTTTCACCTCTTCCACTGCTTGGGTATTCATCAGATGTCCTGAAGTTTGCTTTATGTTGCTCTTTTCTCTGCGCTGTTTTCCCTCTGATTCCTCAAGGACCTTTGTACAAGTATTAACAGATTGCTATCAAGTTGCACTGCAATGATGAACTTATGCTTTGACCAAGGGAAGTACAAATGTATTATTTTCCCTTGTAGGACAACTTAAAACTCTTTTTTGTTTATTTGCTTGTTTCTGTTTGGTTTTATCAAGTGAAATGTTCTCATCTCTGTGCAGCATTTTATGTGGTTAAGGTGCAGTGATAGTGACTTTCTGTAGGTAGCTATCATTCCTAAATGCAGAGGCATAAAATTTGACTGATGCAGTGAAATATTGTGGTGAGATATTTCACTAAATAGAACACTTCATACATTTGATCTCACAAAATAGCTGGGTAGTCTGCATTTAGTCTAGACCTGGCAGGTTTGTACTGGTGAGATCACTACAGCTTTTTCGAAAATTATTTGGGGGTTCAGTGTGTTGCTCATACTCAATGTGAGCTGAAAGATGCCAGAGTTTTTAAAATTGCTTTTAGAGAATGAGTTGACAACTTATACATCTGTCATCTGGCTGTAAAGTAGGCATCAGAATCTTTTCAACTGTTAGCCAGCCAGAGACCCCCTTTCCCTGCATAGGAGAGCTAGGAAACAGACATTGGCACATCTTAGTAGGATTTCAGCATCACTGCTTGAAGGAGAGCTCAATGGGTATTAAGTTGATCTCCACTATTCTGGATGGCTGTGCTTCCCTGGCACAGATGATCAGAGAAGTTTGATTTTAGCTCATAACGAGGACTGCAAAACATTTTTCCTTGGGGAAACTGTTGCTTGTGGTGACCCTGCCCAGAGTGAGTTACCTCTGGTTGTAAAATGGTGATTTATTGTTTGAGTTTTGGTGCTTTTGGGGAAGGATTGAAAATTGCAGTCGGATGGGGTGTGTAAAACCACAGTGGAACCCACGGCAAAACAGTGGAGACAACACCTCGGCACTAACTTCCAGGACACACAGTTCCCATTTGTCTCAATTAAAGTAGCCTGAGCAAGTCTAGCCATTCTGATGAGAGGATTCTGGCAGGCCATGATGTCTGGTGCTAGCCCAGAGCTCCTCATCGTGTTGTCATGCCTCAGGCTGAAACATGTTCCTTTATTCCTCTTGGTCTCTCCAGCCTTCCCGAACCATCCAGAATACCAATGCATTTAAAATATTGTAAGCACATAAATATTTTAACAGATTACTAAGAGGTACCGGTCTGGCATGCTACACTGTAAGAATGCCAAAGCAAATGTTGAGAGAGACTTTTTTTCTAACGAGGTCTGAGAATGCTGTCTGTCTTCAGTTTGGGTCTTTTGGTTGGTTTGGGTTTTTTTTTTTTTGTCTTTTTTTGACATGTTTTTAGTAAGCTTTCACCACAAGAATTCTGATGGAGTTCTTCTGACTTATGGTGTGCTGCAAAAATATATCAAATGGCTCTGTTCCAGGGAAAAAATATCAACCCAACCCAAATCATAACAGATAGATAGATAGACTTGTTTTATGTCTGTAGGCCCTTGATGAAGCATAGACCTGATTCAGACCTCTGTTCAGCACTGCATCTCACAATGTCCCTTTTCTGAGGCTTAGCCAAACCACATTCCCTCACAAAGATGCTGTAACAAGTCAGGTTGTAATCATGATCTATCACACAGCTGACTGTGGGGCCCAAAATAGAAATGCTGTAGTGACCTATCACCTGAAGACATCATATTTCTTCTTAATGGATGGTCCTCTGCTGAGATGCCTGTCCACAGTCTGACTCTTAAAATTCATGACCAGCACCATCAACCTGTACTGTCCATACTCTCCCAGTGACTAATTCTGTCTGCCTATGACATCTTTATCCTATACAGGATAAGGGGAGGAGTCATGTACTTTGGCTCAGCAAGTCAATGGAGAACCCTGGCAACCACGTGCATCAGTATAGTTTATGAATATTAGTCACTGATGTTTCCTGAGCTAAACCAGCAGTTCCCATGTCTGTGTCTGGTTCTCCCCTTAGTACATTCCTTTCTGCTTTGGAGCCTCTGTGCCTTGGCCGTGTTTGTTCAGGGAAGTAGCTAATTAAAAAGCAGAAACTTGTTTTCTTTTTTGTACTTTCTTTCATGTATTTTGCTCCAGAATGTGATTTGTGGCCTGAAGTTCAACAGGTGGGAGCTTGCTGCTTGCATTTGTTGCTGACCAGGGAGGGGAAGGACCCAGAGCAACTTTGTGGCTCCAGTGACACAAAGGAGATGGAGGAAAGAAAATTAGTACACCCTGGCTGCTCTGAATATGTGCAAGGGACAGAAACTGTATGTTAGACTGGTGCACCTGATTCAGACATGGTAACACTGTCAAGGCTGTAGGTGGGTGTTCCTCCTTGCTGAGGAAGCAGTGCTGTCCTGTGTGTGCACAGAGTAAGCCACTGAAAAACAGAATACAACACACTCCTAATGCCAGAACCAACAACTTTTGGTTTTCACTTCTGTGACTATAAACTCTAGCCAGCATAGATATGACCTGCTTCCTCTGTGGGTTTTCTGGTATCTTAAACAGTAAAAGTTTTCATTGCACTGATTCCTTTACTTGTGGGGCTTACGGGATATTTCTCCACTATTAGCGTGATTTTTTTATTAAGGAACCTCAGAGACCTCTACAGTTCTGAAATAATTTTCTTTTAGGTTCTAAAGTTAGTGGTGGTAGAGAAAAGAGTAAGAAAAGGAACAAGAGGCTTAGAAGAAAAGCTACACATAGGCAAACATTACCTCAGCCTCATTTCCATGGGAAGACAAGTTAAGTGAAGGAAAAAATAGTAGCATTTATTGCTGTTTTCTCCCCTCTTGGTCTGTATAACTGTTTGAAAGGGCTGTTTAAGTGTTCATGCACCTGCTTTTTTCACCTTGGAGATTCAGTACTGTGCCTCTGTGGCTTTGAGGAGGTTGACAGGGAATACATCCATTGCTTGTGCTGAAGCTCTGGAAAGCTGTGATTGAATTAAGAGGTGGCCTCCAGTGAGGGACTCCTACTTATCAGCAAATAAAAGCATGTGCACTGCAGCTGAGAGAGCTTTAAGTAGTGCCTTCAGAGCCATTAATCTCTTCATGCCCAGAGCTGAACCTGAACAGCAAACTACAACTGTGACAGCAGAGAATGAGGGATACGGCTCATGCCAGCTCTGAAACATTGCTTCAATAGTCACTCACAGCTGTGAGAAAAAGGCTGAACCTAGATGCATTGCTGAGAAATCCTGGGGATGGGAATGCCTTACCTAGAAGACACAGTTGATTTATAACTTTCCCAAGTTCATTTTGTTTCCCACTGAGTCCTTTCTCCTCCACCCAAAATAAATTATTGCTTTATTCCCTTGTAACTGAAGGAGTATTGTGAGGAAAGACTCTTAATGAAAGTAGTTAAGTCTCTCCAGATGTCTGCATGGGACTCAAACTATGACTGCTCAAATAATAAGAAGAATCCCTAGATATCTGAAATTGGCCCCTCATGCTGCTGACAGAACTTGGCTAAAAGATTTTTTAAAATTATTATTCTTTTTAAGTTCAGCATACCAAGGAATTTGGGAATAAGTATTTTAAATGTCAGTGTCTTACATTACTGAGAATCAAATAGATCCCACAGTTTTTTCTTTTAGAACTTTCTTTTTAAAGAAGCTTATAAGTTAGAATCCCAGATTTGTTTCTGCATGGTGAAGTCCTGTGGTGGATGCCTTGCTGCAACTCAGTAGCAGCTGCTCTCCAGTCTTTTCCATGGCATGCTTTCTTAACGCTCAGAGGAAATTTTAGGAAAGGAGATATGGCTTTTGGAGAAACTGTGAGAAGGCGGGGGGGGGTTGATTAACTTATCTTTAACAAAACATGATAGTAATGCGAGAAATTATTACACCTACTTCTTTTGAAGGAATGGAGGAACATCGGCCAGTTGCATCCTCTGTGGCTCTGCACTGCCTGGGTAAATGCTGGAGCAAACCAGGAGAGCAGAACATGGTAATTCTAAATAAGGAAGTGCATTTTTGGTTTGCAAGATACAGAGGGGAATCTCTTGGCTGAAATGGTTTTCAGTGACTTCAGTAGACATACTCGGAGCTCAGGCTTGCTCCCCATCCTCTTCTAAGCCAATATATTAGTAGTTTATTTGTCATTCTGCCCGTCTGTGGCGGCACTGCTCTTGTTTGCATAAGGTTTCTTCTTGCAGCATTTCTCTTTTGAGTGCAGCATTCAACCAGCACTAGCATTTCCCTGACAAATGTCATAGCAAAATCTTTGGAAACAACCCAAATATATGGAGTATTCATCATCTTTGACTTGTATTGTTCTGTGGCACACAAAGTACCAACAGGTGCCATTTGAGATGCTGCTCTGACAATGCTTTTTTAATAGTTGCAGAATGATTCCTGCTCCCCCCACAATGCCAAGCCAGCTGTCTGTGTGTATCCCAGGGCTGTAACTTCATCAGCAACTTTTAATTTAAAATCTAAATATTGGTCTAAGTTCACCAAAGGGTAAAGCAATGAGTGTAGAGACTGCTATAAAGGAGCAAGGTTTTTCCGGAGACATCTTGAAGACCTGTTGTTCCTTGGCCAATTTGTTGTTGAGGCCTAAGGACAGGCATCCTGCTATTCTCACAGAGGGAAAGAATAGCAGACAGGAGAGAGATTAACATTGTGTGTCAAATATTTCTGTTTGTGGACTACAGCCTGGGATTTTTAAGTAGCCGTGTGCCATTATGGCATAGATGAACATGTTATGAAAAGTGGAAACAAATGTTTACTCTAATGTGGACCCAGATTTAATAAATCTTGACAGAAAGCCAAGCTACAGGAAGCTCAGAAACTGCATACCAAAAGATCTGTGATTACTGAAATACTTCAGAGAATTTTTTCTATATAAATTCCACCTCAATGCACCTTCTTCATTGTCCCCACAGGGATAAACTCAAAGGCAAGCAGCACTTTAGAAGGCTTTTTAGTTGAGAATTGCATTTGTGAGGCACATTTTTATGTGGAGGACCTATAGCCCTTCAGTGAAGTAAAATGTCAGGTTAATAAAAGTGTGAAGAAAAGAAATCTGTTGTGGTTAAAAAACCTGGGCTATATTTTCTTTAAATGCACTACAATCCAGAAAATTAGTTCTGCTTTGGAATACATCTTCGTGGCCATAATGAAATTTGGGATGGATTTTCAAGATACTTGGTTTCCTTCTCCTTAGCTTTTCAGACACCTATTCTTGTGCAAAACCTGCCCCAACTTATGTCCTGGAAGAGCTACACAGTTTTCTTCAGCCAAAATTGCTGCATCCAAAGCCTATTATGGGAGTGTGTTACAGGTCCCTCCTCCTACACATTCTTTGTTTCTCATGATATAAAAAGTCTTTGGAGAGGGAGTGGTAAGTTACCTGTTTTGTTTACATCATAAGTCATTCCACTGTATTTGATCCAGCTGTGAATGGCACCAGAACTGTTGGGATGATGCTGTGTTTTTCTGGTGGAACTTGAGCCAGCTGAGAACAATCAGCCTTCTGGTTGTAACTTGTACCCCATGCAATTGACACTGTTTTTTGCTTAGGTTGTGAAAAGGTAGAGATTTTGTCTCCCTGGGAGTTTTCTGTCCTAACTGGGCAATAACTCTGATTGCTGCTTTTACTTTGAAATGCTTATTTAAGTGCACTGTCTTGTAGGTTTGGAGGACCCAGAGTTTTGGCATGGCGTAAAAGTAGAGGATTTTTTTTTAGTTTTGTTGTTTTGATGAGATTGGTCTTCCTGCTGTCACTGCATTTACCTCTCTATAGCAGTAATTAAATATTTGTATGGTTGGGACAGGACACCGTGTTCCTATACTGAGGAACCTTGTGCAGGCTGACCCGAGGAACTGGCACTGAAGTCAACAGCAAGTGGTTGTGGGATGGTGCCCAAGCAGTTGATATTCCACCTGATACCTGCCCAGTCTGGGTGAGTTTTAGGGTTGTGTCATGTGGACATACCTTTCGACCCCTGCAGTTCTCCTAGAAGCTTCACGAGGCAACAGCAAGATGTAGTATACCCTGTGTTTTGGAAATCTGATGAAATGGGCAAACTTAATTAAAACTATTTGGGAACCTTAAAGGTCAGAGCTCTGAACACCTCATCCTGATTGTTGAGAATGAAGAGACCAATTGGCTTGATCCTCATAACCATTGCTTCCCTGGTGGCTGTGCCATACTGTATTTTAGGTTATGGGCTGCCTCTAAGTGTTTCAGATGTGACAGTGAGAAACATTTACTGCTTCCCAGCATGAGATACACTCCATGCTCTACATTGCCCAGATGCTTATTGGAAAAGTCACTGTAATTAAGTGTTTCTACTGCCTGTCAGAACTGTAAGCATGAAATAAATCCCCAAGGAAGGTTCTTTGTGCTACAGCTGTTGGCAGTCACGGTGTTCATAGCCTGCAGGTGGGGATGCTCACCCTGGTGCTCCTCGTGTCTCAGCGCTGTGGGTTCACTACAAGTCCTGGAAGAATAGCCATGACCAAGTTGTGCTGCAGATAGAGGGCTCAAGTTCAGCTCTTGCTTAGGTGTGTTCCCCACTGACTCCTGAGATTCATGCCTAGGTTTAAGCACCTGGATCTCACTGGTAATTACTTGATATATATTTATAAAAAAATGAAATCTTTGAACTTCTTTCTATTCCTTCACTTTTGCCTCTTAAAATATTGCCTTTATAACAAAGTAGTTTAATGACATTATGAGGAAATTACAAGTTCAGAAATTGAACTGCTAGAGGTGAATTTTTTTACTTTACTGTTAAATATATTTACTGGGTTATATCCTAGTCTCTGGTGAATAGCTTTGCCGTTCAACCATTTCCCAGAGGAAAATGTTCCAACTGAACATTCCCAGGGGTGCAAGGGCCAGGCAAGTCCTGGTGGGCCTCAGCACAACAGATGAGGATGTTTGCTGCTTCAGACTTGGATAAATCCTACCATGCCCTTTTCCCAGGTTTCCTGGCTTGCTGCTTAAGCACACTGTCCTCTGTTCACTGTCTGCATGTACCAATTGATTCATGAGAGAGCTGCCTTGGTGTCTCCCCAGCCCAGTGCAGACACCAGGGTATCCCACAGCTCCAGAATTCAATACAACGCAAAAAAGAAGACAAAAAGTTTTATGAAAATTCCAAACCATGTAGCTTTCCCAAGCTACTGCAAGAACTGTGCAGCTGAGCATAAAGCAATAAAAAATGCTGCCCCAGCCTCCCTTTTGCTGGGGAACAGTAACTGACATTAGGCACAAATTTTGCAGGATTCAGATTGCCTTTTGTGTAGCTTCTTGTCTGAGTTACCAGTTTGAATGTCTACTGACAGCTTTTTTTCTTGCCTGACAGTGCAGGCAAACAGTCGCCTCTCCATTTTTTCCCATGATGCTCAACTTTCCATCATTTGTTCAAGTATTGGCCTCCCCCTGTTCCCCGTCCCTCCAACCCCAACCCTTTTAAGCTCTGTGGTCTCCAAACCTGACACCTGGGCCTTTGTTCTGCTTCTGTGGAAATATGATTCTTTTAGCTTCCTCCAGATAAGTTAGGTAAAAAAAAAAAAGCTTTATCAAGGATATTGCTCCTCTTTGTTCTCCCCAGGCAGCATTGGTTCAGGTTGTGATAATCTTTAATAATCAGCCTGTTTTGAGACAGATGTTCCTACACACTTCCTCCCTTCTCCAAAATATGTTGAGTAGCATGCAGAATACAGTGAAAGGTTTATGAAAATAGACTATTTATGAAATCAAATTGAAATTCATATATCGTATGAAGATAGATTCCCCAAAATGTCTTTCACCTGCACTAAATATGAAAAAAAAACAGGCATATTTATACACATGATATTCCTCCATAAGTAAAAAGTTTCCATCATAATAAGCTGTTAATTAAAGTTGATTAGACTACCAGGTATTACTATTCTAATAAGTTATTATTAAAAAAATAAATTGTCATTTACATTTGACTGATCTCGAGACAGATTTAAATGGATACTTTTAATTTCATGTAATTGACACCCTGGGGTATTCCCTAGAGTAATAAAATTATGTCTGTGAAAAAAATATATAGTCTTATTGTCAATAGTTAGAAAAAATGAAAATCCTCTATGCTTATTATGTCTTTTAGCTCAATACTAAATCTTACAGAAATAAAACTCCAGGAGAGCTGAATTCATAATTTGGAATGTTATGCAAATGGAAAAATCACAGTTAGAGGTGGAAGAAGGACTTCATGCTAAAACAATGAGAAGTCATTTTAAATATGACCAATTGTATTTCAAGTAGAAGTTGTAGAAAAGTAAGCAGGCAC
The DNA here is from genome assembly GCA_013400175.1 of Phainopepla nitens. Lineage (NCBI taxonomy): Eukaryota > Metazoa > Chordata > Aves > Passeriformes > Bombycillidae > Phainopepla > Phainopepla nitens. The sequence continues at coordinate 598,368 of VXBQ01016762.1, read as the reverse complement.
AATGAATCAAAACAATGCTAAGAGTAGTTAATAGAACTAACTAGGAAGTGCTTTCAGAGGCTCAAGGTTCTGAGAAAGGCTTGAGCAGTCTTTCAGATAGCTCAGTCACAGCTTATGGCTGTAAAATGCAAATAGCTTTGTGCTGTTAGCAGAAGTTAAACTGCTGATAGAATAAGGGGTATATTTCATGTAAGCAGAAGTTAAACTGCTGATAGAATAAGGGGTATATTTCATGTACTGCCTCCAGGCTGTTCTCACAGAGCAGAAAGGGCAGCTGGCTGAAGTGATGTGCCTTCCAATGTCTATGCTAGATTCATTATGTTCTGCATGTAATCCAAAATGTAGTTGTGAGGGAGATTAATACCCTGAGCCAGGTATTTTCTATGCAAGGAAGACTTCATTTCATTAGAAGAACAGAGCAGAATGGGGAAGCCTCCTCTTGCAGTTGTTCAAGGTGTGAAAAATCTCACTAATATGAGATTTATGCGCAATTCACAGGACTACAGTTCAAAAGTGCATGGCATTGCTAGCATGGGGTCTACTGAATGAATAAAAGAAGTAGTAGAAATATAGTCTCTGAATGCATTCTAGAGCTAGATTCAGACTAAAAACTGATGGCAATAATACAGGGAGTTGTCATAACTGTGGAGGGAAGACCGAGGGAGAAAATTGGACCAGAAATACCTTCATTTTTTCTAGAATCTGTAGTTTTTTTGATAAATAAAGCGACTCTGTAAAAATGGCCACAGAGACTTAGAGAACAATGGAAAACTAATTCCTGAGGGAGTAGAAAAAAAATCAGTAATATAGGTTTTTCTGCTTGAAGTACTGATTTTAATAGCAACCTGTTGGATTAGCATGTTGCCATTGTATGTTTCTGGTACTAATCCAAAACAAGCCTATTTTGTGGCTAAGGCTGAATTGGAACCACCTGGGACAAGTATATTATTAAGGAATGCAGTGGAAGTTATAAGAGTATATTTTAAAATTGTGCACATCTCTGTGTCACTCACTGAATATAAACATTGCTCTTCCTCTTCTCCAGTTTTGCTCTCTGCCTCTTCTCAGCACCCTTAGGCTCACCTTTCATGTCATGATCTTCAGCTCTTTCACCACTCTGGACCTGAGAGCTTTCCTGACTGTTCCCTGGAGCCTGGCTTGTGCTACTTCCTTTCTTCAGTTAGATAGAATGGCTGCCTGGGGGAACCCATGGGGATCATTTCTCTCCTTGGTGCTGCCTCGAAATCCCCTGTAGCACTTCTGGCCCCTTAGGCTTGGGAAGCTAAGGGATTCCTTGGTTAGGAATGCAGTTCTGGTTTTTTATTTTTTTTGTTTTTGTTTTTAATATGGCTCTGCAAAATACTATTAGCATGTCATATTTTTCATGGCATTTTAGTCTTCATAAAGTTCAGCCAAAAATGTTTAAATTCCAAAGTGTGGTTGACTGTGGGGGCACAGTGAGGAAGTCAGTTTGGTATGTGCAACTATGGGATTAGACCCTGCAGATGGAGTAGATTATTCTTCCATCGCTTTTTGGTTACTTTAAAATAAGCAGTGTGAAAAAGCTTTTAGCTGGTGTTTGTCTTGCTTCTGAAGAGGTTTACTCTTGCTTTGTGTTGGGATTTGGCTTGTGCTTTGCATACTAACTGAGGTGACTTAGCACAGCAGACTTCATACATCATGGCATATCATAATTGAGAAGCTATGTGTTTTTTTAAAAGGTATGTTACCGGTGCCCTATAGGTTATAAAAAATAATTTTGGTCTATTTTTAAACTTTGCTTGAGGTATTATCACAAGTACCTACATAGACATCAGCATATCTACATCATGCTTGAATTAACATAAAGCAGAGAATAAGCAGACTTTTACAGAAAGCTACTGTGAATGCTGGCCTTTTCTTTGAGAGAACTTCATGGGACATGTGCCCATTTTGTACTGTTTTAAGAAGGCAGTGAGTACTAAAATATCGTTTTTGTAAATAGACTTGACACTCAAAGCTGGGAGCTTCTGTGGCTCCCTGAGGCCAGCTGGGCTGGCTGCCTCTGAGCATGAGTTCCCTGACTAGTTCAGAATAATCCCAGCTGCAGCTCTTCAGGACTGGTCAGCCTCTGATCTTTTGCCTCATTCATCTGTGTTTTGTTCCACGGCTTTGAAATTCCTTATCAGAAAGAAATTGGCATTACTCCAGTGGTTCAGTAAGTGTATGGGGAACTCTGCCTATGACAACAAAATAGGTGAAATCTCAATTCTCCCTTCCCTCTTCTTTCCTTTCTAGTTATTCTGTCCTTTAAGGACAAGTCTAGGACTTGCTGGCATACATGCATATCCCACTCTTTTGAGTAAAGCTAAGGTAGTGACAGAATTAATTAAAGTTTGAGGAAAAAAAAAAAAAATGGGAGAAAGCAGTATCTCTGAGCATGGGCAGCTAATGCTTATTCTATCAAAATTAACCAGTGAGATTAAACTAGCTTCAATCATTGTATATTCTTTCCATAGTCTTTGTTTCACAGGAGGCTGTTAGTGCACCACAAAAGTGATGAAAAATCAGAGGTTAAGGTTTCGAACCTTAACTTGGTGCTCATGCTGCCCATTGGGGTGTCAGCCTACTTCAGACCTCAGTGCTTCCCATCTTTGAAATGAGGGATTGTCATGGTTTCACCCCAGGCAGCAGCCAAGCCCCACACAGCTGCTCACTCACTGCCCAACCAGCAGGATTGTGGAGAGAATTGGAAGGGTAAAAGCAAAAGAACCCCTGGGTTGAGATAATGACAGTTTAACAAAGAGAGAAAAAGCTGTGCATTATGAGCAAAGCAAAACAAGGAATTGATTCACTGCTCCCCATGGGCAGGCAGGTATTCAGCCACCTCCAGGAGAGCAGGGCACCATCATGCATAATGGTTGCTTGGGAAGAAAAACTCCATCACTCCAAATGTCCCCTCCTTCCCTCTTCTTCCCACTGTATATACTAAACATTATTTTGTATGGTCTGCAATATCCCTTTGGTCAGTTGGGGTCACCTGTCCTGGCTGTGTCTCCTCCCAAGCACCCCCAGCCCCCTCACCAGTGTAGCACTACAAAAAGCAGAAAGGCCTTGGCTCTGTGTAAGCCCTGCTCGGCCATAACAAAATCATCTCTGTGTTTTCAACCCTGTGTTCAGCACAAATCTAAAACACAGCCCCATACCAGCTACTCTGATGAAAATTAACTCTATCCCAGCCAAAACTAGCACGTGGAAGTTGGCACCTTCAGGAGCCATGCTGAGCTTAGTCTGAGTCTGTTCGCCTCTGAAATATTATTTTGTAATAGCAAATGTGGTTGTAGGCCATATCCTTTTATTTGACAAGTTGTCTGGTTGGAAGGGACTCTGATCTCATTGATATGTGATTCCAAAGGAAAAAAGGGTTAAAGCAAGTGTTTCTCTCTTGAAGGAACTCAGGTAAACTGGTGTGGGCCTAAGGCTTACCAGAGGACTGTCTAGTGTTCATTTCTAAATATTATTTTTATGTAATAGTTGATTTAAAGAAAACTACTTTAGTCCCTTTTGAGTAGTGCTGACTGTATGCAACTTCCAAAGCCAAAAATAGACAGTCAAAGCTACTTTGCTGCTTTTCCTTTTGTCACCTCCAGCAGACATCTGCTCTTCAAAACAGTCTTCTTCACCAGTGTCTACAGAGCCTCATCTCAAAGCAGACACACAAATGGTCCTGTGTGTACATGCACGTGCACACCCACATGCCATTTGTGCTCAGAAATTTATGCACACCGATACACAGGACAGGGCACCTGTGAGTGTACAGTCAAACTTTGGAAATGTACAGGAAAATGAATTAAGGATTAATGACAACCCTAGTTTCTGGTGTCCCAATTTATTTCTTAAATTACTTTAGCATGTCGCTTTTGCAAAATGCAATTTTTTTTTTTCACAGTTTAATAAGTTTTGTTTTCTCCATTTTTGGTAGCAAAAAAGTACCTCTGATTTTTCAATTTCTCTATAGTTATCCTTTGTTTTACTTTTTCTTCTGTGGTTGGTTTCCTGGTTTTTCCTGGATGGAATGCAAAGTTATTTAGCCTTTGTTGCCTCAGCCATTAAAAAGCATTAGGTCGTGCTCCAGTCTTAGTCCCCTTGGGTCTCCTCTTCAGTACTACTGAGTTGTTTCCAAACATAATGGATAATCGTCCTGTGTTAAGAGAGATGGATTCATTGTGACAGCCCTGTGCTTACTTCTTCATAATGAGTAGATTTTAAATAATTTATGGACAAAAATGTGCTCCCTTGAAATTTCTGGCTGTACCTGTCTCCTTGATGTCTTAATGAAGTTTTGATTAGTTGAGGACATGTTAAATATGAGCCGGGAAACATCAGAACCGAAAATCAGGAGGGAGATAGAGAACAATATTGCATCACTGACTAAAACATTTAACTGCTTTAGTTCTCCCCAAGTTTACAGGAAGCCAAACTAGTGTTCACTCTGAACAGACTCTTCTTTGGGATGTGCATGTAGGGTAAGACAACCCTTTCCTGTGTGTTTTGCACCAAATCCCTATCCTGTGCACTTACCTGTGGTGGCAGAAGCAATTCAATTGAGTTTTATGTGTTGCTTTGCTGCATCTGACAGTCATGGATCTAAATCCTGTTGTTCCTGCCTGAAAATCCAGGTTTACGCATATACAGACAATTTTTTTGTTTTGTTTTTAACTTCTAGAAATCTCTCTAGGGTGAATTTTTCCTGGTATATAAAACTCCTCCAACAGTAAATTAAATTAAAGTTCGCTTTACAATCTCCCTGTTGTGAAAAAGTCCCAGGGCTGCCTTTATCAGCTCTGTATGATTATACAAGACCAAAAATATCATTACTTTAAGACATCCACTATGCTTTTGTTGATTGCCTGACGACCTCTGAGGTTTTCTGTGAGTAGATTACTGGTTGCCTTTTGTGTTGATCATTTTGCCTTTTTATTACACCTTCTTGGGAAATAGAATCTGATCTGATCATGGAGAATGTCCTAATGGGACCTGCTGGTGAAATTAAGAAATGGAAAAAGATTTTTTTTTCCTGCAGATGACATCAATAAGCAATGAAAGTTACGTACAATGTAAATAAGTTGTCTTGTCAGTGTGCAAAGAAAATGGTCACAAATTTATATGCAAATGTCCAGCTGTGTCCAAAAATGAGAGATCAGACATAAATTCAAGAGAAATACCCCTCTCAGTAAATTTGTTGTTTCTTTCCAGACACCATCGAGTAGAGATATGATGAACTACCCTGTTCCTGCCAAGTTTCAAGGCTACTGCGTGTTGTTAAGGCAATGGAATTTTGACATTTCAGAACTTGTGGGTTTTTTTTGTTCTACATTGATCCAAATTGATTACTTTCCAGAAATTGATATTTCAAAACTTTTATTTTGGAAAAACTAGCAAATCAGCACTTCTCTGATGGTATTGGTGTGCCTGAGAAGCCAGCTGTCAGTATGTAAGGCAAGAAGCTGCTCCCTATATCAGTTCTTTGTGAGAGAAGTTACCCAAGAGCTCTGTGGCCATTGCAGGATTTCTGAACTGTGAGGGAGGTACCTAAGAGGACTGACTGGTTTGTACCATGACCTTGGGGATATCTTGATTCTGACTTTGGTGTCAGGGTTCACAGAGCTGAAAACTGGACTAGATAGTGAAGGTACTGAAACTTTATTAGATCCACAAAGTTTTGTGAGCTCCCAGGCATAACCTGAACAAAGGAAAATGAGTTGTTAATGTAATCAAACGTATTTTTGAATGCTAGTTTCTCTCTAGGGCCTCTTATTGTCCATTGGATTTTTCTTTATGGCCTGTCCTTATGACTAAAATTATATCTTTATGAAAAAAGAGCCCAAATTTGTCAATTAAGATGTGTTTTCTTTTTCTTCTGTGGGAAACTTGTCATCACTCAAAATGTTACAGAAATTTTAATTTCACTGTCTAGGTTTGGTCAGTCAAGAATTCTTGCACTGTGCAGGTACCTTGCAGGGAGACAGAGCAGTTGAGAGACAGAAGCTTTACAGCTGGCTCTAGATCTTCTCAAATCCCTCATGGAGACCCAGGTATTTTCAAGCTGTCCCCTTAGCTAACCAAGTTACTTGAAGGTTCTACTCCAGTGCCTTTGCTGAACCATGTCAGTGAATTATGCCATGTGCTCTCCTGCCCTGCACACCCCATGCAGGACTCTGATTTTCCCTCCTTGCCACATTAGTCCAGTGGCAGCCAGGTGTGCTGGTGCTTTCATAAATGCTTGCTGTCACTCATGACCTGCACAAGCTAGCTTCTTAAATGAGAGACTTGGTATTCTTAGAGAAGAGAGGAATTAGCTGGCTTTTCTTTTGTTCATCTTCATGTGAAATATTTGTAGTGAAAAGTCCAGATCTTGTTCATTCAAATGGAGAGATAATAATTTAATGTGTATAAGCAAACAAGCTGAGAGTAAGAACCAATATGAGTTTTTTTTTTCTTGTTTAAATGTTAGCTTAAAGGTCACTTCTTCCATCCATTTTTGCTTAAAAAGTTGTTAGAGATACACACAGTTTCTTGAAATGACTCTTTCCTCATTATGCAGTTCTAATCTATACTGCCCGCAGAGATCTCAGTCTTGCTTTCTCAGTCTTGATTTCTACCTGTGAACTGCATTATAGCAGTAGAAAGGTGCATAGAGAAGCTTCTCACACTTAAGTAAGGATTCTTTGGGCATTAAGCCTGTGGAGCTTTTAGGAGAAGCAGAAACACTGGGAACCCTCCCTCAGGATGTCTTTTGGTAGTGTTATAATTTTCTCAGAATGCATTGCACCTTAAAGCCATGCTGCACACCGGAGAAGTTAGGCTGCGGTAAGGAGGATGACAGAGATCACTATCTTTCTTCCCACTCCTCTCTGGTACTGTTCTACTAACTTCCCACGTTCAGGCTGCTCTCTCCAGGGATTATGTTTGTCAGAGTCTGCCACAACCTACAGCCAGCTGTAGATGTTCCCTTTACACATCTAGATCCAAAGGTTTGTGCCGGAAGTGGGAGAGCTTATTTTTCTACTTTGGAATAGCTTTGCCATTTGGTGTCAGAATGCAGCAGTTCTCAAAAATACCTTGCTTAGGTTTCTTTCCAGAAACATTGTGATTTAAAATAGGCTGTATTTGCTCATGAAAGGATGATTGTTTTACAACTGATTAAGGTTCTCTTGACCTCAAATGCAAGGTAAGGTAGCCTGTGGACTACACGTAGGATGAGGCTGGCTGAAGACATTAGGTGAAGTGTGTGTCTTGCCATCTTTTAAATGTAATATGGATCAGTCTCAGTCAGCTAAATTGGATTCCAATGAATATATCTGGTCAATTAATCAGAATAGGGAGACTAGGTATTTCTGTAAGGCAAGGTACTGTATGCCTGACTGTGTCAACTATTTCTGTTGGTGAGCTGCAGTAGATTTCTCTGACAAAGCCACTCCACAGTTCTTTTTTGCAGACTTCTACCTAGCCATTGTGTTTGAGGAAAAAGGGCTGCACTGCATCTTTAGATAGTCTTTTTCCCAGGACAGGCAAAGGTTGAACCCTTATCACAAGAATATAAAACCTAAGGGATGCTGTCTTCAATTACAATAATGCACATTCTGATTTGCTTTGTAGGAACAAGGGAAGGGGGTGGGTAATGAAACATCCCAAACTATTATGAACTTAGTGCTTTTAAGAAAGGTATGTCTTTGTTTTGTAAATATCTGTCATGTAGACTTCCACAACAAGTAACTATTTTACTAATGGAGAAACAAAAAAACCACTATTTTCTCTTTCAAACAGCATCCTTGAACTAACTTTTTTTTTTTCCTTCAAAGGCAGTAGTATAACATGGGGAGGCAAGAAGATCCTTTTGACATTTTGTGAATGTTACAGGAGTGTAGTAGCAAGGTGAGGTTTGCAACGTTTCAAAGCCTTATTTGTTCTTCAGTATCTATTTGTCTCATGTCTTTGCACAAAGAGGCAATGTCAAGGGAAAAAGTAAGCCTTTAAGTATTTTAAAGTGCTCATTTAGGATTCACTTCTGAGAGAACAGAATCCTAAATGTCAGACGGTGTTTGATTGTTCTCTGTAAAATCACCATTAAGAGCTAGCCTCATTTGATATTTTAAGCACTTAGACTTACCTAAATAAAGTCAAGCGAAGAATTATCTAGATTTAATTTTTTAAAGAGTTTATCTGTAAAAAATGTCATTATGCCATTTTTCAATGCTCTCATGCAGGCTGCATTGAGTATTAATATATCCAAAGCATATAGAGGTTTCACTTCGACTTTTATGAATGTTTTAGGAAACCTCTTAAAATATTATTGTAAGACATCACTAAAACTCTGCTACTGATTTCATCAGTAACTCACCAGCCTAAATAAGTTTCTAATGTCTTAAACTGTGCTGTCTAGAAGTGTTTGGAACCATAGTCAGACTGCATCTGCGTCATGCTCCAAGGCATACAGCAGAAAACCGCTTAGATAAATTTTCTGCCTCTCAGGGATTCATGCTCAGAGCTGCCTTTTACAGAAGTGCATTTTGGAAAGTCATCTCCAGCTGTGCCTGTGTGTACAGCAGTAAGACTCAGTTCCCCCTTACAGCACTGTCCTTGCAGGTGTCTGTAGCCAGACACAGAGAATTCAAACAGGAACTTCCAGAGATTAAAACAGAGCAACTGCTGAAACTGCCTGCGAAACCTTAATCCAACCACCCCTGCCAACTCTCTGCAGTTCAAATAGAAGGTCTGCATATAGCGTGTGACATTTCCTTTGCTCTGGGAATTGTGTAAAGAAGTGCATTAGTAGCACTCTCTTATCGAGGGGCTAGGCTGTGTTCATAAGCTCTGCAGACAGTGGACATAGCACAAAAAAATTAGCAAAAGGTAGTGCCTTAGTCCAGTCATATACTGAAGAAACTGTGAGAAAGAGAAGACAATGAAAAGTTTTTTATGTCTACCTTTCTTTTTTTATTTTCCCCCCTCATTTTTAAAACACTGTAATTATGAAGGCTGTTTCATTATATTATAGGAATGATTTTATTATATTAATTGTATTCTACACAGAAATATCGTAGAAGAACTTAATTTGGTGCAAGGATTTGATTCTAGAATGTTTTAATTCTTTGTGTTATGGCAGGTATGAGTACATGCTGAGGCAAGATAACCACTTTTTGTTGTTTATTGTGCTATTATTGTTTGGTATAACTCTTTCTGTGAGAGGTCAAAGATGAGGAGAGTTTTGGTTTGGCATGTTTTTTGTTTTGGTTTGGATTTTTTGGTTGGTTTGGAGTTTTCTTTAGTTTTATTATTGGTTAGCAGCATTTTTTAGCTGTGAAACAGCTTCAAGATTTCTCAAGATTCCTGTTTCCTACTGAAGTGATGAAGAGAAGTAAAAAGATTTGGCAACCTGTCATTGTTTTCTTCTCTGACAAGAGTTTTGTTACTTGAAGGAAGTGATTTGAAAATAATATCAAGTGTAAATTGAGCAGAGAAGGTCCCTTGATTGCAGCTCAGTCTGATTTTTCCAAATCTTCCACACAATAAGCCTGTGCTGCTCTGACTGACAGGGCAATTTCAGTGAGTAATGAGTAAAGATGGATGTCCCTGAGCAGTTAATCAAATTTCTCTTTGGCAACACTCTCTGTCAATATTTGAAGCTGTCATTTTAATTGTTTCAGATTCCAGGTGAAGGGGTATCATAGCCATGGACTCCCATTGTTCAAGATGATATGGAACTTGGTGATAGTAATAAATGCCCAAAGAAGAAGTGGACTTCTGAAGTACATTCTCTTAATGGGAATCAGTGTGCTTCCAGCTTCATCAGAAGGGTGTTTGCAAATGGGTTCTGTTTGTGCAGAGCTGGTTGTAGACCAGGTACAATTGCTTCCTGCAGCTGGAAAAAATGCAAGCTAAAGGTAACCATAAGCTAAAATCCTTATTAGCAGTTTTCTTAGTTTCAGAACATCTTTATTCTGAAATGTCTTCTCAGATCTTGTCTTTTCACTTTGTATTCCTCCTTACATATGCAATAGTCCTACTGTCCCACTGGTATGAGTGGAAGAGAGCTAGCTCAAACCTCTGCCTGGCTCTGAATTTGTTTGGATCTTCTCATTCTTTCAAAGTAGACAGCTGACCTTGGACGGAGTAACAGAGATCTGAAGTAGCAGTGTAGTAATTCATCCAGTACTGTCAGCAGTTTCTTGCATTGCAAAACCTGACAAATCTTACTGCCAACGTTCAGAATTAGTCTCTGGAAGATCCTATCTGACAACAGTGCATGAGATGCACAGCCTTTGCTTTGCATCAAGGCAGAGCTGCAAGCAGATAGTTTGTGCTCCTACACAGACACGAGTTTTCCTACGTGTTGCAAATACCTTGCTATTTAATTCTATATACACATGAATATATATGCATATGCTCAGAAAAGAATCACAGAATATAGAAATCTCTGGGAGATGGAGTTAAGAGCATGACACAGTGAGAATGCCAGATATAATCTTTGTTACGAGCTCATTTAAAGAACAATTTATCCTGTACAGCTTTATATACTTCTTGTGTTTATGCCTGCTTGTGAGTGGGCACGCATACATATATTTTATCTATATATCTGGCTTCACTTACTATAACTTGACATTTTATATCGCAAAATTTGTGGCTGAAAATGGCAGAGGAAACAGAAGCATCAAGAGGAAGAAGATAACAGATAGAAAAACTCTAGGAAACTCTTATGAGACATGGGAAGGTACAAACAGCATTCTGTCACTCAGCACCTGTTCAGGCCTATGCCTATCTCTTTGTTAGCAGAAATCTAGAAATCTGTCTGAAACACTGAGGGTTCATGCATTTTTTTTTTCAGCTATACCCCACAGTCCTGTTAAAATCAATTTGAAGACAGAAGTTAGCCCTAAGAAGGATGGCAAGAGTCAAATCTAACTTGGTGGTTTGTTGTGGAATAAAGCATGGTTACATTTTTAGACTTTTATCGCTGGCATTCAGAACCACTTGGGCAAGCATAGAATTTTGTTAATGTAGTTATGGTCCTGTTTGTAAGTGGATTTCACCCCACATGTTCTGAGTGTCTGTGATCAGTTGTGTTAACTACATTGTGTTGGGACTGCACCTGAAGGGAGAATGGGGTATGTTTAAGGTCAGTATATTTTATGTTTAGTTTTTGTTGTCTCCAAATGAATAAATGCTTTCACAAAATATACAAGAGTTCATTTTTAAGGCTTTCATCTTCTCAGGAATGACAATTTCAGTGAGAAGTTTCAGAGCAGAAAAGCAAAACCCAACATTCACTCTTTTCCAAGATATAAACCTTAACATCCTTTTTTTTCCTTGCAGACAGAGTGTTTTACTGCTGTCATGCTTCTTTGGTTCTTTCTCGCTCTTTACATCTAGCAGCTGAGCCCTCAGCTTAAGGTTGCAATATCACAGTAAAAATATTTAACTTCATACACTGAAAGCTTTTTTGCACTTTATGACCAACCAAAGCCAATAGAGTAAGTCAGAGTGTCAAGTGAGCAGCTCCTAGCAGGGTCAGAGAGCACACCAGACCTTTTATCAGACATTTAATCACCTAAGTTTGATTTCACTCATGAAGGACTCTAGATGAAAACCTCATTTCTTTTCTGGAACTTTCTGTCCTGGCACCGACGTGGCAGTCCCTGCACTTTGGTGTGGGATGACCCCTTTACTGAGGTCCATGCATGAAGGGTCAGCAAGGGAGGAAACGTTAAGCTAACTTGCAGCTTGGAAATGAGTGTTCTAGCTGGCCCACTTTGAACTTGAGGCTATGCTAGGAGATAGGTTTCTTCTTCAGTTTGGTATGGTAGCGCCCCACTGGCCCTGGACCAAGTGTTGACAGAAGTGCATATAAGCAGAGATAATGAGCAGGGAACAAGAGCCACTATGGCATGAGTGTGTGTGATGAGAGAAGTGAGTCTCTAGCTGGTGCTCACAGGTGCACACGAGTGATCAGCATTTGTCTAACTTCTCAAGACCTGACAGATGGTGAAGTGCTTGTGCAATGACAACTCATCTCTGCAATATTTGTTCAGAGAAGGGGAATAAATATTTTTCAGCTGAACATCCCTTTGAAATGCAAACCATTATCTTTGTAGGCTTCAGTTATCTCCTTCATGAGCCTGTCTCCATAATAATTCTTCTCAAGGAATGTACCAAACACAGCGGATGAGCTCTAGATCTAAAAGGCAAACCACAATCCTTTAAAATAAACACCCCAATCAACCTAGGGAGCAAAACAAAAAAGAACAGCAATATGAGTGAAATTAATAAAATATCAAGAAATGGAAGCAATCTCCTGAAAGTTGAGAGCTGAATAGATGTGTGTAGTAAAATAGCTATAAATGAGATATGTACATTGCTGCAGTTAAAAGCCTGAAAATATTTCAAAGTTAGGTTCCACAGACAAAATATTTTTCAAAGTCAATGGCTCTTAAGGCAAGGAAGAAGTCTCCAAAGTTTGAGAGAAAAGTATTTCCCCCTGTTCAGAATGTGGTTGAAAATGAATGAACCTTATCACCAAAGGATAAGGAGCAAGTTAAAAACCACCTTCAATCCTTCCCTGCTGCAAATGACCCTGATTGACTTTGAGACACTAACAAAAGCTTAATCTTGTTTGCAGTGTATTGAGAGATGGCTGGGACAGATTGACTGTGAAAGGGTAGTCTCTGAGCTGAGCTCAGAATGAAGCATGAAAGGTAAATTGTTTTAAAAGTTCTAAAAGCCATTACATTTTCCCTTGTAACTTTGCTTAAACCTTTTAAATTCTTGTCTGCCCCACAAAGGTACAAAGCAAATGCAATCACTTTTGCACCTCAAGGAAAATTTCAGGCGTTCTATTGGGTAGATGGATGTAGATGGGGAAGGGATTGAAGAATTCAGCCAGTGAGAGCAAGATTTCCATCACTGACACAATGCAAAAATTAATAAAACGTAGAAATATCTGCAGTCAACAGGTGTTTACTGTCATTAACAAGTTGGATCTTAATTGCTAACCAGTCCAGCACCCAAGCTCATTACTAGAAGATACGTTCCTAGGGGGAAAAAAAAGGAGATTTCAACAAATCTTGTCAGCCCCAGGAGAGCAGAGAATGAGTTTTCCTCGTAGGTTCTTGGAAGCTGCTGTCAGCTTTCCTTCTATGAGGGAAAGAGAAGTTAGCTGTGGTGGCTTAGCAGTGTTACTGCTCATGGTGGGTTTCATGTTCTCCTAAGTAACTAAAATGCATGCTTAATGAAAAAATAAAAAAGTGATTAGTATTTCTTTATTGGCATGGAACTGCAGCCCTGCAGCTAGGAAGAAAAGGCAGGGAGTTAAACAAGCTTGCCCCAAATCTGACTTGTACTGATGTTTACCACTGCCTCTGGTAAAATACTGCTCTTAGCCAAGCTCTGAATCTGTTTTTATGGCAGTGTTGTGGAGTCTGAGGTCTTGGCCAGCTAAGTGAAGACAGACTTTAATGTGTGGAGAGGTGAGTGGGGAAGGAGTCAGGGCAGTGAATGCCCAGTAGAGTCCTCGCTCTGTCTGATCTGGGACATTGAGTATATGGCAGATTTACAGGGAGCTTAACAACCTTCACACTATGCTGTACAATGCAGGGAAATTTCCTTTTCTACCTTAGGATGTTTCCACCTCCACTTAGTGTCTTTTGTACCTTTATACATCAAGTGCCACTTGCCTCTTTGGAGGTGGGCAGATCTAAGCATGCCAGTCAGGGTCTGCTTTTAGAGGTTCTATTTAGCATACCTTGCAATAAGGAATAATTATTTCCTTTTAAACTTTTCTTGAATTTTTCCTCTCTTCTCTCTTCAGAGGTGCTTTATTTATCAGAGCATGAATTTATACATTTGAGATCAGAGTGCTTCATGCTTTGCTTCAACACAAATCCTTAGCAATTAGAAACTATATGAAAGGCAAGTATAATTGAATTCTTGCCCTGGCAGTCTACTGGCTTTGTGGCTCTCCCTTTGATTCAGAGGTCTTATAATTTATCTACTCCTTTAAAGGCTTTTTCATTTTTCTCTCAGAATTTTTTACTTGTCTTGAAAAGGCAATACCCCTACCTGATGTTGCTTTCCCCAAAAAACATACTTACTTTACTTTCTTTTTCTTATACCAGTATCAGTTTAAGGCAGGAGTGCTTTAAGTCTTTCCAGTCAAAAGCCAAAATTCAGTTTCGTCAAGCAACAGAATAGTTTTTCCAAGCACTGTCACTCAGCACTTCAAGCGCTAAGCCCAAGGCAGTTCTCTCATTCCTGTAGCAGGCAATGCTGTTCCCATTGTCTGTCCATCTATTCCTGCTCTGTGCTTCCCTCTGCCCTTCTCCCCCAGCAGCACTGGGTGCTGGGATATCATGACAAAGTAGGTGGTGAGGAATGGCATGACCTCATTTCCTTCGTTTTGCCTCAGGGAGGAAGAGGAAAGATCAGGCTAAAGTTTGAGGCAAAGATGTGGTTGAACAAGTTGGGGTCACCAAGTGTCTGAGCCCCCCTGGGAGCTCCTGTGAGACTGAGAAAGTGTGTGAGTTGGGACACACCCCTGTCTCTCCTTTTCACACATACACATGTAGAAGTGTAAACAAACAATCATTGTCTATCTTGCCATAATTTTTCTGTCAGAAACCCAGCCTGGAGCCCACTGAAGTCATGGGAAGAAGTGATCCCCGCTAACACTAATTAGATACTTCATGACGGTAGCTCACAAAAGTAACCTGTTCTGTTTTTACTTTGGACTGAAGAACAGCCATGCGGTCACCTGTTGCATCCATCCTCTGGATAGTATTTCAGCATGATTTCTTCTTGCATGACATTGCAACTTCTACTTTTAAAAGCAGAGAGAGACTAATACCAGTCTATAGTAAACTCAGAGAAACTCTGTCAGTGTTTTATGCTGGTTTCCATTTTAAGGTGGTATTTTTAACTGAATGTAGGGATATATTTTGGGTATTTTATTTAAACACAGAGAAGAATGTATCTGCTGTTTCTTACATTTAACACCTATTACGAACAAGTTTTTATTTTTCTATACATTTCTTTTCTGATCTAGTTTCCTGTTGTGATCATCTAATACCTTTGCTTCTCCAGAAACAGGTGACATCTTTCAAGAATCACATATTCTGATTTTGGAGAATGGCTAATAAGTATGGCTAGATTTAAAACACTCAAGAAAGCCAGTCAGGGCTTCCAGAGAGCTGATGATATATCAGGTATTTTTCCTCTCTTTGAAGAGTTTTCCTTCCTTTGATTTTTAGGACTAAAATCATGATTGTGTTAATACAGCCCACAGGAAATTGAATTATATAAATGGCATAACCTGTGAGTAAGATCAGGGGAACACTTTATTTCAGATAAGGAGTTTCTTTCTTTCTTTTCTACTCTGTTTATAATTGTTATACATAAAATATATTTTATCTATATCTATAAATTAGATATAATTTATTTAAAATTGACCCTTATTTTCTTCCCTGCTGTGTGATGATTCTATTCTCTCCAGGCTCCTGTAGGCACTATGTACTGTCACTGTGGCTTCCATGTCTTCCAGTAAGGACTGGTGCATTTGGACAGCTGGAATAAGTTTGCTTCAACAAATTCTTCCTTCATATCCAAACACATGCATGCACATACTTCATGGTTTGGGCATCCTGCCACCACCAAGCATGTACCTCTCATTTTGGGGAGTGCTACTCGCCTGAAAAATACTGGAATAGCATGAGACAGAGTACAGAGTGATACGGGTTTAGTGAGGACAGAAAAGGTGTCCTAGGCTGAGAGTGGCCTCAGCTCACTATTTCTTTTCTCAGAACATGAAATTTGTGGATTGTCAAGGCATTCTATTAGAAAGGCTAAGTTTAAATCCTTGACTTAAATTCTGGTGGTTTTAAAAACTGCACTTGTAGATGACATTGTCTCTCTGATTTTTCAGTTTGGAGCCTAAACTCCAATCTTAAAGAAGTTTTTGTTTGAGTAATCTAAAATTTTTGGGGTCTTTCTGTACAGTAACACCTTGTTGTTGTAGGAACACATGATATAGAGATGTCTTATATATTAATTAGAAAAAAAAATCTTTCTTTCTTTCCTTCCTTTTTTTTTTTTATTACCAAAGGGCAAAGATAAATTTAAATTACCAAAGGAGAAAAGAAATTGCTAGGCCATCATGTTAGTGGAATCTGTAATTTTTATTTCTTTTTTTAGCCAGAAGGCTTTAATTTTTTAGGTGTTTGCTAATGCAAGATGGTCTGTCAAAGGACCAGCATCTCAGTAATAAACTGTTAAACCTAAATTGAATGACATATACTTTCTATTTCATATTCAGTTAAGTTTGAGATCATCAGAAACTTTTCTAGAAAACCCCCCCAGGCAGCTGACTAAATTAAAGAGGGGAATTACTCACAGGCTTAGAAGACAAGTAGGGACATCAGCAATGAAGGATAAGTGTAAAGCTGTCTCTCTCTGCATAATAATTTTATTGCCTGGCTTGATGTATCATAATGTTTGAGATATATTACCCAAAGTAAGTAATACAGTGCACCATTAAACACATTATGTTGTAAATAATTAAGATGTGCAACATTAAAATTTTGTCTAGATTGTAATTACTGTATTCCATGAAAAATCAATGGCTACTCCAGGAATGTAAGTAAACATTAAAAGCAGTGTTTCACGGACACACAGAGTTGGCAATGGCTTTATGAATGTATTTTAGAGGCTGTTTTTTGCTTTTGTCTGATGAGATGGAGCAATTCACATGCAGAAATTAATTGTCAAAAATTTTCTACCGTGAAGATTTGCACTTTTTTTGAGTAATAAATGACGTCAGCAGCAGCAGAATGCAGAGATCCATGCCTGAGTCAAATGTACAGTGCTTGACAGGATTGAGCATCCTTCACAGCTTGCACCCCACTGCATCCCACAGCTCTCTTGCTAGTTTTAAACATCAGACAGGCTTACTCCTGCACTTAAAAGGTAAACATGCATTTACACTGGTGGTAAGGTGTGAGCACAGGTGAGGAATGAATCCCTTACGATTTTTATTCTGCCCAGAAGAACTGGGAGCTCAAGAAATTAAATCTGCAGAAAGCTGTCAAGATCATTCAGTTGAACCAAACAAGGTGATAGGATTGAAATATGAATTTAGCATCTAGTTGTACCCAAATCTTCCGGCAGAATTATGCTAGAAATTTGTATGACTGCATTACATATTAGGCCCTGTCTAGAAACATTTGTAAAAGGCACCTCACATGTGTATATAAAACAACAAATATGTCAAATATGAAATTCTGGCTTTCCAATTACTTTTGATGAGAGAACTATTTCAATTGTGGTTTAGGCAGTGAATCTGTTAGCTTTGTCTTTCAAAGACTTTTAAAACAGAAAAGGCAAGGAGAACCAAGATGCAGACCTGCACATCAACTTAGCATTTTGTTTTCAAACACTTTTTGAGTCTCAGGACAGTGTTCAGAGGATAAGATGATGTTGTAGGAAGCTCATCCTTGAGGACTGTGATGTTTCCTTTTTGAAGGAAGTTGTGAGGACACAGCTTACAAGCTTGTGGCTGAGGCTGAAGAATAATGGCCCACCAATACACTGAGAAAGTGAAGAATTCTACATGCAATGCTCCACAGCATTCAAGATAGTTACTCTAGACCCCATGCAAATGTGAAATCAGAACCAGGCCCTTTATGTGTCTTGCTGAAGGATATCATCTTTTCAAGGCTTCCTACTTAGAAAATGGCATTACCTGGGCAGCACGTCAGTGCTTGGGCAACAGAAATCTTCGAGACACACTGGAAGCCTCTTCTTATCTGCTGCCCATCTAATTCAGTTTTCTTGCTTTATCTTTAATTGTGGGTTTTTTTCCTTGAACATTGCTGTTTGGAGATTTACACTACTGTCTCTAATAAAGAACCATAGCAACAAGTGTTACAGAGATTAATCAGATAAAAGATGAATTTAGTGATCATTCTTAAGTGCAATTCCATTAAAATGAATAACTCTAATAAGCACCTGGCAGGCATCTTTCAGCGTTTGGGTAATATGCCTGAAGTACAGAGTTCTGGTAGAGAGTAATTTATTTCAGCCCAGGTGAAGAATTCTTTTCTTTTCACTCTGTGAAAGAAATAACTGTTGTTCTGCTATTTATCATTTAGAAGTCTCTGTAAAAGAGATTTTAAATGTACTTTTACATAAGTTCTTCTGCAGCCTTTTCCCCAGTAATTTGAGTACCTTGCAGTTGTCCATTAAAAGTATGCATCTCAGCTGTCATAGGAGATTCAACCTCTCTTGCATGCCATTAATTTCAGGAGAAGGAAGTGTACAGTGAGGATTTTGCCTGGATTTAGATAAGTGAGTAGTTTCTTATTGGAAGGTATTTTCACAAAAATGTGTATTTGTAGTGCTAAGACACAGTGGAAGTTTTCGCCTTCTGATTTTTAGGGGCTGTGTTTATGGTCAGGTTGTTGCATCAGCTGGCTTCTCTGGATAGTCTCATTGACAGTCCTGATTTGCAAACACATGTGAACATTATTTACTTTTTGAGGCTTCAGTATTAAGTCTTCTATTTTTTTCTTCTGTCTGTGAATAGGTGCTTGACATAGAGCTCTGAAATATTTTATACGATTTGCCAGCATCACCATAATAAAAATATTCTTGTAGTCTCTCTTTTATTTTGTATGCATGAGTGGTTTTTCCCTTCTCCAGTTGCTACTAATTTTATTTCAAGTGGCTAAAGAAATGAGGATTGACATTAATGTTTCTTCATATAATTATTCTGTGAGACTCTGAAGGAGGGATGGAGGCTCGTGTCAATGTAGTTTATAGCTTTATTTCACAGCATAAAATACAGTAACCTTGATGATCATATTCTACTTGTGCTTTGTAGCATTCAACCTTTCAAGTTGCTCACAAGAGAATTACTTTGATTTCATTTAATAAAGACAAACATATCTTTCATTAGCCTTTGAAGTACATGAGTTTGTGGATGGTTTTTCTTAAATAATTGGATTTTGTTACTGTCTTACCCTTTTATTATTCTTTTTTCTAATTTTATTGATACAAAATTTGAGTATATTTTATTAAGTTGTATCTTGTGAGCCCTACACTTATTCCAGAGGAAGAAAAACCAGTTTTTCTAACATTAGATCTTCTGAGGTCATTTGGGAGACGTTTGATTCTGAATGTGGAGGTGCATGCACAAACAATCATTTTTAGCTCAGTTATTAACTGAAATCATCAGCTGATCTTGAATTTAGAAATGGGCTTTCTACAACATACAGAACTTGCTCTAGTGAAGCATTTTATTTGGGCACAGAAAAGGTGTTTGTTTTATGCTAGATTCCTGGTAGTAATCTAGACTAATTAGAACCTACATTTCTTAAGGAAGCAAAACATGACCAGATTTAGAAAGGAAAAGAAAATACCTCTGTTATATTTCTCAGGGATACAAATCTTTTCATGACAATAACCTTTTGGTGCAATCAACATTAAGGAGATGTTTTATATAGATATCTTTTGTATTGCCATGCATGTTACAGAACTTAACTAGAGTCCTGCTTTCACTCTAAGCCCTGAAGTGTGGCAGGTTGGATGAGGGTCTCCTCCTTTGCTCCCCTCTAAGGGAATAATGGGCTATATGATCTCTGGGGAGAGAAAGATAATGGTATGTTTATTTGTCAAAAAACCCTCCTAAATGAGTATCTTCATGTCATGCCTCCCCCTACCTGCTTTCCCTGTTAGAATGGGGACTCTGAGAATGAGTTTGCTGCCTGTCACATGCCTAGGTGTCATCTCACACAACCCGGGGCTCTTTCCTCATAGCTCCCAGGCACAGCTTGGGGATCTTAATGCAGCAACTTTGTTGCTGTGTTTTTAAGTGTTGACGAAAATGGGAAGATACCAAAAGAGACATCAGACCAGTGTCTGAAACCATTAAAAAGAAAAAATAATTATATATATATATACATATATTCTTTTTTTTTTTTCAAATGCTCAAGTTGTTCTATGATGTGGTTAAGGAATAATTTTTTAGATAGGCATTGTAACTAAACATTGGAACAAATTGTCATGGGAAATGAAGTTGTTTAAGTCAAGACTTGGTATCTGAGTAGAAGATTTTTTCATTTTCAGACATTAGTTAGGATGCTGGTTCAGACAGGGGAGAATATGCTGTGGACTGAAGAAATGGCAAGTCACAAATGGGCACTCAGAGTGCCCAGAGCACAAACCAATAAAGCTGGTGGTTGTTTTTGGAAGAGGCATATTTGAATTTTCCACAGCTTGCACTTCCCATCACACTTTGGTCATAAATTCCAAACTGTCCAATTAGCTCAGAAGTCCCAGAAGGCTTGTGACAGCCATTTAATAAAACAATAAATTTTTTAGTTCCTTTTGTGCAAGTGCAGCCTATACTGCAGTATTTTGTTATGAACAGTTCTCAAGGAAGTGCTACTTTCTGTAACAGTGTGGGAATTTGGGATGCGATTGTTATTGGTTTTGTTTTGGTTGGTTGTTACAGCTGGCCAGGGAGAAGACTGTTTCTGTAGGTCTTTGAATTGAAGAATGAACATTGAAGAATGTTATGTAAAATACAGTTGATCATATTCACATTTTGAGAATCTGTCTGTAGGAGGCCACTGAATATAAAACTTTGGTTTTCAGGCCAATTTATCAACTTCACCTTTAATACACAGAGCCAAAGACCTACAAATCAGCCTAGATGAGAGGGGAGCTGCATGTTTCTGTTAGTTCAGATGCTTTTATTCATGAAAGCTGGGTGACTTTCAGTATGTTTCAATTGCATAACTGGAAATATTTTCAACTAGGAATGCTGTTGGAGTGATCAGCTAATGAGGTGAAACCAAATTCAGACCAAATTTTTGTGTATTCAATTATTTTCTACTTAGAGCTTAGTGCTCTACATCTATTCCTTATGATTCATAAAATCTACCCATTTCTTAAGCAGCTCAATGAAGAGTAAAGTGCTGTAGAGGCCCAGGCTATGAAACTGATAATATAAATTGGCAGTGGATATATCATATCATGACATAGCTGTTATGGGATACGAGGCTTGACTTAATTCACATAAAAGTCATAAATATCCATGGTTTTGCTGAAGGCTAGGATTAGGGACTGCAATGTGGCTTAGACCTGTAGGGATCTAAGAGCTTTTTGAGTAGTGTTAATAAATTGAATCTCTTGAGGGGGAGTGTTGAATGCAGTGGAACACTTTCCTTAACAGTGGTGATTTTGAGCCTTACAAGATGTGAAAAGCCTCATGTCTCTTAAGTGAAATGAAAAAGTCAAAGCTTGCCTT
This sequence comes from Phainopepla nitens, assembly GCA_013400175.1. NCBI lineage: Eukaryota > Metazoa > Chordata > Aves > Passeriformes > Bombycillidae > Phainopepla > Phainopepla nitens. The sequence goes on along the minus strand of VXBQ01016762.1, from coordinate 577,031 downwards.
ATTGCTGAGCATAATGTATTGTGGAAATAGAAATCTGCATGTGGATTAGGCAGCTGATTGGTACAATGCAATGAATCCATCGGAGAATTTAGAGAGGATTTCATGCTGTTTGCAGAACATGAGGGATGTTTGATGGAATTTGGCTCTGATTTCTATAGTCTGACCAATTATCAGTATGTTAAATTCAGTAATACTCTTTCTCTAGTGCAATATAATCTGTTTTTTAACTGTTTGATTGCATATACTTGTATCTTATTGTATATAATTTCCTTTCCTTTCTTGCCTAGAAAAATTAATTTAATTGAACTAGAGCAAACCTACTGCAGATTCTTCTTCTAGTGTGTGATTCATGCTGTGTTAAAGGGAAGTGTAATTTTCCTCCCACCCTTAGAAAAATACATCAAAATAAAATTTAGAAAAAGGGATAGAAAGCACCTCCCAGCCAAACAATGGACAAACATTGATTCATTCAGCTGCAGTCAGCCTGTGAGGGTTATATGGGTGCTATTGATGCCACTTCTAAACTGTAGCAGAAGTGAGCTTTGTAACCTGTCTTCCTAAAATACGTTTAGCAAAAAAAAAAAAAATTAAAACCTTTTTTGCTACCAGATCATGTTTAGGCTAACCTTAAGACCAGGCTTTCGACCTGGATGTGGCCATACCCTATACTTTTGGTGGCATACCTTTTATAGTAGATGTTTGTCAGCATTGAATAAGTTAATAGGATGTAGAGCCATTATTTGAGACAGTGAGTATGCCTCTGAGAAACCAGATTTCATTGAAACTTGGCAGTACAGAAAAAGTGTATTCCTGGAAGAAGGGAAAATTAGTTCTTGGTCTAAATTCACAGTAAGAAAGACGGATTATAGTGAAGCCTTGGTCAGAGGCATACTGCCAGCTCAAGACAGTTTTGAAGCTCAAAAATATGCACATTTTCAAATGACAATTCCCTTCCCCCACAAATATTAGGAGTCTGGGAGGTAAGAAGATAAAGAAGCTGATTTGCATTTATTTTTCTGTCAAAAATTGCTAGAAGTCTTCCCTCTGTTCTTAAAGATTTAGGAGGAGTGTTGATATGAAAACTGCAAGTGTTACCTTCCAGCCCTGCAGCAATTATCTATATCTTCATTACAGTTATTTTATTTGAAACTGTTTTTGCTGTTTCCATAATACTTCAGTCACTCAATTTTAGATGCAGTAACTATTTAAAAGGTGGAATCATGACTTTGCAGTGGCTACTGTGCTAGATACTTTCAGGGATTTTACAGTGAAACAACGTTGTACTTACAGCTAAATTGATTAGATCAGAATGGACTTATGGGCAATAGGATTGCAAAAAACTTTCTAGGTCACCCTGAGGTCCCCTTAAAGAGGAGAAGTGGAAAGCATGCTCTAAAGGCTAATAAAAATTGCAGTGAGAACATTCCAGGCACAGAATGAATGACTTCATAAACAAGGTTTATAGTGTAACGGAATTTCCAGGCCTTATAATCAACACTTAGCAAACCTTTTTAGAACTTGTTAGACATGTTTCAGTGTGCAAACACCTTGGGTAGAGTTCCGTGGTATAAAATTATATTTTCTTCTGAAGCTGCTCATCCTACACATCATATTAGTACCAAAATGAGCAGTCTCCATCAATTCTACTGTGCTTGCTCACAGCATAGTTTACTTTCACTGTTCACTTTTCATTTGTGAGTCCTCAGAGTGCTTCTAGTGTGGCTGGTTCTAATGAGAAGTACCACGAGGAAAAAGGTAGAAGTGAGTGTGTGAACATGGAATTTAAGGAAATTATCTGCGTTTTACCACTGTGCAGGGCGGTAAAATGCAGATAATTTTGCACTCTGTCACTTTGGTCATGTGGCCTAATTTGTTGAATCATTTCAGCAGCAATGATGTCAGTAGTAGAACATGGGGGAAGTATAAACCTTTCTGCAGAGCTTAAGTCCTGCCTCCCTATTTGATGGAATTAAACTAGAGACAAGGAAAAAAATGGTCAATTTGTAATTCTGTTATTTTGGGCACTTTATAATTGCTATGTCAGTGAAGGTATTTGTAGCAGAGCAGGTGTGAAGAAGACTATAACTAGCAACATTTTGATAACCAGCACTGTTAGAGACATGGCAAGATATTGGTGGTCATTTGAGTGCTTGGTTACAGAAGTCAAAGAATGGGATTTATTAACATCATACATCAAGAAATGGTAAAAGCTGGAGCAGGAGGGGGGAACTTGATGAAGCAGAGTCATGGAGTGTGGAGAAAAGGATGGCTGGTTGGCACCACTGCTAAATAGAGATGGTGAGAAGTTGCTCTTTGAGCCTGAGGTAGTCTGAGAGATTGGGGGTTGTGTGCATAGGAAGGAAAAGATGGAATGTGAAGCTGTGGGATGAAGGGTTTACAGGTAGGTTTAACTCTGAGGGAGGTGCAAAATTCACAAGTAGAGCAAAGAAGAGGAAACAGATGGTTGGGGAGAAAGATAATGATGACTGGAAAAGGAGATGGAAGAGTAGCTGCTGAAGGAAATTATGTTCTGGTGTTTCTCCTGATTTTAAGAGAATTTAGCTTGGAAATAGTAAACCAAGCTGCCAACCACACTTTTCAGTTCTTGCCCTCTATAGGAAGCACAATGTAAAAATTAGTGACAGATCTGTATATTTTCTATCATTATTTGAAAATTAATAATTTTAAAAAACAAATAAGCAAAACCATTAAAAAGAACAAGCAAAACCCACATCAAAATCCAAGCTTTTAGGTAAAAAAGAGTGTCTTTTTAAGACAAAGAAGAAAGTCCCAATAGTGGTATTTTGGAAGAAAAATACCTCTTTTAAACAAAGAGAAGATAACTTGTCATGAAGTAGGCCAAGTTTTTGTGACTGAGTGGCTTTGTTTTGTTTAGAACTTGCTGACCAATAAATGGTCAGGTCTGAGCATCTAGTTCATAGAATCATGAGAACAAAATTTTGTTCACTGGGTACCCTATTAAAAACAGATCCAACATTTTTAATTGTCTTTCTGTAACAGATATTCATTGCTTCTTGTTTTCCACAAATATGAGCAAGGCCATTCAGGGAAGGAATATTTACCATCTACTAAACAAATATAAATTTATTCATATTTTTAAATCTCTGGGACTCTTGAAATGCTTTGATTTGGTTAGGTCGCTGTCACAGAATTTTCTCTGATTCTGTCTTATATGGTCTTCCAAGTTATTAATGACAATTCTTTAAATATCTTCATTTGTTTTCAATGCAGTCACGTCACCCTGATGGAGAAATGCTCTACTTGTGCAAAAAGAGAATTTTTTTTCACTTCTAGTTCTTTTACAGTTATAGTACATAATCATAGAACTGTCAAGGTTGGAAGAGACCTTTAAGATTATTGAAGCCCAACTTCCACCCAACACTGTTACTGTAACCCCTAAACCACATCACGCAGTGTCAGATCCACATGCCTCTTAAACGCCTTCAGGGACGGTGAGTCCACAACATATTCCAATTCCTGACCACCTGAATGGTGAAACCATTTTTCTAACACCTAATCTGCATCTCCCCCATCTCAGTTTAAGGTAATTTCTTCTTGTCCTCTCACTGCAGTCATGGCAGAAGAGGCAGGTCTCCCCTCATTACAACCTCCTTTTCAAGAGAACGATGAAGTCCCCCCTGAGCCTCCTCTTCTGAGACTAAACAAACCCAGATCCCTCAGCTGCTCCCCATAAAACATCCTCTAGCCCTTCATCAGCCTTGTGGCACTTTGCTGGACGTGCTCCAGCTCCTCAATGTCCTTTTTAAAGTGAAGGGCCCAGAGCTGAATGCAGTACTCGATGTGTGGCCTCACCAATGCTGAGTACAGGGGGATGGGCAATTCCCTGGTCCTGCTGGCCACACTATTCCTGATACAGGCCAGGATGCCATTGCCCTCTTGGCCAGCTGGGCACACACTGGCTCATGTTCTGATGGCTGTTGACCAACACGCCCAGGTCCCTTTCTGGTGAACAGCTCTTGGGCCAGTCCTCCCCCAGCCTGCAGTGCTGCATGGGCTTGTTGTAATGCAAGTGCAGGTCCCAGGACTTATTGAACTTCATGGAGGTGTCCTCAGCCCAATATCAAATCTGTCCAATTCTCTAGGCACAGCCTTCCTATCCTAGAGCAGGTCAACACTCTCACCCAACTTAGTGTTGTCTGCAAATTTACTGAGAGTGCACTCAATCCCTATATCCAGATCATCAAAAAAGGTGTTAAATAGGATAAGCACAAAAACTGAAACACTGGAAAACTATTTCCTGGGAAACACTGCTGGAGACCATCCACCAACTGGATGTAGGTTCATTCATCACAGCTCTCTGGGCCTGGCCCATCCAGCCAGGTTTTTATGCATCAATGAGAACACCCATCCAACTTGCAAGCCAGTTTTTCTAGGAGGATGCTGTGGGAGACAGTATCAAATGCTTTACTGAAGTCCAGACAGGCCACAGCCCTCACCTCATCTACCAAGTGGGTCACCTTATCATATAAAGGAGATCAGGTCAGTCAAGCAGGACCTGCCTTTCATAAATCCATGCTGGCTGAGCTTGATGCCCTGCTTGTCCTGCCTGTGCCCTACAATGGCACTCAGGATGATGTCTTCCATAACGCTGCCCAGAACAAAGGTTAGGCTGACAGGCCCATAGTTCCCTGGACCATCCTTCTGAGCCTTCTTGCAAAAAGGCATTATATTTGCCAATTTCCAGGGTGCTGGAACTTCACCAGTTAACCAGGACTGCTGGGAGTGGTTTGGCAAGTTCTTTCACCAGTTCCCACTGTGTTGTGATGCTGTTTTCGTAGCTTTCAGAGGAATTCCTTCTCAAATTCCTGGTTTCATGACAATAAAAATGCGTGTAGCATGTAACAATGAATTATTAGATTTGGCTAGCCATGTTATCATTTACATTGGATCATAGTAATATTGCTACATATTAGGTCTATCACATAATTGCTTCAGTAATTCCTTGTCACAGGATCAGATGCTTTAGTGACCAGTAGCAGTGTCTAATCAGTTATTTAACTTCAGTTAAGAGAGATAAGTGATTTCTGAATCTTGGTGATTTGAAAAAGACTTGATTGTTTGAAGATTCAGTTACTATTTGGGGTTCTTCCCTTCATCTGCCGAATCTCTTTCCAAACCCCAGTTTATGGCATTAGACATCTGATAATTTTAAAATTAAGTTTAAAAGTTTTTAGCAAAGTGTATTTAACAAATAAGAGTTCTCTAATTGTTTTGAATATCTTGTTTCTAAATCCCTAATTGCGATAGGAATATGATTAGGTAAAGCAATTTCAAACATCACTGCAAATGTTTGGTTAATATCTTGTGCATGAATCAGTGAAATAAGCTCATAATTGTTACATTTTCTATTTTTGTTCCTGGCTTCCAAATGAGGAGCTCTAATAGCATTCCTAAGAGTTCCTGGCAAGTTATCATTTGTGGAGAGACAGTACTGTGTAGTGTGGTGCATTGAATATTTAAGCAAAAATATTTTTGCTTTAACCTGAGATAGTGGTGGTCACTGTAGCATAAGTTGAAACAATTAAATTCTAGCAGGCTGGTTAAAAAATGACAGTGTTCTACCAAATTATGGATATGTTGCTGCCAGGGTTTTTACTATATCAACCCAGCTTTCAAAAATTCTCTTTCATGTAGTGTTTGGGAAAACCCTCTAGTAGGAACGCTGTCCATCACGATATTGCTTGAAAGTTTAATGAATATGTTAAATGCAGATATTAATTATTAATACAGAAAACTATTTTGCTAACTATTTTATTGTTTAAAACTTAAAGCAGATGTCCCAACTTCCTATATTTTGAGGGTTTATTTTAGTATCATCATGAATGCCCCATCACCATGAGATAAATAGGCACTAGCTGAATATTCTGCTTCTGCTTTTAGAGTACAGTTTTTTTGCAGACATAAAAAGGCACTTCTGTGAAGACTTGCAAAAAAATCCTTGAGAGGTAAAGATACACTCACACAGGTCACAATAAAACTCACCATAAGTCTGTATCTGCAAATCAACTATCCAATGTGCAGTTCCTTTGACTTTAATATTCAACCAATATCTGGGATTTCTGAAGACTCTTTTCCTCAGAGAAAAAAAAAATTGTTGGTTTTTATTTTTTTTGTTTTCTTAAGAAATACTTCCTTTTTCCTGCCAGAATATAGAAGGGAACAATTGCAGGCAGTTTGCAATACCCACAGAACTTACATGTCTACAGTGAGAGTCTCAATTTTACCTGAGCATCATGATGTCTCTTCATAGTAACTAAACTGTAACTAGTAACTTAATTTCTGACATACATGCAAGCTGTAACAAACATTTGCATCTTGCAAATAGGTTCCTTATTTCTCACCTGGATTTACAGTGTGGTAGACTGGAGAACAAGATGCTGGAGAGCAACACTGTGGAAAAGGACCTGGGGGCTCTGAAATGACAAATTGAATCTGAGTCATTGTGCCCTGGCAGCCAGGAGGGCCAGGCATGTCCTGGGGGGCATCAGGCACAGCATCACCAGCCAGGCAAGGGAGGGGATTATCCTGCTCTGCTCTGCACTGGGGCAGCCTCACCTCCAGTGCTGGGGGCAGTTCTGGGTGCCACAATATAAGAAAAACATCAAACAATTAGAGAGCATCCAAAGAGCACAACAAAGATGGTGAAAGTTCTGGAGGGAAGAGTGTGTGAGGATTGGTTGAAATCTCTTGGTCTGTTCAGCCTGGAGGAGACTGAGGGGAGACCTCATTGCAGCCTGCTTTGTGTAGGGAAGAGGAGGGGCAGGCACTGATCACTCCTCTGTGGTGACCAGTGGCAAAACAGAGGAAATGGCCTGAAGCTGTGCCAGGGGAGGTTTAGGCTGGATATTAGGAAAAGATTCTTCACCCCGAGGATGGTTTGGGACTGGAACGGGCTCCCAGGGAAGTGGTCACAGCACCAAGCCTGCCTGAGTTCCAGAAGCATTTGGACAGTGCTCTCAGGCACACGGTGTGGTTCTTTGCAAGGCCAGGAGCTGGACTTTGATGATCCTTGTGGATGTCTTCCAACACAGGATAGTGTTATGGAGTGGGAATGGTAGCCATCTTTTCTCAAAATCACCCAGGTGTATGCAAATTTTAGCAAATTTTTTGTTCTTTCTTACTGTAACTTCTAACTGGTCACTGGGACTGCCTTTTTGAAATTTATGGAGAAAAGTGCCTGCTTCTCTCCATTGACTGCAAAGAGAGATTATATAGTTATGTCAGTAGCTGCCTGCCATGAAGAGCCCCAAAAGCAGATGTTATAAACCTCATTCCTATAAAACCTTCAAAGGTCTGTGGTATCCTTGGCTTGGAGTCACTAGGTGGCAGGCATTGCCACCTTCCAACCTAATTGTGAGCATTAAAAGCGCCCCATTCTAGCCTTTCCTCACTGCCTCTCAGTAGGGACAGTTGTGAGATTTCAGCAGCATCCCTGTCCCCTAGATCTCTCTGACTCTAGCAGTGGGTCAAGCTTCACACTGGCCAGCTTCAATCCTTGCCGATACCGGGTTCTAGGAGTGTCTGTATGCTTCTGTATGCGTGTTTCTCTAAGTCTCTAGTAACCTCATTCTTTGTCTTTCTGTAGTTCATTGTGATACCAGAAGAAGGACAGGTTGGTGTCACTCAGACCTGCTCACGGGCAGCTGGGATGTCAGTCATGTTATCCCACCAATGTTAATCACACTCCAGTAGTTGCACTTCTTTTCCTTCTCTGGTTAGCTCACAAAGGACTGAACCAAACACTGCTTGTCCCTTCACTGCTCTCAACATTTAGGCCACTTCTCCAATATGTGTAGATTCATATGTATTAGAGGCATTTCCCCTGACACAGATGCCAGCTGCTAAAGTAAAGTTAAGACGTGCAGATCTGGTTCTCTTGCTGTCTGGTGTTCAGTGTAGGAAAAAAGCCTTCTTTGTATTCATTATCTTCACCTGTGACTACCATCCAGTCTTGTAGCTGTCTTCACACAGCTGCATGTCTTCTGCCTCCTAACCTTTGGACCCTTATTCATATTCACCATGTCCTTCAGTTCTGTTTTATCGTTTCAGTACAGTACTCATTAGAGAAGTTTTCTAGCAAATCCATCCAATATCATACTGTTTCAGTAGGTTTTCATCTTTGCATCTTGCTGACTCACTGTGGTGTTTGACAGGGTTGGCTACTGAAAATGTCATTCATCACAAGCCACTGGACTGGAGCTGATGCAAGGCAGGGTGCCATTTTTCTCAAGGTCTGGGCCCTTTTCTGGTGATTGAAATACTGCCACAACAAACATTCTGACTTGTAGACAATACTGATGATTGCAGAGAATTTTTTCAGCAACATATCTCAAAGAGACGTAAGTGTTCAATGCATATACATTTTCTGACCCAGCCTCTTCCTGTAATGTTTTACCATGCACCAGTTCTGAGAACAGCAGTAACTTCATGTTGCCAGCAGCCGAGCGCTATGATTGGACTTTTCATATATAAATGCAAGACATACTTGAAGGACTTTTTTTGTTTGGCATGCAAGCGGGCAAAGTGCATGGAGTTGCAGTTTTATTCCAGTGTGGGCAGGGATCACACACTAACCATGGCATCAAAATGCACAAATTTGCTTGTGATGCTAAGCTGACAGTCTCCTTGACGTTCTGTCTACCTTAGTATTTCCTAATCTCTGGTCCATATAAGAAAAATGCTATTCCAACAAAAATTGCAGCCATAACACACTCTGAGGTAACCTCAAGGCACTTTTTTAAAGGCCTGTTTTATTATTAATTGTATTCAGATAAGAATTTTATATTTGTGTTTACTTGTACTGGCAGCAAGAAAAGGCCCTGAAGTCTTACAGCACTGGCTTTTGCTGGGTTTTTTTTGTTTGTTTGTTTTGTTTTCTTTTAAAGGGGGAGTGTAATGGACATTACTGGAAGGGACTGGATAGGAGTAGGCTGCTTAGTATTTTAGCTCATTTTGGGTAGACACTTTGCAAAGAGGAAGTTTAAGGTTATTACTATGCCAAGCAGATGACTGAATGTATCTTCTCTGGAAGACTGAAGAATTGCACTATTTAAGCTCCTTGTTTTTCTTTATTCCTGGGGGAAGAGGAGGAGAAATTGGAGGCGTCCTATTCTGCCTGTACTTTGCAGATACCATTGCTGCTGTTTTCTTGTGTCTTATGAGAGAAAGGGATCCCAACAGTGTTGGTTTGTTGCCAATAATGTGACTGATGCACCCTATACCTTTTGCAACTTCTCTAATCTGTAGCCTGGAATGACTAAGCAAAAGGTAGCTTGTTTTTTTTGTCTTTTCTTTCATGAGTACTGTAATTTCAGGAGGGCTAATGCATTTTTGTGTCAAAAGTGGTGGAGGATCTCAGGTCTCAGGAGGAATAGTATTTCATGGGTCATGTGGTTTGCAAAACAGTTGCCAATAAAAAGTCTTATTGTTTGTATCCAACCTGCACATGTATGAGACTCTGTCACACAATATATTCAGCCCAAACAGACAAAGGACAGGAGAAGAAAGGCACAAAATGTGTTATGTGATCAGAATGTCCCAGAGTATCTGGAAGAGACAAGACATCTAGGTTGCAGATTATTAACCTGTCTGTGAAATATTCCATCAGTTGCAGAAAAATGCCTAGGGAAAATAAAAAAAATCTATGCCGTACACAATCACAACTTGCTTGGCAATTGTAGCTCTTGTTTTGCTAAGGAAAAGACAAGATGGCTTGAGTTTGGAAAGAGGACTGTTGGCAATGCCCTTTGCGGTTCAGCCTTAGATGGATGTGCTGTTGCCATTACAAGTGGGGATTGTGTGCATTAAAAGGTGATGTCTGTTTTGTATATTGCCTTGTAAAACCCTTTGTGACATTACAAAGGGAAAACAGAAAAGTGATTGACATGGTAAGGTGCTACAAGTTAAATATAATGCTTGGTAGCACGATAAAAAGGTAGAGAAAAGGTGTTAAAATGAGGTGGAATCTCCTGAGGTTACTTCATGCGTATCTTTCACTATATCATTTCCCTAATTGCTTCTTTTGGCAGAAACATAGCCTCTGTGTATTCTAGTTCAAGGACATTTTTCTGTCCTCAATATGGGTCTAGGTTTTATTCCTTCAGCTGAACACATACTCCTAAAGGAAAACAAAATTGGACATATTTTTTGCTATCAGCCCTCTGTTATTGGCAAAGTGAAGGAATGGTATGTTCCAGAAACATTTTGTTTGGCTGAAGACTGGAAAGGTGGGTAGCATTTCTCTACAAGAAACAAATATTCTCTGTGCCTTGTGTTGTGTATTCATGCCAGCAGTAACTGCTGAGTCTGCAAGCATCAATTCTTCTTTGCCAAACATAACATAATTACCAAAATGAACAAGAATTAAGAGGTCTGGATGCTATTTCAGCAAATGATTTTGCAATTATTTTTTTGCCTTATCTAGGAATTACTGCCTTTCAATAATTTAGCTCATTTTTCTGCACTTAAGATTCCTTCCAGAGCAGGAAGCTAATGTCTTTTAGGAGAAAACATTCTTAAGATCAGTAACTAATTAATTTCCAGTAACTGACCTAAAGGAGGCAAAAATGTTCTCTCATTAATTTAGCAGTTGATACCAAATTTGGGAAGAGCTGAGATGATTGATCGTAGGTCTGCCATTCAGAAGAATCTAGGCAAGTTGAAGTGATGTAGTCCTTAAAAATACAACAAAAACAAATTCAAAGTCTTGCTTGTGGAAAGGAAGAATCTTCTGCAACAACATGGACTGGAAGCTCTGGTATGGAAGATCTGGAGTTGTAGGTAGATAGCAAACTTAATATGAGTCAGTGGAGTGCCCTGGCAGCCAGAAGGCCAACAGCTTCTGGGGCTGTAGTAAGAGGATGTTGAGGATTAGTGTTTTAAGGTCACTTAAAGAATTACCTGTAAATTACCTGGACAAAACCAGGTTTAATACAAAAGCAAGAGATAGTTCATTGGCAAAGTTGTTTCTACTACTTACTAGATGGTTAAAGCACACCAAGAAAAAGCAAACAAAATTCCAAAATCTATCAATCCAAACTGAAATAAATCCCAAACTATCTATGGGAAGGCTGGAGGAAGAGAAAAGGAAAGGATAAGGATAAAAAGGAATACAGAAGAACCTCCTGTTGAGTCACAAGGTTCAGGGTAGACTCCCATCTACTAAACTGAGCCCAGACTTGACGAACAATTTACACCCAACAGCAATTCATTTAACTTAAATTTAGCTTAAACTTAATCCACAACAAGTTAAGCAATTTAGCAAAGGATTTATATAGAATTTACTATACCACAACAGTAACTTACAAATCTGAAGTACTTCAGAATGTGGGAGAGCAACATTCCTAGAACATTTGCTATAGCATATGCACACTTGCCTACACAGAGACATGAAGAATCCATACAAGCTACCTGTGAAAAACTCGCCTTAAAGTCACTGAAATACTCATTTTGGATGCCTTTGCATCTTCTCAGTGTGTGAAGGATTGAGTCTCGAGGAGTGAGGAGTATCAGCCCAGGATCCATCATCACTGTTTGGCAATCTTCCAAGTGTAGAAAACTTGAGAGTGTGCTGGCCCAAAGAGGTGTCCAGCTGAAAGGGAGGTTGCTGGTTGCAGCCCATGGAGGTCCAGGGGATTTCAAAGGGTCTCATTTGGGACCACTATTTATAAGGTTGCAAGAGAGTGGGCTTTAGTCACAGTAATTTTCCATCTGGGCTGTAATTTGGGTCTGTAACTTTCTTCGCAAGTTCAACAACAAAAATCTTCCACTTGGGTTGTTATTCAGGCAAGAAAAATAAGTTATCAAAGCTGGTTTTTAACAAACAGGAGCTTGTTAGAGAGCACTAGTTCCCTGGGAACAGACAGTGTTTCTGAGAGGCTCAAGAGGAGCTCAGCCCAAGAGCAATTCATCAAGGCTGAGGTCTGATAAGCATTTCTCAGATCATAGAGCAGCCTGGAGAGGGAGGAGAAGGAATTAGGGAAGATGCCCCACCACAGAGAAGCACAGCCAGAAAACTGAAGGAATGGTTTATTCCCTCTTTACTGAGCCCTTGTCAGTCCACATCTACACCACCAGTATTCAGTTTCGGGCCATTTAGCACAAGCAAAGCACAAAGTGGAGTAAGCTCAGCAGAGGATCATCAGATAGTTGGGGGCTGGAGGATCTGCCCTTGAGGAAAGGCTCAATGAACTGGGGAGTTTAGTCTGAAGAAGAGGGCTTTGGAGAAATCTAATAACAGCCTTCCTCAATACCTTTGAGGAGATAATTGAGAAGATGAACCCTGTCTCTTCATAGCTGTGCATGATCAGAAGTTGAGAGGTGAGAGAAATAAATTGAAATGTGAGAGGATACAACAGGATATAAGGAATTGCTGTTTCATCATGATGATGATTAACAGTGGACCAGAATACCCAGTGAGCTTGTGTAGTCTCTACCCTGTGAATCAGGACCTGAGTAGAGAGAGTTCTAAGCAGCCTTGCCTGATCTCATAGCTGGCCCTGCTTTGAGCAACAGGTTGAACTTAGTAACCTCCTTAACTCCCTTCCAACCTACATTATTTTGTGATTTCATTATATATTTCAGCATTGACCTTGCTGAAAAAAAATTTCCATGTACTTGAAACAACCTCAACAGGAAATAGACTCAGGATTTCTAGCAGAGATGAATGGGATGTTACTCGGAAAAAAGGAGTATGCAGTAACTTCTGTGGTTGGTTTTCTGAATGTGAACCAGCTTGGTGTAAGCTTTTCACCCCAACCTGATCCAAAAGGGTGAAATATTGCTTGGTATTTTTCCTTTCTAGGCCTGCCAGATTTTGAAAACCTAGTTGAGAAAAAACAAACCAAATACTAAATTATCAGATCACCATCTCCAAATTTAAGAAAGGAAAAGCTTTTGAGAGAGTGAATACAGGATCTGCAGAAATGATTGCTAAAATAATTTCCATTTGTCATAAAATGAAGTGGGTTATGATAGCAGAACTTCATCAAGCCTGAGAGATAATAGAGTGTAACGGAGTAGTTCTAAGCTGATTATGTTAGATGATAAGGCTTGATCTGGAATTGTGTGCTGACACCAGCAGACATGACTAGAGCCTATGACAAACTCACATGCAGCTGGAAAGGGGAAAAAAAAAAAATAAAAGCAACCCATAAATTAAGTGCTGCTCCTGCCAAATGGACCTTAAATTTCAAGATGTGCAAATGTTTCCTCCATTATGGAAATTTTTTTTCCTAAGATTTACACTGCATAGATGATTTTGAGGAAAGACATCTGTACTGAGAGAAACATAATTTGCATCTTTTCATTTTGAGTCTAAATCTGGTCATAAGAACAACTGTGAGGATTTCATAGGTGAACAGAGGCATATACAACTCTGTGAAAGATGCGGCATCTTATATAATTACCTTAATGTAATATTTGTGGATTTTGAATCTTCAAGAAGTACTGTTCAAATTTAAGCAGGTATAAAGCAATGGCCTCCTTTCAAGAAAAATGAGAATATTTTGAGAAATGTTAGCATGGATTACATATCTGTAGAGTCTTAGATTTTTCTTATCAGTGGGATTTCACTCTTATCCATGAAAAAAATAGGAAGATGTGCCACAGCTTTTACATGGAAAATTTGAAGTTTTCCTCCAAATCCTGTTGAAGACAATGATTGACTTTGTGGCAATGTAAATATCTGTATATCAAACCAGTATTTGTGCTTCTCAGAACAAGGTGTTCTAATCTAAGATAGCTGCATGAAATGGAGATTTTCATTGTGTTGAGAAGTTTAATGAATGTTTTACTCTCTCAGCTAAGAACAGAGCTAATTGTGAAGGCAGACGTTTTCCCTGCATGAAAATTTGAATGAAAAGCTGATTTTTAGGTTTCCCAGGGAAAGTAGTGCAATGAATCTGGACAGAAACAGTTAATGTCACTAAAACTGTGAATTCAAAATTGAGGAGAAAAATTAAAAGAAAAAAAAAAAGAAACATGGAAGTGAAGTAAAAGGGTTACTGTAACAGGAATTATGTTTTTCTGATGGGAAAAAATGTTTTTGCAGAATTACATGGACAGGTCTTAACCGACTGGCAAATATATCCAATTCTGACTTGACATCTTTTGTTACTTGATAACTAATTAACTAATAAAAGAAAATATTGATGGTTTAAAATAGTTTGTGGCCGATTATGGAGCTACCTATTTGCCTGTATGTCTGAAGTATGGTGCTGCTGTTCCAAATACAGCAGTCCTTAACAGACTGAGTTCCAGCAGAGGTGTGCCATGGGCTGAGGCTTAGAGCATAGAAAGAAATGGAAAGATTGCTCTGGCTCTGACAGGCTGTGAACACAGCATTTTGTCTGTGGTCCTATTCTGTCATTCCAGCCTGACTGTTGATTGACCTGAATGCAGAGGACAAGTATGCTGTCATTTGCAACTCCTATTCATCTGATTTTAAGAAGGGTAATTCCAGGATTTATTATCTTATAGCAGCAGTAGTTTGCAGGGAAAATTTGTTGTGTTGTGTTACTGTTGTGACGATGCCATTCAAACTGTGTTGACTTTTACTCAATTTCACTTCCTTTTCTCTCTCTAACAGTAATGAATTTAAGAGTGGCAGTGATCCCTGTAGTAGCTTCATTAACATTTATAACTTACAGAGGAAAATTAGGAAGGAACAAAATGAGTCTTCCATGACTGATTATCTTCCTGTGGCTTCCCTGTTTATTCCTTTTATTATATTGTGGCCTTTCTTTAAAGTTTTTGTTTGGGTTTGGGTTTTTGTTTTTTTGTTTGTTTTTCTGGGTTTTTTTTTTTTTGGTTTTGTGTTCTGGTTTTTTTTTTGCTGTTTGTGTTTTGTTGTGTTTTTTTTTTTTAACCAATTAATTACTTAATCTAATCAAGTTAAATTCTCTTCCTGTTTAATTTGGAATAATTTAAAGTTACTACCACATTTTTTTTCCTAGAACCTATCAGTAATTTAGGAATCTTCTCTTGTGGTTACTGATAGAGTTTTCTAACTGCCAAGTGATTCTTTGGATGCAAGGAATTTTTCTGACCTGCTTCTGCAAGTGAGAAATCACCTTGAAAATACAAGTGGCATAAAAAACTAAGGAATGTGGTCGGAAAAAATGTGGAAAGCCTGTTATAAATATTTATGGGTACTGAAAATTTAACCACAAATCTAACTTCTGAGGAAAACAGCAAGGGTGGATTTTGTACGGGGTCACCATAATGAATTCCTGTTTGTTTACTTGTCCACTGTTAGAGTATATCAGAATAAATAGCTAGTAACTCCAAATAAACTGAAAGAGTGGAGAGAATTCCAGCTTCACCAATGCAGTTTGAAACAGAATTAGGGGTTTCAGGGTATCATTTGAAATGGTATAAAGCTGGCTATATTGAGAGTTTGGTTGCATAGGTCTAGACTGCCTGAAGCCCCTGTGAGACTATTTGAAGCTTTGGAGGAGAAAATTCCTGCTGTACTTCCCCCTTCTAAATAATCAGCTTTGTCTTCATGTTGCCTGCCTTCTGGGCTTCAAGGTTCTGTGAAGTGCAAAGTGGCATGCTCCTGAGGATATGCCTATGGAAACTTGATTTACACCCCCAAAGAATTTGAGCATTGGTGCATGTATCAGAAAGAGGCTGAGAATTTGGCTAATCAGTTACTCGGCTTCCCTGTCGGATGGTGGGCAGCTCGCAGCAATAAGTATGAATGAAATGGTTTGGAATTTTTGCCTTGGGTAGCAGAGGTGCTGTAGGTTATTTCTTCAGCTACAACTTTAGGAAGAGCCAGATCTTCACCTGGCAAAATACAAAGGGAGTCACAGCCTGGACATCAAACCACTGATGAAAACTTCCGAAAACAGTCTCAAATTCCTTTTTACTTCACAGTTCTCAATACGATGCCAGGAATAGAAGTTGATTGTCTGATGAAGAGAACAGTCAGTAGGCTGTGCTGTTAGATGATTTTACCATATAAACATTCCAGGCATAGTACAAAAAGGAAAAATGAACGCTGCACAGGACTGTAGTGCTCTATAGGTGATTCCTTCTCCAGGGAAATCTTTCTTTCTGTGCCTATTTTCCTCCATAAACCTGGATTAGATGAATGTAGAACAGCACAGCTGCATTCTGCTCTTCTTCAACTGTATGAATTCTGGGTTGGAAAAAAGGGACCACAATTCTTAATCATGCTGAAAGTTGCTGGGCCCATTTGTTTCTGAATCAGGTGGGAGTGAAGTCCCCTCACTTTCCACTGGGGATGAATAAATAACAGCAGTAAGTGGAGGTGGAATCCTCTGTAGAGTGAAGTGGGAGACCACCCGAGGGTAAACAGAGCAGGGGTGGATGTGCCATCTCCCATAGAAACAGCAAAGGCTTTTACAGAATTAATTCTGAAGAGTGTAGGATGGAGAATATTTCATGCAATATTTGTTAGCTACCCAGTGCAGTGACCTAAACTCAAAAGCAGCACACATACCTTAAGAACTCAGGAGCTGCTTGATGTCTGTTTCAGAGAGGGTACTGATCACACTTGGTATGTTTAAACCAGGACCACTTCCCAAGTGCAGCTGCTAGCCCTGAACATTCATGACTGCTGAGACAAGAGCTGTGAGCACATCATTTTCTGATGTACCTCACACTTTTTTTTTTTTTTAGGGCTTTTGATATGGACATCAAGAGGATCAAAACCTTGCAAGACCCCAGTTATTTAGGAATGGCTGCAGTAGCTGTCTGCACCCCTGCAAGAAGGGGTAGTGTCTCCCCACTTCAGAGCAGCAACAAGGAATTAAACACATCATAAATTTCTAAGATTCAATACTCCTTGATCATAGGAACAGTGAATTCTGTCCAGTTATACACAACTGCTTGGTCTCCTGTAATGTGGATAACAAATCATACCACTAGAGTCACAATATAGTCCTTCACAAAAGGATGGTAAAGCAGCTTCCACAGAAGAATGAGATGGGAAAAGAGAAAAGTTCTGTCTTTAAGTGAAAGAGGGATATGAGGAGGGATAGAGATTGTTTCTAGAGAATGAGAATAGAATCTGTGGTTCTTGTCACAGAAAGGCTGGGAATGTGTCAATCACCATGTGAGATGCAGAGAGTCTCCAGCTGTGATGTGTACTTCAGTGGGATGCTCTCAAAGAGATATTTTCTTAGATTATTTAATCACATTTGGGAAACATTAATAAATTAGATGAGACAGCCTGCTCTGACAGGGAGATACGCTGGCAGGTCTTAGCAACAGTTTCTAAAGTTAGTCATTCTGCTTAGATGCCTGAAGTGGAGTTTTGGCCATCCCACAAGTGGAACTGGAGAGGTCTGTGTAGTTCAGTGAAGTCCCCTTCACTGATAACCTATTTTCGTGTAAGTGGATTGTGATTGACAGCACTGCCTGTACTACATGGTACATTCTCCACCTTCTGGATGTCCCTCTTTATTCCTCACAAAGATCCTTGTAGGTCCTAGATGTCACTGGAGCAGCCAGCAAGTTAAGCCCAAAATGCATGGGGAGCTGAAGAAGAACTGAAAATGGACCAGATGACTGAGGTGGCAAAAGCAGAGGCAGAAGAAACAGTGCCTCTGAAGTAACTGGGACAGGAAGTCAGAGGTGTAATGTGGAGTAAAGTAGGTGTTGGAATGCTATTTCTCTGAGGAGTCAAAGCTTTGTGCTGCTGAAAAATTGTTCACCCAGTTTCTTTTCTTACTGGTTTGTCAGTTGTGATTACATGCCAAAACAACCAAGCCTATTCTGAAACTGGTTTCCTTGGCCAGAAAGTCTAGATTTATCACTGAACCACCCAAGTTAGATGTGCGAGCATAAACAGCATGATTTTCCCCTGTAGACAGCGGCAACTGTATAAGGTGTATAAAGGTGTAAATAGCAACACTTGTAAGAAGTTATATTAGTTGCCTTATCGCTTCACCCCCTCCATTTTCACCACTTGGAGAGCTTTGGCTGAACACTTCCACATGGGAGGTGGGTATTACACAAATCCGGCGAAGCTGTTTCCTGTGACCTTGTTGGTGCAAGTCGTTGTCTTCAGCCATGTCCTAGCCGTGAAATCCAGTGTTCCTCAGTTAGCTTTGGGAATGCCAGTGTCTCTGGTAGGCAGGCACAGAAAGCTAACAGTGGGCCACATCACAGCCCTCGTGGCATGCATTTCTTTTAATGAAAATTGGGAATGGCCCACACCAGGGTGTGCATGTGAGGGGGAGACAAGAAAGCTGTCAAATCTCCCGTGCATCTCTGCTCTTTCACGGCCTTACATGCACATCATTTGCTGCCTGCAAAGGGTAGATACAGAAGTGAAACCACAAGCCTGCAACATCTGTTCTGTCATACCAATGATTATTATTCATCACCACCCTATCACCACCTCTGATTGCTGCAAGGCCACTGCTATCACTTCCCTTTCTCTTGCTCTCAGATATGTGGCATGCTACTGACAACCAACAGCAACACATTCATTTTGGGCTGCTTACAATTTCTGGCAGTTTCTTCTGCAGTAGTATCTACCTTATTGTGTCATCAGGAGATAAACTTCCAAGTCTTATGGGGGGTTGGGTTTTTTTTTACTACTGAGCAATTTCAGCCTGATCCTTACAGCAAATTCAGATTACATAGCCTGACATTTATACTATTACTTTTCACATGTGTAGGACTGTTATCCATTTGAAAAACAGGTTTGTTTCCATCAAATGGCCTTACAAAAGATTCATTAGCATATGGGAAATACATGGCATTTTGCCAGCTCAGAACTGTGCAGAAGAGTTAAATCTATTCTTGAGAAATGTCTCTTACTAGCATTTAGAAGATAAAATCTGCTGAACTGTGTCTAGGAGAAACTCTTGATGTTTTGGTGTTCTTACTCACAAGGCTAATTGAAATGTGCAAGATGTTTGCAAAGCAAGCAAGGCATCCTTTACATAGATGAGTACGCTGAGTTTTGCCAAGGTGCAAAATTGTATGTTTTGAACTATTGTGCAGAACTGAATTGCTGATTACATCAGTATGCAGCAGTCTCTGATCTGAGTTCCTGGCTCTGATCACTAAATGACTTAATTAACTGATTTGTTAGTGTGACAGATTTGTAGTTGCAGAGAGTAATTTATAAACACCATGTGCTGAACAAGTTTTTGTTTGCTGCACATAATATTAATTATCTAATAATTTTGCCAGAAAATACATTCAGGATAGCATTTATTCATCCCAACATTCATGTCTTCTGACAAACAGCAATGCCAGATTCAGTCGTCTATGGTCTGAGAATGGCAAATATTCCCCAAGATAGCTTGGCTGTCCTGTCTGTAACTGAGGGAAGCAAAGACTTCTTGGAGAGTTTCAAACACCTAGCGCTGTTGAGGAAATGTTATGTAGAGGGGCAGACCCTCTGAGAGAGGAGTTTCCAGTGGCTTCAGAGAATGGGAAAGAGCATGAGGAAGGCTGAGCCTAACTGAGCTTCTGGGTAATAGAGATAAAAGCAACTCTTCTGTGGATTCAAATTTTCTCATGCTCAGTTGTTCTTATTGATATGACAATACATTGTATTTGATGCTGAACAATTCATCTCAGGACCTAGGACACCATGCTAAGAGGGGCTAGGCTGGTCTACTAGCACTTAGTCGCTAAAAGATAGACATGATCTTCCCAATTCTTGGCTGCATGCCTCCCTACCAATTGGCAGATGGACCTTGTCCCACGTAGGACAAGGCGGGGGGGAGATATGATTGGAAATAGGACTGGTCCTTTCCATACTAGCAAGCCATCAGCTCCTGCCAACCATGCTACTCTGATGGATGAAACCTACTCTGATTCCAAGGGCCTATTCACTGGATGAAACTGTTCCAGGCTGAGGTCAGGCATTCATTCACAGGCTGGGCACACTGGGGGTTCTGCCCATGTAGGCTTGGTCTCTTGCTGGGTAACTCAGACCATTCTGGCTGAACTGGGTTCTACAAGGCTGTGTCTGCCTACTTGAGAAGGAAATAAAGTTTACCAGGGAGGAAGAGAAAGCAGGCTGGGCTGGAGGCTGAGCAGCATCTGGGTACCATCTGGGTTTGCTGATGTTATAATCTGAGCTGCAACAGGAGGCTCACGCTTGAGCACAGTCAGCATCAAGCTGGCTGGTTTTACTTATAGATGAGACAAATCACTCTCGTGAGACCTTCCCTTGGCTAAGTAGTCATGGTAGGAATCTGTTGCAGAGAACAGTGGGCAGCTGAAAAGGATGGATAGAATATGTTTTCAGTCATCAGAGCTCACTCTGATTTCACTAGTGGTGTAGGCTTTCAACTTAAGGACGGTTTTTAAAATTTTATGGTGAAAGAATGAAAATTACAGAATGGGTCAAGTTGGAAGGGACCACAATAGATCATCTGCTCCAACCTCCCTGCCCAAGCAGGGCCATCTTAAAACACATTGCACAGAATTGCATCCAGACAATTCTTTAGTATTTCCAGAGAGAGAGACTCCACAACCTCCCTGGGCAACATGTTCTAGTGCATGGTCACTCACACAGTAAAAAAAAAAGTATTGCACAACTTTTCTATGGAAAAGCTAAAAAAATGTAATATTTCAATATTAAGCAGTAAATGGGTGCCTATTCATGGAGCCATTTATTTGTGTTGTTATAATAATTATATAGGTCTTCATCGATTTTTCAGCCAAACCTTTTACTCCCTGTGGCATTGATGGAGTACCATTTGCTTTGTGGAGTTTGTAGTTGGCACAGTGTTTCATCTTACACTAGAAATATATGAATGAATGACTACTTCCAATTCAGTTGGTATTTTTTATTATGTTGGCTGCTATCTGCTGGCTCCTTGTTCACTTTTACTCTAGCATTTATATTTCGTGTACTTTCTAGCAAGAGATGTGAAAACAAATTCAGATGGTCTTCTCATGACAAGGAGATAGGAAAGAACTTCAGTCCATGTCTGTTGCTGAACATCCCACCTAAGTTCCCGAATAGATGTTAATGTCATGGCTGCCTCTGGAACTAGAGGGCCAGGAAAGGTGAAATGCAGAGATAAGAATTCCCTGGCCCTGCTAATGTCCCTAGTACCTGTCTCTTCTATTGGCTTGAGAAGAAGTCGCTCTGGTTTTCTTTCTTTCAGTTTAATTTCTGCTGTGGAGAGAATACACTTAAGGAGGCAAGACTTAATTTCTGTGTGCATCATCAACTGAGCAGCAATGTTTCCACAAGGCATTGAAGAGTACAACTGAATTTCTTTGTAACTGAGAGTGTTCTATCTTTAGCAAGAATTGGCAGACAGATCTGCTCTAAGGCTTCTCAGAAGCTTAGGCAAAACTGCAGAAAAGAGTCTGGATTTTCAGTGGATACACAGCTTAGGTAGACAGCTTGACTGCACCTCATGACACTGCTGACCCTTTGGCTGTGAATCTAGAATGGGGCTAATCAATAAAAAATTCATATAGTTTGTTTCATGTTGCCATCTACTATCTTTGTGAACAATAAATATTCATGTAGTTTTGGTATATAACCAAGAAATATTAAAGAGGTTGGAATTTCCCCCTTCCTCTACTAGGTATGGCCAAACTCTCCACAAAAATTAAGGTATAAAAAAGCATTGGTTTATTTCTAAATAATAGGTGAATCTGATTTTTGGTGCTTTTACACTGGCGTAGCTAGAGAAAGTTTCAGAATAGGAAATTCTACTGTATCTATGGAGAATAATACAGATGCTGCTCAGAGAAGGCAAGAGATACTTGGACACAGGCTTACTATGTGACTCAGTTTAATTCAGTTTAGCCATGGCCCTTCTTTAAGGATGAGACTAAAGTTTTAATAATGGGATTTATTTGTTCCTTTTTGTGTTTTCACCTTCAGGATGAACTGAATGTTTTGTGTGAAATTTTTGAAAGTCTCTTCATTCTGTTTTGGTACAGAAATCTAAATGCCTTCCCAAGAGGAAAGAATTAGTACTTGGCTTTTTAAAGCTTGTTCTTGGATAAATGCCTATCCAAAAAGGGGACACCATTTTATCTTCTTCCATTGGGCAGCTATTGCAGCTGTTTTCTAGTGCAGGGTTGCCTGGCATTTAGGGAAGCTGAGTTCATCCCCTTTGTAAACTCTCCTCCCCCTATTCTTCAACTCCCTCTCCTGCTGGTGCTGCTCTAGTGATCTTTCCAAACACCGAAAAAGGAGTCTGCTAGGATCATTGAGAGAAAGAAAAGGCAAAGAATCATTTAGGTTGGAAAAGACCCCTTCAGTCATCAAGTTCAACCATGAACTCAATGCCACCAAGTTGTGGAAAAGCCCCCACGCGGGGTCCTCTGAGAGGGAAACCCTTGGGAAGTTTTTTGCCAGGATTAAAATGAGACAAATGAGACTTGCTGGAATTTCGATCTTCAGGTTGTTTATTGTTTCTCTTATCAGAAGCTCAGTATGCTGTCTATACTAGGCTTAACGCACAAAGAGAAAAGCACCAGCAAGTCACAAGATGTCCAGTTTCAAGGACTCTTATACAGATATGAAATCCAATTAACTCTTACAACGTACCTAAAAGGTACTTTATTTTTATTCTACTACCAATAACTAATTATTTGTCTGTCCACGCAACACCATTTCTGTTCAATGAATTTGTGCCACCAGCACTGCGGAAAATGGAGCAGATGAAGAACAAGAAGAAGCTAAGTTAATACTCAAAATCCTCCATCTTCTCTCCTATCTACTTCCCTACTAAAAAAAAAAACCTAAGTTTTCACCCTGTGATAAACTGTACTTTTATCTTTTTCACACACTCACAAAATTCAACTCATCCCAAAGTCCTGGAAGCTTTCTCCATGGCCAAAGGTTAAAAGCTGTGCTCTCCTGAGGAACAAGACCCCTCAGGACAGGCAGAGGAATATTTCCTGTGCCCTGGGCTCCAACACCAAGTCCCACACTAAATCATGTCCCTCAGTGCCACATCTACACCTATTTTGAACACTTCCAGGGATGGTAACTCAACCACTTTCCAGGGCAGCCTGTTCCTATGCTTGACAACCCTATCAATGAAGAAATTAATAATATCCAACCTAAACTTTCCCTAGTGCAACTAGTGGTTGTTTCCTCCCATCCTGTCACTTGCTGCTCCAGAGAAGAGACTGACCCCCACCGGGCTACAGCCTCCTTTCAGGCAGTTATACAGAATGATAAGGTCCCCCCTGAACCTCCTTTTCTCCAGGCTAAACATCCTCAGCTCCCTCAGCCACTTCTCAGATGACTTGTTCTCTACACCCTTCATCAGTCTTTTTTCCCCATGACGGTGATAATTATAGGGAAATCTAGGAAACAAGAAACTGAAGCAACAGCAAACACCGATGTTAAATAACGTAAGACTTTTTGCACGGGATGTACCTAACCATGAATTGACATGCTTTTGTTTGAGACCTTGTGATAAATTGTTCTGGTCTTTCTCCATAGTAATCAATGCTGCAGAAAGAGTGAATGAATATCTGTAACCAACCTCGTTTGTTGAAATTACAGTGATCCATGATGTTTAATCAGAAAAACCTTCTCCTTAAGTGTGGGCAACACCCATTTTAAAAAATGGGCTGTTTTGGA
This sequence comes from Phainopepla nitens, assembly GCA_013400175.1. Classification (NCBI taxonomy): domain Eukaryota; kingdom Metazoa; phylum Chordata; class Aves; order Passeriformes; family Bombycillidae; genus Phainopepla; species Phainopepla nitens. The sequence continues at coordinate 553,420 of VXBQ01016762.1, read as the reverse complement.
GGTAAGTGATGTATGTACCTGTGGATTTTATTGGCAATCTGAATGCAAAAGCTTTAGATTCCAAGTAAAAGAGTGACTGAAATGAGAGAAACTTAATTTCTTTTACTTAAGCTGTATCAAGCTGTCTCCTTTACAGAGGTTTATGTATGTGACATATGGAAGAACTGTGAGAAGCAAAGTGACATATGTCCTTTGTTTGGGCCAAAGCCCTAGAAATAAGTCAGGAAGGTTAGGAATAGAAACTGTCACCTTTGCTGTTAGTATTATCTTCCAACTAATGTTTTTGCATGCTTCAAAGTGAAACTAAAGTATTTTAAAAATTAATTGCCTTTTTTTTTTTTTTTTTGTACAGAGATTGATACTGCAGGGAGGGAGGGAATCTTAGTGTTCCAATGATTAAAGACTGCCATCTGGAAGTTACTGAAGTAGCCTCATATAAATATCTAGTATATAGATTAAATTACTTTAATTCATTATGGTCAAAATTCATCCATTTTTTGGAGGAAAGAAGATATAAACACTTCAAAGTGACTAGCATTTGAATTATACCCCACATTTAGGACAGCTTAAAGTTGTGCTGCTATAGTGAAAAAAGAATATTTTTCATGTTCTTGACTATTTTAGATTGTCTAGGGAGTTTCAAGATTTCATTAGAAGTCTGAACAGCAAAAAAAGAATCATGGGTGTTGTACTCAATTGGATTAATGCTATAACAAAAGCTCTACTTTTACATACTCCAAAAATCTGAATTGGGTTATATTGTTTTGATATGTCTTCCTATTGAAACTGCTAAATAGTATTCCTTCCACGCTTATGTTTCAGAGAGATCAAGCTACCATTTTAAAATCTTTTGTATTATAAAAAATAATTTTTAGGCTTTGCTAGAGGAATAGTTACTTGTAGAAAAGAAATGAGGAAGGAGTTGAACTTCTGAGTCCTATTTACAAAGTTAGTGCTCTTTTTTAGATGGCAGTGTTTCATGCCTTTACATCTCCTGTGAACTCACTCTCAAAAAGAGCTGTAATCTTGTGGGACATGGGTGTTGTTGAGAAATACCCAGTGAGCTCTGAAGTTTATGACAAGAGCAAGCTCTCAAGGATTAAGGCAAGAGAATGTGTCATTTCTCATTTGCGTCGACACATGAACAATAGTCTGAGATACTCAGTCTATTTGAAATTTTTTTGATACTTCTCTGGATGTGCAGAAATAACTCTCATACATCTAAATATTGTCAAGACTTGCAGAATTCTTACATATCTATAGTCTTGAGTATCAGCTGAGCAAGGGATTTTAGAATCTGCCTTTACTGCCTGAGGTCTCTAAGTAGAACTGGCAGCAGTGACCAATGTTGCAATAAGTTTCTGTGCCATTTCTTTCACAAAGGAGTCTCCCCTGCAACACTATGTATGTGTATGCTATCATCTACGCAAACAGGGAATAAACCCCTCACCAGTCCAATTTTATGTTGTTTTCTCAAAAATTTTCTGCAAGGAGAGAAAAAAATTTATTCTATTTTTCCCATATATATTCCTTACCTCCTACTTTTTTTTTTTTGTAAAGATAACTTCTCTAAAGCAGCACTATTGTTAACTTAATGCAAAACCTCCAAAAGGTGGAGGTTTTGCACTAAGCTAGGGGAGTTAAATATGAAGGATGAAACATATTCTCTTAGCATTATAGCAAATGTTCTTCTTTTTTATTTCTTTGTTGGCCATTGAATATTTGAAGATAAAATCAGACCTTGGATTTAATCTGAGGATATATGGGCTTTTCAGTAATGGTTTCTAAATTGTTGTTTGTTTATTTTCATTTTTCTCCTCAAAGGTGAGAATATTTTCTTGAAATTCTGAGGTAGGGTAATGGGTTGGTCTGTGTTGGAAAGTGTATGTTTGGACACAGGACCTTTTCTGTGCATTTTAAATAAAAGTAGAAGCTTCTAGAAAGAAAACTATGAGCTATCCAAGTTGTATCATAAGCCTGAAATAATCTTTGTGGCCCGCTTCTTTTAGACACATAAAGATTAGTACTGTTAGAATTTGGAGTTGCTCTTTTTGGAGGGTTGAGGGTTTTTGTTTGATGTTTTTGTTGTTGATTTTTTTAAACACTCTTTTCTTCTTGTTGTGTGGGAACATGTGTTATTCAGAGGGAAACTTTGAAATCTGTTCCCAAAACTAAGGTAGTTATTTAACCAACTTCAGGAGAGCAGTGCCCCTCAAAATATTGAGGCTGTACTGTTGAACAATTCCAGAAAGGCTACTGTTGCAGTGTGTGTGACTAGGAAATAAAAATTTTGTCACACCTGTCTTTCAGCATGGAAAGACAAAACAGGAGGCAAAGCAACTGATGTGGAATTTTTTTTTTTTTTTTAAAACATGGCACTTGAAACTTTTCTAGTTGCAAGAACGTTCCAGTATCTTACTAAAAGTCTGATTCATCTGAGTCCAAAAGCATATTTTTCTTGTTGTTAATCCCATCTTGATCTGTCCATATTCTGTTATTTATATGTACATAAATATGAAGCTGAAAAAATGTTGTGCACGATGCCTATCTTGTTTCAAAGTAAGAAGAGTACAGCTAAAGAAGTAGCTCAGCTTTGAAATTTTCCTAACTATTAATATTCAGGAAGGAGATAGTAAATTTGAGCATAGTTTGTATCATACCAAAGATATTAGGGATGCAAGGTAGAGGGAAATCAAGCTCTATTTGCTCTTGACTCTACACATTTGTTGTTTTGAACACCAAAAGTAGTAACAGTGAAGTGCATGCGGGAGTTAAAAAGGATGATTTTCTACACAGTACTGGCTGAAAAAAAACAAGTTTCAATGTCTAGAAGTTCAATACAGAAATAGTTATTTAAGATAGCAGCTCTGTAGGATATGTCTTGATTTGTTTGCATTCTGGCCAGAAATAATGAAGGACTTTGAATTAAATTTCTATATTGCGCTTTTCAGAAAGTCATATTTCTTTAATGAAAGAGTCATCAGAATTTCATGACAAACAGGTAGGACTGCTGCAGGAGTGACTAGGGGTACTGGTGGTAAAAAAAAATTCTGCAAATATCATGAAGTGGGAGAAAGTAAGATGTTCAGGTATCACTGCAGTTTCAAAGAAGTTGAAGGGAATAAAGAGTTAGATACTGTAACCCAGGAGATTAAATGCTCTCTCCTCCTTTGAAAGCAAAAGTATTTGACCCAGTCAGAAGAGAGGCAAAATTCCAGCAGCATATATAAGGTGGTGAGAGTCATCAGGAAGAAGAAACCAGATCAATAATCTGCAGAATTATGCTTTTCCTCTCTTCCCACGAGTAAGGTGTGACCTCAGGCCTCCCAGTTGCCAAACTCTCTAGCAGTGCGTGCTATGAAACACTGCCTACAGAAGGTACAGTTAGGGAGTGGCTAAACCAAATGGGCATCCACAAATCCAGGTGATGAAAGGGAGCTGCCTTCCAGGCTGCTGACAGAGTTGGAGGAAGTCCCTGTGAGGACTGCTGGCTGTCACCTTACAGGTCATGACAATGAAGGAAAGTTCATAAGCACTTGAAAAAGGCAGGCCCCTCTTCAAGACAGTCAAATAAGAGGATCCCAGAAGCAACCAGCTGATCACCCCTCCTTCATTCTCTGGAAGGAATAGGGACAATATGTGCCAGAAGATGGCTCAGAGGCATGTGAAGGACAAGGTGACAGTGACCTGGCAGTACAACTTCACTAAGGACTAGTGGTGCTGGGAAAAGCATGGGCCTTGCTTTGAGAAGGTGACTGTCCTAGTGGGACCAGGAGACAGCAGTGACTGCCAGTTGCTCTGACTTCAGCAAGGCTTGTGACAGCCTCCAGGAACCGTCTGGGTGAGCATGGGCAGGAGAATGGGATGGCTGTAGGAGTCATGCTGTGTGCTCAGCAGGACAAGTTCCAGCTCTGGGGATGCTGCTGTTTGTGGCATGACTCAGAGCAGTGGTGGGGCTGTTGCTGATGATGGTTTGAAGTCAAGGCTTGGGTGGTGGTTGGACAGGTCACCTCCTGCATGGCTATGGGTGTCCCTTCCCATGTGGGGAAGGCAGGACAGCTGATGGGAAGGCAGTTTGACAAAAGACAGGCCCTCTTTGCCCCAACCCTTCAGACCTCAGTGCTGAAAAGATGACACCTTTTCAGGAGAAGGGGTGGGAAAGAAGGGACCGTGCGACCCTTGACAGTCAACAAAAGAACTGTTTGTTGTGGGAAGATATTGCAAGTGAACCAGTAAGAAGTCCACAGAGTTGTCTTCTCTTAGCTAATGCAGGTGCCAAGGCTGAGCTGCTGATAAGGAGCCAGCCAGTCACTCCTGTGATGCCACTGATGTGACCTCAGAGATGGAACCAGGGTGCACTGATGCAGTGCCAAGTCATCCCTGTGGCAGGTGTACCCACCTCCATTGGCTCTTCATTGACTTGAGGTGCCAAGCCTTGCCAGTAGAAAGCCATGCACTCTTTCTTTATTATTTCTACACATTTAGTTTTCTTTACAAGGTATAGCTATGAATTTTCCCTTGCTGTCTGGTTGCAGATCACCTCTTAATATGTCACAGGCTGCTTATGGTCTGCATGCATTTCTTCTCTAGGCAGGTACTTAAGACAGGGTTGATCTCTGTCAGGGCAGTGCTTAAGGTGAGGGGATGCATGTGCCTGCATGCCTCTGCCCTGGTGCCTAATTCCTTTGTCCTTCATGCAAAATAAAAGCCATTCAGAGCATGACATCGGCTGAAGAGTAAAAAGATGAGTTTCTCTTGCTTCTGTGGTGATTGAATCACAACCTGTTAGAGGAAAAAAAAAAAAAAAAAAAGCCTGCTGGGTTCTGTTGAGGCAAGGGAGACCAAGGTTGCTGAGGTGTGAGTGGTATGCCTGCATTGCCATGGTGATGGCAGATCCCCTGGCACCCCTTTATCCTGTGCAGCTCCACTCCTTGCTCTCACGGATCATGCTGAAACGTAAGCTAATACCCGTTGATAAGCTGTCTGCTGGACTAATGAGGAAATGTGTCATCTCTCAGCTATTTGAGAGTTTCTTTCCTCTCCTTGGCTTGTGCTTTTTTATCACGGCTGCTCTGCAGACCACATCCTTAGAGGGCTGGTTGTCATTTCTCTGGGTTATATTCTGTCTAGCTTTTAGGTGACAGAGAGAGAGGTGGTGCAGGTTGGGAGGAGGTGCTGACAAGCCCTGTCATATTCATGTCATGAAAAGAATTCTGGATGATGGAAATCTCAGGAAATCTTTTCCATATTCATACTGTACCTCTTGTCATGATGCCATGCAATCAGAAATAAAACATGAGCTAAGTTCAGCTAGTAAGGGTGAGAGGGCAGATTGTCTCTAGAAAATTTCCTTGGCATGGTTTGACAGGCAGGCTATCTTTCTGTGAAGATGTTCTCCTATGATTATGTTTGTGAGTACATACCCTGCTCCAACTGTGAGTCTTTGGAGGGATTAACTAGAAAATGTGTGGTGGGGTTGTCAGCACACATGTTACACATCTTGGATGATCTATACAAAAGTAAGAGGTGCTGTGTGGTTTGTGTCTGGTACTTTCAGAGTGAGGAGATAAAAAGACCATATACTACTTTTTGTTTAATAGAATGTTTGAAATTGTAGAAAAAGCAAGTTATTTAGTTTTGCTCAGAGTTGTGTTGCAGAGTTCTGGGGGAAAAAATAAGATACTCATTTAAGTACTTCCTATTGAAATAAAGGTCAAGTATGGTGTTTCTGCTCTGGCTAGCAGGGCTTTTATGACTGATTTTCATCTTTTTTGTGCTATTAGAAGTCCTGACTGCAATCCAAAGACAAAATAAAAAGAGAACAAAAAAGGTCCAGCACCAGAAGGGAGAAATCTTCAGTGTGAGAGAAAGTAATCCACCTTCTATTTTCTTGCCTATTACAGGAAAGTCATTTTACTGCTGGAGAGACAAGGATTTGTCATGTCCCTGCTTGCAAAAATGAGAAAATAAAGGGACAGCCACTGGAACTGTGGGTCTTATGTGTTCAATATATCTTATGCAGATGGGTAGGTATCTAGGATTTTTGTGCTAGATACCACACCTTACAACCAGACAGTGGAATTACAGAGTTTGAGGATAGAAGTTTTTGAAAATGCCTTGCTGTTTGCTTGTAGAGCTCATCAGAAGAGAGAGGTAGCCATTTGACAGCACTGTGCTAGCTTCAAAAGAGCCTAGAAGGATTACAGACACACACTGTACAGACACAAGCTGTGACAGCAAGTTAGTTATGGACACAGCTGTAGCTATAGAAATATGTTTCCAGGAAAATGATTTGCCAAGTGCCAGGTATATCAACAACACAGCTAGAGAGATTTGTGGCACAAAACCCAGAAAACGCAAAGTTACAGAAAGGGGTCGTTAATTTACAGCATGAACAATCCTGTGGTTAATCTAAGCAGAACAATCCATTCCAGGGTGATCTAGCACTAGAGGAAAAAATAACACTGCAGAGGGCAGGCAGTCCTGAGTTCTGGCAGCAGCAAATGCTAGAGGATTCATTAGCTTCTGAGTTATGGCAGGATTTGGGTTTGCCAATTTTCTTGGACTAGGCAGGAACTAACAGATGCTTGGCTCAAAAGTGCTGTCAAGTGTGCTAGTCCTGGGAGAGAGAATACACTGGAGGCTGAGATGCTCTTTTGCCAATTTTTCTTCATCTTTGTAATCTCTGCTGTTTCATTCACATCCTTCCTCTCATGCCAGCAGGGCTGCTCTACATGCAGGGCTGAGCTGAGAGCCAGGTGACCCCATCGCCGGCCATGCCCTTAGGGGTGGGGCACTGTCCCCCGTGTCTGAGGCAGGTAGGCAGGGGACAGGCTTCAGTGACAATTCTGACATGGCCAGTGTCCAGCTGGGAGCGACAGGAAACAGGCCTGGAGCTGAACCCTCCAGCACTGAGTACAAGGTTTGTTGAGGAGAAAGGCTCCAAGGGCAGGCTGGAAACAGACCCACTGAGAGAATCTGGTGTAGGGCAGGGCTGAGCATGCACCCTGACCTGAGCTGCAGCCCATGGGGCCATGGCGAGGGGTGGATGGGAGTCTCCATCCAGGTTGCCCAGAGCCCTGCTAGCCCTGACTGAAATGTGGAGGTTGGGGCATCTTTGAGCAGGGCACTCACACAAATGCTGGGCCTCCCACACTGTAGCTGCACAGCCTGTGGAAGAGATGAAGTATTTACTCAAAATTCCCTGTCCCAAAGGAGAAGGAAACTGATGCCTCCTGCTAACAGGGAGAGTAGAGAGGAGGCAGTGAAAGATTGGAGTAACAGGAGGCAGTTGCAAGACCCAGGTCTGAGGTCCCTACTCTTCACTGATGATTGATTCTGGAGCTGCGCTGGTGTGGGAGTGCTCTGTGTGTGGTTAATTCATTGATAGGCATTGCAGTTACTTCTGTATATCCAGATGTAGTTCTGGGCATGTCTGCTCCTCTTTCTCTTGCAGAGCAGCAAAAAGGGGAACATGGGTGGAGAGGCCACTGGACCACTGAACATATTTTATATTTGTGCATGTTTTGTGTGTTACGTGGTAAAGTTAGTTAATTGACATTTCTTGCAGGTTTTACTATTTGGAATACATTTCTAATCACTAAATTCTTATAAATCCAAGCCTAATTTTGTTACATTAATAGAGGTGCTGGAGAGCAGCAGGGAGCAAAATATTTTGACAGACTAGTTGGTTCACTTATATGACTAAAGGTGCGGAAACTGTATACCTGAAAGTAAATGTCAAAGGCTTCCCATTTCTGAGACAAGGGAACACCTGGTTATGTGATACTGTACAAAAAAAAAAAAAAAAAAAAAAAAAAAAAAAA
>VXBQ01016762.1:400104-545549 GCA_013400175.1 Phainopepla nitens | reverse complement strand
AAAAAAGAGGGAAGTTTTTACAGATGAAGCAGTAGATGCATTGTGAAAACAAAAAGAGTCATCAGTGTGAGCCTGAGTGGTATATGCACTGCTTTCATATGCTCAGGGCTTATGTCAGAGGTGTAGGCAAAAAGTCATGACAAATATTGCACTCTCATTGTTGGATGGCACTGAAAAAATGCCATTAGCTCCAAGAAAGAGGTGAATAAGTTTTCAATAACTGAAACAGGCACAGCAGACTAATAATGGAATAATGGGGAAAATAGTGAATATGGCTGGGATGGAAGAGGTATCGTTAATGCTTCTACCAGAAAAGCAAAATTAACAGCTGCAGAGGGAAACGGTTAAATGCATCTTGCATATCAGAAGAAACTCAATTTTCTTTTTTTGTTATGTTATGGTCCAGATGTATTTGGTAAAGTTTATGCTTCCATTTAGTTACAAGGACTTGGGGCAGATGCCTCATTTGGGTGAGGTCACATTTAAACAGTGACTTTTTCTCTCTCTGCCCGCAGCAGGGAGACTTCTTTTAAAGATCATAGAATTGTTAAGATAGGAAAAAACCTCTGGAGGTTTTTAGGAGCCCAGCCATTAAAGATCTTGGATTCTTGCCTCTGGGTTCACATTTTGCTGGATGTTAGTGACCTTGTGGAGGTTACTTTACCTTTCCTTTCTTGGTTTCATTCTGTGGAGACTCTGACACTGCCAAGGATATGTTGATGATTCAGAATCTGACAGTGTACATCTTTGATCTCCATTTTCCTGTAAAGAAAGTAGGAGTGTAATGACAGAATAGTTCAGGATAGGTCAGGATAGTTCAGGATGGTTCTGACTGATTGTTAATCTTTACAGTGACCTTTCAAGAGCCTGGCTCTAACCAGCTGCTACTTGCCTAACAGGCTTCCCTGGCTAGATGATAGATCCAGCAGTAGCTGGCCCTAAGAACAGTTGTGGCTTTGTAGGGAGAGGTTTTAATGCAGCCACGACATCTTTCTTATAGAAGAAGGAGCAATGTGTAGCCAGAAGACATAGTTTTAATAGAATAGTAGTGTAGCTGCACTGAGGGATGGGATTTAGATATCAGATTGAAAGTGTAGAACACATGTTTAATCAAAAACTCCAGAAAGTGAGAGGGAAAGGGGAAAAGGTGAGTGGGATATTGAATATTTCCGAAGATATGCACAGAGAACCAGAGTTGAAATGGAACACAGGATGTGCTCTCAGCTTCAGATCCATCACAGTGTTGGCACTTTTATTTTTATGAAACAACCATTGTCTCGTCATAGGATGAAAATTGCACAGTCCTCTCCTTTTCAACACTGTAAGAGTTATGACTATAAAAGTCATATGGTCTAAGAAAAGGATCACAGCTTTAGTCAGACTGAAGGAGTATTTCATATTGTAGAATGTAAAATTCCAGATCATTTGCATTATCTTTGAGCCTAGATCCAGGAGACTGGCAGATTGTTCAGAGGTGCTCCATATTTATTTACCAAGAAACTGTTCTGTGAAAAGGAGAAAATTTAAAAAGAACTGTAACTGGTAGATGCTGGCATCCCAGCAGACAAATGAGGGATCTTGTTGAGGAACTTTTTTTTCTTTTTCGACCAGGCAAGGTATTCTGTGTCTCTTGACAATTTCTGGTATGTTAGAAACCCAGTGTATAAAGGTCATGAAGGTGGATTTCCAGTAAACAGGGGTTTTTTGGGTTTTGTTTTGGTTTGGTTTGGTTTGGGTTTTTTTTGTGTTTTGGGTTTTTTTTTTTTTTTACATGCTTTCACTGAGCACTCAGAAAGAAAGAAAACTTCTGTTTTCTGTTTTGCTGAGAACTGCATGTGGCCATTGATACATGTATCACTAAACGTGTATCACTAAACCCAGAATGCTGTATTCAGGAAGTCAGCCTTGTAAGGGAGGCAGCAGCAGTGTCAGTCTGATGTTTGCTATTGTGTATGTTGAAATGGAGTAAGGCTGAGAAAAATGTACCTGGAGCTTTTTCCCTCTCTCGGCATCTGATCCTTTGAGTAAATGAACTGAATGAGAATGAACTGGGAAATGCAAAATGGGTCTCCCACAGAGGGAGAACAAACTGTTTTTTAGGAGCCTTCATTGCAAGGGAACAGGAGATGGGAAACAGGAATTTGCAGTTTAATTGTCTTTTTCAGTACAGCTTTTAAACTGTGTGTATTTTAAACAATAGACCAGCATGCTATCCAAATCCCAGACTAAACTAGAACTTGTAGAGGATTTGAGGCGAAGTCCATAGCTGTAGAAACAAAGAGTGAGGGAGGAGCCTTTACCCATTCTGTGTCTCTGAACTATGAATTACTGCTGTCACACAATATGAGAGAGTCATCACACATGTAGGCCTATTTAGAGTAAGTGTAGCTAACAATCTATCACACTGCAGCGTGATAATGCAGCGTGTACTGGTGTGGTTGCCAAGCAGATAAAGTTAGAAGTGATTAGTTCCACCCTCTGAAAAGTCACATGAAAATGAGCACATAATGTCTCTGCTCAGCAGAAACAAGATGAGACGCAAATTGACTTGTCAAATTCAGAGAAGTAACCATGCTAACACAAAGTAACCATGCTAACACAAAGCAGAGGGTGATAGCAGGTCCACTATTTTATCACACTTTCATCTTCCTGACTGCTCAGGAGTCAGTGAATGACAGATACAGATGATCGTGGGTTGGGGGATTGGAGCAGAAAGGAGAAGGGGAAAATATCAAAAAGCTCTACCTCTTCCTCTTTTTTTCTTTAGCTTCATAAGTAATCTACTTTATCCATACATTTTAAAAATTGCCTGGTCATTTATCTCCATGGTGTATTTAGGGTACCTTATTCTGTTTGCAAGTGGCCCTGGTGCTGTTACCTTGGCTATCACACAATGCTTTTAAATGATATTATCTGATCAACATGTTTGATGCCAAGCTGTGCATATTCTGATGTGTCAGCCTAGTTCTTTGCATGGCTTTAATGCCCAACAGACAAGTGCTGCCTTCTGGGCTAAAAGGAGAGAGCTGAATGTATTAACTGGCAGACAACTTATTTAAGTCACCTAGGCAACTACTTAAATTATTAGTTTCTCCAAGTTTTTAATTCTTCTTTTTTTTTTATTTTTTATTAATTCATAACCTCAATATTGTCAACATTGCATTAGAGAGCAACCACCTAAGAACTCTTGCAAGGCTATGCAGAAAAAAACCCTGTCATTAAGTATGATCAGCATCTGACTTTTTAGTAGTTAATGCCACTGATAATATTGAAGACTTAAGCTCTTAGAGAATTTGCTGGAATTTTTCAGCCTTTGAAAGTCCATACTCTTCTGAAAACAGTGTGTTTACATTCTCTGTAGAAAGCAAGAGAAATAGATGTCCTCCCATGTGCATTCCAGCTTATTTTGGCATTATCTCAGCTGATTCCAGGTGACTAAGGCAGATATGTAAAATAAGAGGAATGAAAGAACTGAAGAAAAAGGACAAGAAAAAGGAAATTGAACTTTCACTGTAATTGGGGCCTGTGGAAAGTTCAGATCTTCATCTCTTTCGAGTTATATTCTGCTTTTCACTTGCAAGGAAACTTGCCATGGTTGTGAAAATTTTCCCAGCTGTCATCTCACTGTATGCACTGCCCTAAAGATGGTGGTGGGTGTGATGTGGGTGTTGCTGGAAATGTAGTGTGTTTTCCCCACATCCACTGCAGCACACATTTTACTTGCTTGATTTGCTTGTGTGATTAAAGTAAGTGCTCCAAATGTTAGCAGCCTAGAACCATTACATGTCTGAAAGTTTCTCTTCCCCCTCTTCTCTTTTAGGCTTGTGACATATGGTTTTTCCCTCGCTAGAATTCTGCAATTCTTCATGGTCTTAGCTCTAAAAAGTCATTTGTTTGACTCTGTTGGATGCTTTTATGCAAATTAAGACCCTGGTGAAACAGTTTAGTCATAGTCTGGTCTAGCCCACAAAGAATTTTAAAACAGTTAAGGCTAAATTAGAAGGATATTTATGGCTCCCTGCCATATTTTATCTTCAATATGCACCTCTTAAATTGCCAGACCTTTAGTCAGTCCCACTGGGCCATCATTTTTCTCTTCTGGAGCTTTTTTCTTTTCCAATACCTTGGTTTTGATCCGGTCTCTCACTCTGCCACAAATTGACCAGCTAACATCACTATGTAAGAAAATAGCCCTCTAGTTTAGCTTGCATTCATGTGGGTCTCTTGTCCTTGTGGTCCAGTTTAAACCTGAGATTTTCCAACACCATATTCTTTCAAAATACAGTGAAATTTCTTTCTCATGTCATATGTTGGGGGGGCTATGGAATGTTGGTAAATGAGAGTGAGGAATAAGGACAGGAACAGAAAAGAGACTTTTTTCCTTTAGTTTTCTATGTGGATTTCAAAGCAGCAAGGCTAACTCAGGATAGCCAGCAATTTTTTTGAAGATTCTGGCTGGAAATAAGGAGAGGAAGAGGGTAAGATTTCCCTCTCTCAGTTTTCCCCTAACTCCATCTATGGTTTGGATTGCAAAAAGGAACAGGTATGTGAGTGTTCAAACAAATAATTTTGGGGCATACTACCTGCCTCTGGAGAGGCATGGAATAGGAAAGCAGAGCCCTCCCTTTCCATTTGTATGGTGGCCAAGATGGGTCCTGCTTGACCTCTGGAGGTGGTTGAGACTGAAAGGGGCAACAGTACATGTGTCAAGCACTTAGTAATTCTTTATTTAGTGTAGGAATTGCTGATGCAACTCAATACGGTTTCTTGCTTACTGACACGTAAATTGTGAAATCATGTTTCTGGTCCAATCTCTCTTCTATCCTCTGTAAGGGTTGCCCACAACTGTTGGGCAGGTAAACCTCTTGTGCTGATCAGAGATTTTTTTTTCCTGGTCCTTAGAGCAGAGGATCTGTTCAGAAAATCTGGTATTCAGGCTTTCCTCTGCATTTATTACTTGAGTGAATTCCTGGTCCACAATTGTTCAACAGCATGAACTGGAAAACAGATCTGGGTATCTCAGTTCACCTGGTCAGCAACACAAAGGAAGTTCAGAGATCTAATGGGCAGGAAAAGATAAGAAGCTAGCCAAAGGCAGCAGCAATGCTGGATATATTAACTCTTCTTAGACACAATGACTCCTGAAGCTGTGATCCGTTATCTATTTTACAACAGATGGTGACAAGAAGTTGATGTACTGAAGTACTTTTATTACCGTACATGGAAAGAGGAAATTAGCTGCAATGTCTATGAGGCTTCAGAGAGAAATAAATAAAAAGCCAGAGGGTATACCAGAAATTTTGTGGGCTTTTCACTGGAAGCATTAAAAAACATGTAATGAACTCTTTAATGGTTAAATTGTTCTTTTGGATCTGTCATGACTTAACTCCCACCAGGCACCAAGCCACTCACTCACTCCCCCAACAGCAGGATTGTGGAGAGAATTGGAAGGATAAAAGTTAAAAAATTTGTGGACTGAGACAATGACTATTTAATAAGGAAAGAAAAAGCTGCACATGGAAGCAAAGCAAAACAAGGAATTAATTCACTGCTTCCAATGAGAGGCAAGTGTTCAGTTATCTCTGGGAGAGCAGAGACCCATCGTGCATAGGGGCTTGTGGGAAGAAAAATGCCATCACTCCAAATGTCCCCTCCTTCCTCCTTCTTCCCTCATTTTATATACTGAGCATGATTTTGTATGGTCTGCAATATCCCTTTGGTCAGTTGGGGTCACCTGTCCTGGCTGTGTCTCCTCCCAAGTACCCCCAGCCCCCTCACCAGTACAGCAGTACAAAAAGCAGAAGGGCCTTGGCTCTGTGTAAGCCCTGCTCAGCCATAACAAAATCATCTCTGTATTATTTGTGTCCAGCACAAATCCAAAACACAACACCATACCAGCCACTGTGAAGAAAATTAACTCTATCCCAGCCAAAATCAGCAGAGGATTCTAGGATCTTTTGACTAAAACAATTTCTTTGACAGTTTCAGTGCTGCTTTCTCTAAATCTCAGAAGTAACACAGGACTGATACAGCTGTGCTGGCAGCCGTTAAGACTCAGAATTATCAAATTAGTGTTCAGACAGATGGATTTTTCTTTGGAAAAAAACCTCACCACCTTCTGCATTTACAGAAAGAAATTACTATCCTAGTGATCTTTCAGAGAATTGTTTCTAGTTCTGAGGGTTTTTGTATTTGCCTCTTCCCATTCTTCAGTGACAATTTGATTTTTCTTTTCATTTAAGACTATTACAGGATGGACATTTGTTTTATGGAGTGGATTATGAAAGTTTTTCTTTCCCTGAAGGAATGATGTGATCGGGTTGGTTTATGTGAGTAGTGAAGTGCAAACAACCACGTTCAGGAGAGGCCTTGCAAACCGTTTGGGGAACTGCAGCTGCATCTGAAGACTCCTCTGAGGGAGCACAAGTGGAGGGAGTACTGTATTTACAAGCACAATTTGTTGATGTGTAATGAGAAGTGTTTTTACTTGATAAATACTCCAGTGAGGACAGCTGATATTGTTTGGTTTAATTTCCAGACTGCTCTACCTTGTGTTGCTGCAGTGGCCAGAGAATTGAGGAGTATAAGCCTGACATTCCTGATTAACTTTTTAGGAAGCTGACATATGTTATCTACAGCAAGGTAACAGAAGAAATATTACAAGGTATTTTAAGAGAAAGATCTATATGGGTGACAGCTTAGCAAATGTGAATGATAATTTTAGATAGGATATGGTCAGTGACTGAGGTAACTTTGTCTTAGGGATAATTTAAAATTATTTTTTAAATATCTTGTTATTTTGATAGTGCACTTGTATTTTTACAGTGGTTCCCAAGTGTAGATGTCCTAAACTTTTCTTCAGTTTTAAACTAAAAGCTTAAACTAACAGTCTGAAACTGAAGAACTCGAGATTTAAAGTTAAGAAGACTTCCCTTCGCTACCTGCTAGTACTCTTCAAATAAATGTATTTGTTTAAAAATAAAAATCCGTTTTCTGCAACACTTTTTTCCCCTCATCTTAAAATCACAAATTTGTGCATTCAATGTTACTGTAATACACGATTCTCCCTTTTTGTTTGTTTGGGTTTTTTTTTGTTTGTTTGGTGGGTTTTTGGGGGTTTTTTGTTTGTTTTCATTTGTTTTTTGTTTTGTTTTGTTTTTTATTGTACCGTGTGGTATGTTAAAATTTTAATTAACATTCTCTTTCCTCTAAAGTGAGAGGCTTTTCTCTAGGGCTGGTTCCATTAACACTCTCTGCAGGTCCCTACTTGAATCTGGGAGAGGGGGGGAAGGATCCATAATTAACCCATGACCAGAA
The DNA here is from genome assembly GCA_013400175.1 of Phainopepla nitens. Taxonomy (NCBI): domain Eukaryota; kingdom Metazoa; phylum Chordata; class Aves; order Passeriformes; family Bombycillidae; genus Phainopepla; species Phainopepla nitens. The sequence continues at coordinate 538,232 of VXBQ01016762.1, read as the reverse complement.
TCATGGTCTTTTGCTCAGAATAATTGCACAGAACTTGCTCTTTACTTGGCAATCTTCTACCCATCTTGTGACAGTGTACATTGTTTCAGATGGAACTAGTTATAGTTATTATGGTGTGTAGAGGGGCTAGGAAGAGAAATGTAGGTTCTTATCATGCAGTAGGTTTCTGGTGAGCATCCTTTCTTATCTTAAGGGTTTATTTTACCATCCTAGTAAAGTATCAGAAGTTTGATGGTAAAGCAGTTTTTTACACAGTGATGCCAGCAGTATTGTATGAGGTATATTATGTCATCTGTTACTTAGCAGGATGAGAGTGTCTTTCAGATCACACTTTGCTGAGCTCCTTTGTTATGTACTCAGGTGAAGAGAACTGTGTCTGCACGACTGCTTCTTCCCTGGTAAGACTAGTGGAAATAACCAGGTAGGGCCAGCTGGACATCCTCACCGACGAGCCTGTGCCTGGAGACTCCTGCTTTGCTGGGTCAGGCTGTGTAATTCCACAGCAGACCCCTGCAGCTTCCTGCTGATCCATCTGCCATTTGTACAGCCTTCTTTCTAGTTACTTAGGCAACAAGTGCTGCACTACAGCAGGAAAGTGTTCTGTCCACTGCTCACAGTAGGCACTCCTTGGATGCTACTGCACTCCGAAATACCCCTGTGCTGTAATCCCTTCCTTTTCCCCAGGTGTTTACTGAGATGCTGCTGGGTGGGCAGCTCTGCATGTCTCTGCATTTTGCTTGCCCCAGGCCCCAACAACCCTCTCACCTTCAAGACTGCAGTTTTCTGTGGCTCTCCTGCAGTATAAGGGGCCCTTCATCACACCCCTGTAGTCGTGGCCATCCTCTGCTCATACCACAGGATGAGATCTATGTACACATCACCCCCTTTCATGGCCATATCTATTTTTGAAGCAAAAGAGAGCAGGAGAGGGTAGCCACAGCACACACAGCCTCTGTCCTTACCAGCAGATTGTCAAAGCAGGCCTTCAAGGTGCACCCAAAAGCTTAGCTGCTTTCAGAGTGAACATGTCCCTCTATTTGACTTCCTTTGTGAACTGTGACAGAGTGCCACCCTTGTCAGATGATTTCCCAGGACCTGCATGGGAAAGATGCTGCAGGACACATTGTAAACCATAATATACAAAGGAAGCTAATTTGGCTTTGGAGGGACCTTGTACTAACCAAGAGGTGGCAGAGCTCTGCTTCTGTGCTCTACTGCTTCCATTTTCCAGTAACTCCTTTTACTGTCTGGCTTCATTTGAAGCAATGGAGTCACTACAAGTTCCTGCTGCTTATAACCCAATGCAGACCTACCTGGGCAAGCTCAATGTGGAGCTAGGGTGAATCCAGCACAGCTTGTTCACTCTCCACCCCTATCATGAGGAAGGTGCTGTACTGCTTCTCACTAGAGCTAGTTGCCAGAGTAGTGCCAGTGAGTGAAGTCCAATGGGAGGATTACAGGAACATTGCCAGTATATACAGGAATGTGATGAGGGGGCCCAAAGCCCACTCAGAATTGAGTCTGGCAGGGGATATCTAGGACAACAAGAAAGGCTTCTACAAGTGCATCAGCAGCAAAAGGAAGCTTAGGGAAATCTGGGGTCACTGTTGAATCAGAGGGATGTCCTGGTGGCAGAAGACAGAGGGAAGGAAAAATTACTGAGTGCCTTCTTTGCATCAGTCTCAACTGCTGAGATAAGCCCTCAGGGCTGCCTAGACCTAGCTATCCATAGAGCTATCCTAGCTATCCATAGAGCTGGCTCACTGCTGAAGGATTATTTATTCTGAGCAGGCACCTTGTCCCATTGCTGTTTGTTGGGCTGAGTTCAACTTGTCACATTGTAGATCACATCGGTTTCAGTCAGTGAGAGACAGTTTTAAAGTTACTGTACCACAAGGATGCTGGCTGAGGGCCCCGACTGAGAGGTTTGAATGTCACAACCTGAGATAACTGCTGTACTTATTGCCTCCAGCTGTCTCTACTAGGCTGGAGAAGTTCCTGATTGCATAGGATGGCTTCTATAGTTATTTATAATCCCTGATCCTCTATAGTTCAGGATTCTTTGAAAATGAACTGAAACACAAGAAAAGTTATCTAAATATGCCCAGCTGTAAATTGCTGCTTAGTGACAACACAAGTAGCTTCAGGTGTTCCTTAATGGGAAATGAAAAACTGAGAGGTGAAATAGGAAGAGGACAAGATCTCTTGCAGCCACGCAATTGTGATTCCATCTCCTAACTTCCATTTTGCTCATTTCAATCTGTTTTCTGAGTGTGGGGATATATTTTCCCTCACTACTTGTTTTCTAAAGTACTTGCAGCCCCCAGGAGGTGATTCTGAAAATTTTTAGCCTAGCTGCAGTAGTGCCTATCTAGACTACCTTCCCTGGAATCTGTGCCAGTCAGTTCTCCCTGATGATGGAGGGGATACCCAGCGGTACACCACTCCTGAAATGTTTTTAGGCAATGAGGCCTATTTCAGATGTGAATTACAGGGGTAACTTGCTGTATCTCCAGAAAATGTTTGACAGCTGTGTGCAGACACTGGGAACTTGCTGGAACACACTGGCAGATCTCAGTGTAAGCTGTGGACACTGATTTCTGGGGCCTGTCTTGCCCTTACCCCATGGAGGTCTTGGTGTCTGGCAGATTTCCTGCAGACAAGGGAGGAAAAGCCTTGTCTTAGCTAAATAAAAGTCATTGCCAGCTTCAGTTATATCAACCTACCCAAGTTCATGGTGACGCGTGAGAAATTGCTTACGCAGCAAGCATTTCTCTCTCAGTGTTACTGACAGCTGATTTTACTGGGGCTAAGGCTGTAAGTTCTTATTACCATTGTTAAATTGTTACTTTAAAATGAAATTTGTCCCATTACACAGATAAATAATATACTTGAGCAGAGGCACATCGAGGAAAAATGTTGGTCATCTTGCCAGTTCATCCTGTTACAGTCGGTCACTTTATTTTCACTGGCTGAAGGAGATGCGTGGCAGTGGATAATTTGTTACTTAGTTTTCAGCTTTGCAAATTCCCTGTGTAACTGATGTCTGTGTCAATCCTTATTATGTGCCCACCAAAAAAAACCCAAACAAACCTTAAATTTCCTGGCATACTTAGCTTTTAAGAAAGTTTTATTTGCTTTTACATGCCTATAGATAGTGAATAAATTCCATAACTTTTATAAGTAAATAGTTCCTTTATTCACCTACAGTAAACTGTGTGCTTAAATAATGATCAATGCAAAAAAACTTTTGCAAGTGCTGTTTTGGTACTAATAGCAAATCCTGTCACCAGTGTGAATAGAGAACAACTTGGCAGAAGTTCCTTGCTAGGAGGCATTTTTGAGTTGTATGTCCTCATATAAACTGAGTATGTCATTAGATTCGTGTGGTTTGGCACCAGGACAGGGATACTTTGCATCTTCAGCCAGGCTTAATGTGCATTCCCTGCAACTGCTTTCAATCTTGGCCTCATCAATTTATTAGCTACTTTCCCATAGTGTACTAGAGTGATAATTTTTATCTCAGTACTCTGACAGTTATTGATGTGAAATTCTCAGAGCCCATAAGCCTACTTATTGGAAGTCACTTTCTTCTTCCTCAGTCTCTCTCACTTGCCACCTTCCTTTTCATGAGTCTCCCTCTCAATTTAGGCTATTAATTTTGTCTCCTTTTTTTTTTCTTTTTTAATTTAAATAGATAAATGATGAACAGAAGCAAACAAAGGAGTACCCAGAAAATATTTGGTGAAGATTTGAGGCTGTGTTGTTTTGTTCACATAAAAGTGATTTCTAATATAGCTGCTTTTTTTAGCTGCTGCATCTGTTTCTGCTTGAATTGTTCTTTTACATACTTGGCAATGCATGAGAGGGAAAAAAACACATATCAGCTATTTTTCACTTGTCCAGTAGGATTAATTTCTATTTGCCTAGTCATAATACCTGCTATTTGTGGGAACTCATGGGCCTTAAATTAGGTGTGATGGCTTCTTCTTGCTCCAAAATTGTAATAGATTTTAATGTTAAACTTTGCAAAGAATGAAACAAAGACATCAAGAACAAATAAGAGTGATTTCAAGTTCATAATACCTTCCATATGACTGCCAAATTGCTTGAAGATTAACTGTCAGCTGAACCTTCCTTTTCATTTTGAGAGTTATATATAATGGAAGTGGTTGTAAATTACTGCTGCTAGCATAACTGTGTGGAGAATTTTCATCTGGGGCCATGTCTGACCCGAAGTTCCTGGAAAAGACAGAGTGCACTGCAGGATGGGAGAAAACAGTCTTATTGCTGTAGAAAAAAAGGGCTTACAGATTTTCTTTCATTATGTTTGTATTGTTTCTGATGAGGATCATCTTGGTCTGTAAAAGGACCCTCAGACTGAGAAGTGACCACACTTGCCAGAAAGACACTAGAACACTTCTGGGATGTTTTAAAAATGTATCTCTTTTGTTCAGACAAAAAGCAAGTATCTTTCAGTTTGTTGCTGTTTGATTTGGGTTTTTTCATTTTTGGTGGTGGTGATGATATTTTTAAACAGAAATATGTGGTTCTGTCTTCTCAGAACTTTTGGTAGGAGCATATATGCTTCTTTGGACACACATTTTTGAGTTGGAATTTGAAGGTTTAGGGAAGATGTAGTTCTGGTATTTTTGGTAGCTTGCTTTTCTAGAGAACGTTTCCACGAAACAGCAAACAAAAGCTGAACAAGCTTGTGGACTGAGATTGTGTTTTTCCTGCTTGATTTTAGAATTTGTTCTCCATTGTTCACCTAACATTTCCCAGAAACTTCATTGGCATGATAAGCCCTAGGATACCATTTGGAAGGTATGTGGGGAGGTAACGCCCACCATATGCTTCAGATTTTGGGTTTGGGAGGCTTCTGTCAGGTTCTTAGTATCCCTGCCTTAGTCTTCTGAAGAGCAGATCCATCTCAGAGCTTTGTATTTGATCATCTCAAATACCTTCAGCTCATTCAGAAAACCAGCCTTGAAACCCTTTGCAACCTTTTGAGCAAGTTTCTTTCTGTCGTATTTTGCTTCTTTCCCACTTAGCTTCCTTGTTTCTTAGCTACAATAGACCACCTTTGTCTTTTTGATTTCCTGCTGTACTCATACTCCTATCCAACTAGTTACCCCAAGCAGTGCTAGTCAGAACTCTGATTGCCTATATTATGTTCTTCTGGGTTATTCTCCGTGTTCCTGCTATTTGTGGGAAATCTTTAAGGACTTTCATCCATTTGGCTGCTTAGTCTTCGGTATATTTCCTTCATCTGATTGTAATTTATCTTTTTCTTCTCTCTAACCTAGGATTCCAGTGTGTTATCAAGATCACATTATCCTTTTGTCTTCTCTATAGGCTTTTGTTCTGGGCCTTCAACAGATATTCAAGTTAATTCCTGTGCTAATCACAGAGGAAATAGATGCAACAAATAATAATAATAAAAAAAAGATTCTTGAGGAGTTAACATTTTTACTGGGAAAGGAATGGGGTGAGAGTTATACAAACACATTTCTGGCATAAGTTTCTTAAAACAGAAGGGAACTTGCCAAGGGAAGATGTATACATGTTAATGTATAATCAATCGGTGGATGCAATAAGGATTTTTTGGTTTTAATTTCACTTGCTTGAAAAGTGATCAGCAGATTTCAGCTGGCTAAGACAGATTGCTTTGATAAATCTTTGGGAATTCTTTTGTATTTTTTGTCTCAGTTGCGTTCTCTGGCAAGCACACAAAAGAGATGTCCCCTCTAACACCCAGCTCTCAGCTTGCCTTTTGTATGTGGATGATTCTCTTTTCTGAATCTGCAAAGCCTCTAAAATCTCCATTAAAATGCACTGTAAACCACCTCTCTTTGGGAGCACCATGGATCTATGAAAAGACGACTATAAAAGCGAAGCCAGGATAAATAAACCTTATTCCAAATGAGTGTGGATTGGCAAGCTTAAGAATCATTAATTTTGCCTTAGTGAAAAAAGAGGAAGATGGAAATCCACGAGAGAGAATTAGGTTGGTTCACGCAATACACCAGTGCTGTAACCCTACTCTAGACCTGTATGCAATACACCCATAGGGAAATAAGGCTTTTACAGCATGAAGATTTTATCAGCTTGAGTTTCTGTGACAGCCAGAGTGCTTGTGAGTGGATGAAACCAGAAAGAATTGCTTGTGGTGCTCCAAGTAAGTGTCACTAAGATCTTTGTGCACTACCCATCTGGCCTCTGTGTGCCACATATGACAAATGCATACCTATGGAAGAGGTATCTGTATTTTGGTTTGAAAACTTCTACTAGCAAAGAGAAGCTCCAGGGCTTCATTGCTCCGGTCACAAGCTCCTGTGGTGAGAATAAAATTTAAAAGCTAGGTTTGACCCTTTTCTCCCCTACCATAAAAAGAAAGTGAAGGTCTGCTGTCTAAATGCCCTTCTCCTCCTGTCAGTGCTTCTTGGTCCTGATGCAGGAAGGTGAGGTGAGGAGGAGCCTCTCAGTATTCCAGGGATCTTTATTTACTTGGTTAGTTTACTTAGCATTCGACTGAAGTATCTGTTCAGTGGACTGGAGCAGTGCTAGATGAGGACATGGATTGTTCAGTTTGGAAAGAACTGAGAATCTTTTGGTAAATCAGAGCTACTCAAAAAAAAGTCCCAAGGACATGCCTATTGGTAGGCAAGAGATGATTGTGTAAAGATTTGCACTCCATAGCCTTTCACGAAGGACACTGTGCTCCTGCACACCTGCAGCAACAGCTGAGGGCTTGGCAGGACAGGTTGTGTTCCTGTAAGGCAGAAAAACATCTTGGAGTTTCCTACTTTTCATGTGAATATTGTCATTTTTGGTTATGTCTAGTTCATAGACAAACAGGTTTATAAATTTCAAACGCGATTGCTTCTGCAACAAAAAAGAGACCTTGAACTGAAGACTCTTAGGACTTTCTTTAGTCAAACCCATGTTTTGCTTATCCCAGAGAAAGCTGAAATTTTCTGTTTCCCATTACACTAAGCTTCCACTTTCACCTCGAATTAAGCTGAAATTCAGGACTGTGGGTTGTTACAAGTCCAGGACACACTGTGTCCTGGTCTTGGCTTCTGACTAGTGGAGCAGTTTGTTTGCTTGTTTAATCAAATTTGGAGTGGATTTACTGAAAAGACTTGTATTTACTGCTAAGTTTTTGATTAATACATCTTCTAATGTATTCCTGGAAGAAAGCAATTTACATTCATCTGCATGAGGGACACAGATTTTCTGCTTTAACCTCTTCTGTCTCAGGTTCACTTTGCTGTGATGTGCCTGGTACAGTTAGATTCTCATTGTTTGAGAGTCTGTTTTTGACAGACCTTTATTTACCAGCCTCTAAAAAACAAATCCAGTTTACAGATCACTCTGGGATCTCATCTTGCATACAACTCAACAAATGACTCTAAGCAATACTTGTGTGTCTGTATAAAACAGGGGTTAAAGGAAGAGCAAAATGAGAAATGTGCTTGAGACGCTGAGGAAGCAGGAGAATCCTAGCCTCTCTTTCCTAATGATATTTCTTTGACTTTCATTGACTTTAATGAAATACTACTTCTTATCTTTCAGTCTGCAGTCTCTCACCTATCTTAGAAATACTGGTGATACAGTAATTCTATTCTCATGTGATTTTAAATTTATTATCTAAAAATTTTAACAGAACTCTTTTTTTCTTAATTCAGTGCAGTTGAGAAATTAAAATTCCCAAGTACTTCACTTTCCATATTTTTCTTACAATTTTATCTTTTTATTTTACAAACCAGCTGTGAAAAAAAAAAAAAGAAAAGAAATGTGTTTTCTCAATTTGACAACTCTTAATTCTGTTTGGTTTCTTAGAAGATATTCTTTAAAAATCTAATAATTTGCCTTTCCATCATGGTGTAATCAAGTGCTTGAAGTCTGACATTAACAAAAAATAATGGTTTCTTTCCTGAATTTGTGTTCAATATTTATTATTGCATTACTTCTACCACTACTACAACTACTACTACAACTAATAATAATAATTATTACTATTATTTATTTATTTATTTATTTTAGAGAGTTTAGTCTGGTTTTAGTAGTTATGAATTATGTTAGTTGTATTTTATCACTTGTGAAAAAAGTGAGCTGTATTGGTTTCCCACACAACTAGATGAGAGGGTGAAATATGCATTCAGTTTTCTTTCCTACTGAAAGGCATTCTCCCAAATATTAGACATGCAGTGCACTGTATTGTTGTGGAATCACATAATTTCTCACATCTCTGATGGCTGCTGGAAAGGGAGGTGTACATCACCTGAATGGAACACGGCACTTGCCATGAGCCACATGGCTACCTGGGAAGAGCCCCTGGCAAGCTGCTTCCACTCTGCTAAACTCAGACAGAGGGCACCAAAGGTGGTTTCCAGCTCTGTTGGGTGATCTCTCTGTGTGGCTCTTTGCACCATGAAGCTCACAGCGTTCACGTGCTGGGGTTTGTATCATGCTTAAGAAAGAGGACTTGAACTCAGATACCTATTGCAGGCCTTCAAGATAAAAACTAGCTGTGCAACGTGAAACATCAGGATTGCCCTTTGTAACTGCTGATACAGGTGCAGGCTGATCTGCAACTTACTCTTACCAGGGTGATCAGAGAAGCTGCCTTGGGGCATCCAAGCTGCCAGGAGTACAGGGAGTATTGTGCAAGTGTGGACAGCAGGCCATTAGTCACAGAATCACAGAATAAGCTGTGTGGGAAGGGACCTATCAGGTCGAGTCCAATTCCTGGCCCTGCATGGCACCACCCCCAAGAAGCACACCATGTGCCTGGGAGCATTGCCCAAATGCTTCCTAAACTCTCTCAGGGATGCTTCCTAAACTCTCTCAGGGTTGGTGCTGTGACCACTTCCTTGCGGAGCCTGTTCCAGGGCCCAGCCACTCTCTGTATGAAGAACCTTTACCTAACCATTCTAAATCTCCCCTGCACAACTTCAGCCCATTCCCTCGAGTCCTGTCATGGGTCACCACAGAGAAGAGATCAGTGCCTGCCCCTTTGTTTCCCCTCATGAGGAAATTGCAGACTGCAATGAGGTATCCCCTCAGTCTCCTCCAGGCTGAACAGACCTCAGCTGCTCCTCAGATGGAATCCCTTCCAGAGACTTCACCATCTTCCTGGCCCTTCTTTGGACATCCTCTAATTATTTAATGTGTGTTTTATATTGTGGCTCCCAAAACTGCCCCCAGCAGTGGAGGTGAGGCTGTCCCAGTACAGAGCAGAGCAGGACAATCCCCTCCCTTGCCAGGCTGGCAATGCTGTGCCTGTCAGGTTGTCAGACACAGCTGTCCAGGACATGGTTGATGTCCTGTGGTTGGCCCACTCTAACAACAGGCTGTGATGCCAAAAACTACTGTTCCTGGCCAGCACTGAGGAGCACCAAGGCAGCAATTCACGAAGATAATGCTCATATATGTGCATAGAGGAAGCTGATGAACTAAGGCACAGTCTGATGACCTTTCCTGCAGTCGTTTACCAGATCAGCAATTTCTAGATGTGTATTTTGTTTGAAGCCTACACCATTTGGCAGTTTTTATTTCTGCTTAATTAGCTTCATGATTTAAAACTATTTGTAGCCCCCTAATGAACTGGGAAAAACCCAGCAGTTGTTAGCAGCTGGCTGGGTTTTTAACAGCAGCCATGTGCGTTTAGCAGAACAGCAATAAAGTAGTGAGAAGAAAAGTCTGGCAGTACTGCCAGGGGTCAGGGCATGTGAGGGCTATCCCCAGCTCTGTTAATGATCACCATGAGCACAGAACAGAATTGCAGCTAAACAGCCTTGTTAAGTGACAGTGACAACAAAGGATTTGACAGAAGGCCCTGCACCCTGTGAGAGGATTTGAACTTAAGATCATGGATGTGGACTGGAACAGCTGAGGGTGTGTTGCCATCATATTTTCAACAACTCCCTAGCCCTGGCATAATTTTTGAGGGAAAATTTGTCAAAACCCTTGGGCATTGATTTGCACAGCATTATTATACAGCCCTGTGGAGTTTCACTGAGAGGTGGACATGATTACTACTGGGTGGTAGTAAATCTACTTGCTCTGGTTGTGCCTGTGCCTTACAGCTCAGCCCTCTGAACATGTTTTGCTCATTACGACTTCAATGCTTTCCCAGACAAAGTGACTGAGCCTGTATCCTAATTTCCCTGTGATATGGAAAAGGTGTCTGCAAACTTTAATAGTATGTGGCCATGGAGGTGACAATCTCCCACAACTTCAGTCTGTTCCCTTGGATACTCCTCCTTCATATAGTTGTTCTCAGTTATTTCTGTGATGCAGATTTTCACAGAATTATTTTGTCCCCTTCTGAAACCCTAGATTACAAGTCTACTCCATCTCTCATGAAGATTTTTTGGCACTAGTCTGTCAAAAGATATAATATATCCTTTTAATTAAGACAGGTATATTGAAATGTAGCCTATAACTCTTAATGTTCCATTTTAGCTAATCTCCAATTTAACAAAACTAAATACAGACCACGGTTTTAGCATGCCTACTATTTGTAGCCGACTTTCCCATTTGGATTATATATTCCTAAATTTAGAGGTTATGGGAAAGAGTTACAATATTGCTGAACTTGTGCTTCAGTGATGACTACTTCAGGAAAAAAAGCACTATGTATGAAAGAAACTGTATGTAGTCTAGTGAAAATGCTGTTCAGATGCATAAAAGACTTGGCTAGCCGAGGTATCTGTAGGAAGGCTGAGGCAGGGGCTAAGAGCATTCTCTTAGATCATTCCAACTCTTTTGGAAGCCCACCCCATCTCTGCTCTGGAGAAAGACTTTTTTCCCATATCACAAACATGAATTCTTTTGTGAGAGTCAGATTACACTTTGGATGTATGTGATAAAAGGTAAAGAGTTGCCTTACTTTCTGTCAGTGTACCTTTGAGGCCAATATGAAGTACATCTGACTCTGAGTTTAGGTTTTTCAATCCATAAATGATCTCCACGCGTCCTTTTAACCCCTATTTGTAGGACATTTTGGTGCCTTTGAACAAAACTCTCTCTGGAGATCTGCGCACACTTCCTTTTTCTATCTCAGGTGCTAATTATATTATGTGGAGCCTCCTCCCAGGATGCTTTATTTTTGGGGGTAGATGGATTTCTTATCCTTTGTTTTAATCAGGTCGACATGCACATAATACAGCGGCATTTACTTTACTGTGGTTTTTTCCAAATGCTCTGAAAAATCTCTCTGCAGCCACTATATAATACCCTGGTGTGGTTTTGTTATGAAAATGGTACTCAAAGGAAACAGAAATAGCAAAGAATAACTGCATCACTTTGGGAATTTAAATGTATCTCTTCTGGGTAGGCTTTCATAAGACAGGATTTCTTAGGTCTCTTTCCTTGAATAATTTTCTGGGATTTGACACCAGCAGAGCCCCTTGCTAATCCAGGGAAAGTATCATAAGGAATCAAAGCAATGTGTAGGGGTCTTAACATACAAGCTACTTCAAGAAAAGACATGTGAAAATTGAGAACTTATCAGTCCCTTTGATTTCCTGGCAATGGGATTGGGGATGTACCTCTCACCCACAGGAATGGAAGGTCCCTCAGGTTAGGGAGATGTAGTATTCTCTGCAAAACTGAGACTGCTTCTTCTGAGCACCTTCTCTTTCCAACCATAGTTTGCTGTTCCTGGAGGATGACTGCCCCCATGATCTCCAGGTATGACAGTGGCTGCTGCTGTTCTAGTGTGGAAATGTGCATTCTTATATCAAAACTAAGACACTAGTAATCTGCTTTCTCCTCACTGCAACCAGAAATACCCTAACTGGTCTGTCTTCCGGCCATCAGGGGTCTGTGAGTCTTGACGAAAGGAAAGCCATCCTGAAACTGACAACCTCTTTCAGTTGCCCACTTTGTATTATAAATAACCCTGCTAAAAGGATTGACAAATTTTTCATGTATTTGAGGATTTTTCTCATCTTCTGCTGCCACAGTTTGTACCCTTCCCCATTTATTTATCTGACTGGTTTGGAAACAGACTTCTTTAATGAGTGGGAAACTTCACTACCAGAGGATCTCTGTTTTACTTCTCTACCTTTAATTGACTGTGGTTTTGTTTTTCCTTTTCCTGCCTTCTCTCATGCTTAGAATAAAACTTTCTGACAGTTCTCGACATAGATATTTACATTTTGAAAGTAATTTGAACTTTAAAAATTGTCTTTTGGCTTTCAGTGAGGATAGTCTAATCAACTTTGACTGCAGTTTTAGCCACTGTCCCTTCAAGTCAGTTGTGCTGTCTTTATATTTTCATTCATGGTGTGTACTTCTGGATTTTGAAACATGTTCATCCTCTTCAGAATAGTGGCAACTGCCGGCCAATTTGACCAAGCTGCTTCTGGGAGAGACAGAAACAATGGAGAGGATATCTTATGGTAGCAGCTTTTCACAAGTGTTTCTGTTGAAGTGGGATAAGCCACTAGAGCAAAAAACTTTGCTCTCTGTGGTCTATGTATCTTCCCCAGCTCCTTCTGGAGCTCTTCCTTTGGGAAATGGTTCTTTGGCCTGTCTTTGTCCAAATATGTGCTCCAATTCTTTCCTCCCTCTACTTTTTTCCTACTTTTCTTCTAGAGAGAACTCTTGTATAAAAAGGAAATCTATGACAGTATATGAAGTGCAAGGCTTCTCAGCTTTCTGTACTGCAACTTCTTAGTCAGTCTTTGAGGAAACTGAAAGAGTTTTAAAAGTCTTCCTACAAGTTGTCAAAAATTACCTTACCTTCAAGCAACATTTTCTGTGTGTACCATCCCTTACAAATCCAACATGTCGGTTTTTAAATCCCTGTTTCCCCACTCTGAGAGTATTTCAGCTCTGTTGAAGCTTTGAACTACTCTGTGTTTTTTAGTTCACTTTAGTCTAACTAATTTGTGGCAGTCTGTAATCTCTCAAAGTCTAAAAGAGACCAGTTTCATTTCTGCGCAGTAGAGCAGCTCACTCCAACTGAAATTTATGTCAGCCATCAAAAATACACACCCTCACAAATGTTACTTTTTGCTCTCTTATTTTCACTTGCATAACAGGGAGGTCACAGTAAAAACTCTTCTTTCCTGAAAATTACAATCAGAAATGGGATTTTAAAACATAGGTAATATCTGTCCTGAGAGCATCTTTCATCGATTGTTGACCCTTCATGTATTGTTGATGCACATTGATAGCTGTTAAATCTGGGGGACCGTTATGGTTCTGGAATGTGACTAATATAAACCATATATTAGTCTCAATAATTTATGGTGGAATGCAGAAATATTATTGTGAGTCAGCTTAAGCCTTTTTGTAACCAGTAGGTGAACTGATGTCCTTTTGTGATATTCAAAACTGTAATGAATGGTGGGTCTTCCTCACTGAACAAAACTTGAAATTGTAACAGCTTTGATAGAAAGCTCAAGCATATATCATTGTTTGCAAAAATGTTTATGTGTGTATAGACTGGGCAACAAGGTGCTGGAGAGAAGTGCCATGGAAAGGGACCTGAGGGTCCTGGTCAGGGGCAAGCTGACCATGAGTCATTGTGCCCTGGCAGCCAGGAGGGCCAGGCAGGTCCTGGGGGGCATCAGGCACAGCATCAGCAGCCAGGCAAGGGAGGGGATTGTCCTGCTCTGCTCTGCACTGGGGCAGCCTCACCTCCAGTGCTGGGGGCAGTTCTGGGTGCCACAAGATAAAACAGACATTAAACTGTTCAAGAGTGTCCAAAGAAGGGCCAGGAGGATAGTGGAGTCTCTGGAAGGGAATGCATCTGAGGAGCAGCTGAGGTCTGTTCAGCCTGGAGGAGACTGAGGGGAGACCTCATCACAGTAACAAATTCCTCCTGAGAGGAAGAGGAGGGGCAGGCACTGATGTGTTCTCTGTGGTGACCAGTGACAGGACCTGAGGGAATGGCCTGAAGTTGTGTCAGGGGAAGTTTAGATTGAATATTAGGAAAAGGTTCGTCACCCAGAGGGGGGTTGAGACTGGGCTCTGCAGGGCAGTGGTTACAGCACCAGCCTGACAGAGTTTAGGAAGTGTTTGGGCACTGCTCTCAGGCACATGGTGTGATTCTTGGGGTGTCCTGTGCGGGGCCAGAAATTGGACTTGATGATCCTGATGGGTCCCTTCCAACTCAGCAGATTCTGTGATTCTATAATTATAGTTTTTGTCTCGCCATGAAAAAAACAATTATAACTGCAGACCAGTGAAAAAAAAGAGAAGCAAGAAGTCAAGCAAAGCAAGCATTAAGTGAAAATCCTGAGGGATGAAAGAGAACTTGTAAAGAGAGGGGGTTGAGTTCATTGTCAGCTAGATGGAAGTTGAGCACAGTGAGCAAATAAGCTATCTCCTACTGTGTTCAGGGAAATAGATTTTCTAGTACACTCATTGTAAATAACAAGACCATGTAAGAGTTGTGCATCCTCTATATTAACTTCTTTTTTAGAATAAAATGACATTTTGACCCTGAATTTCTGCCAACTACTTGGGTGAGAAGAGAGTAACAATATTTATGCCTAAACAATTTGGTCCTGATGTTAAATGTATTTACTGCTGGAAAAATCTGACACCTTGTGATAAACTGTTCAAATTATTACATATCCCCACTGTTTAAAAATATGTACTGTAGTTATAGAACTTCAAAGAAAACTGAAATTGGCCTGAAGGAAGAACTGATGAGAAATCTGTAGTTATCTGCATTTGGAAAAAAATGAATCTTTGGAAGCCTTTTTTTGGCTAGTGTTTGCCTTTTATACTTGTATCCTTTTTTTTTTTTTTTTTTGGTTGTAACTTTTTTTCTTATTTATTTGACAGGCTGCCACTCACACACCTTCCCCCAAAAAGTCAACCATTGACAGTTTCTTATTCATTCTTATTTGCGCCCAAAAATGTTTGGATTAAGCTTTTGACAGTAGTCAAGAAATTCTGAAGATGGTAGACACTTTCTGTGAACGCAGTTATTTCTGTAATTCTATTTTTTTTCTGTCTGAACATTGCTGAATAGTATCACAATTCATTTTCATCACTGCCAAAATCTGAATTCTGGAGGTGTCACTAAGCAAATCTCTGATTGGAGTTTTATTTCCATGTTATTTGATTTCTGAAATCATTCCAAACATATTAAGGTGGGGAAAGAACAAGTTGAAAGATATAAACAGAGTAAGGAACAAAATTGACAGAGAAAGGAAAAAATAGGAAAGAATGCTTTCTGTAAAATAGTAGAAACAGAGTGGATCTATTTATCTGCAGAAGATAGATGGGCTTTGGTTAGTGGTTGGTGAAAGACTACTCCCATCTCTTTTTTTAAAATAATCAATTTTTTTGGTATTTTTAGATTCTTTTAATTCCCTTTATGTCTTATTTGCTTACTTTTCAGTCCCCATCCCTCCTTTTTTGGGCAGGTAATTTTAGACACAACTCTTTACTTCTGGCTTACCAGACTCTTCGCCTTTTGACAAGTTTTTCAAAGTCAAATATGTATTTATAGTGACTAAGACAATGCTGCTGTGTGGGGTGGTTATGTTGGGTTTTTTCCTAGCTTGTAAATTACAAGTGCAGTTCATGCCTGTACTTTCAAGACTCACATTTGTGGTTATAAACCAGTATTAGTTGATTAAGGCTAGTAGTTTATCTATTCATGTTCCATTCTCCAATAAATTGAAGTTAGAAATAGCTGCCCCAAATTTTCACCTTGGCTAGTGGAGTCTCTCATTGTCAATGAGAAGCTGAAATGTTCCATCAGAACTTTGTCACATCTTTATGACAGGACATGCTGTTGTGGTTTAACCTCAGACAGCAACTAAGCCCCATACAGCCACTAGCTCACTCTCCTCCCAGTGGGATGGTGGAGAGAATTGGAAGGGTAAAAGTGAGAAAAAACTTGCAGGTGAATGATATAGATAAAACAAAACAAGGAATCCCTTCACCATTTCCCGTAGGAAGGCAGGTGTTCGGCCATCCCCACAGGAAAGTCCTGATTTTGGAAGACAAGTGCCATTCCTCTGAATGTCCCCTTCTTCCTCCCTTCTTCCCCCAGCTCTATAGACTGAGCATGATGTCATAGGGGCATGGAATGTGTCTTGGGTCAGTTGGGATCAGCTGTCCTGGCTGTGTCCCTGCCTAACTTCTTGTGCACACCCAGCCCCTTTGCTGGTGGAATGGGGAGCAACGCTGAAGAGCCCTTGACTCAGCACCAACCAAAACAGCAGTGTGTCATAAACATTATTCTCATCCTAAGTCAAAAACAAAGAGCTATACCAGCTGCTGGGAAATAAATTTACTCTGTCCCAACTGAAACCTGGATATGTGCTAATGCCTTTATGTGGAGTGGAAGCAATGCACACATTTCCTAGGCCACACTCACGTCAGTACCAGGGGTTTATTTCATTCATTATTTCCCCCCCTCATTTCACTGTGCATTTCTCGCCCATTTTGTCTCTTCCTTGGGCTCTCTGCCATCCCTCAGTCTGTTCCAGAAGCTCTGTGCTATCATGTCATCATGGCTGCTAATCTTTTCTTCTCAGCCATCTGGATGATAGGAGTCCTTTTGCTGAGTATCTAAACAAAACAACAAAACAGTCTCCTCCTTCTGCTGTCCCATCAGTGACATCTGAAGTGAAATACTTACTTGGTCTATCGTGGGCCTGATCCTCCAGAGTAATTTTAGTTAAGAATTTGGCCAATGCACTGAAGTTTGTGTGATTATTTTTCTTTATTTAAGGGGAAAAAAAACAAAACAGGCAAGGGAGAGCAAACTCTTTGCAAGGGTGGTATGATAGGAGATTACTTGCCCCTTTCCAGTGAGATCTTGGTTGCAGTACTGTGCTTAACCTTTTCCCAGCAGTATGACAAAGTTTTAGGTAAACCAGAGGAGGTCCTGAATGCGACAATAGGAATGACAAGAGACTTAGAAGTGACCGATGAGGAAAATATGAGGAATTTTCCTTTTTCTTTTTACACCTTTCTCATGGAAAAAAGAGAAGATGGTCTACACTTATGGCCTCCAGTGTAGCAAGGTCTGTCATAAAGAGGTCAGCAATTACTTGTTCTGCAAGTTTGTGATCACAGGGGGAAAAATATCCAGTGAGTTTGCGACAGAAATTAGCTCCTATGTTAGAAAAACTGTATTTATAAAGGTAGCAAAGTGGTGAAACAGACTGACTAGGAAGATTGTGAACTTGCCCCAGGAAGAATTGGTGTAAGACAGTGTTGTCACAGATGCTCTAGGAAGTGTTTTGCCTGCTTTGTGTCAGGGGATCTCTTCCGTCTCTGCAGTTCTGTGGGTAGAAGAGTGGTAATGCTGGAGGCAGTGCACCAATGATTGCCATCAGCCAGTTCTTTGATCTGCAGGCAACTCCTCTCCTGGCTGAAGTTGATGGCAATACTGACAAGCTGCCATGAGCTCAGAATGGCCACATTTCCCACACCAACATTAACAAGCTGCTGATCTCTCCTGCCTGGAGTATCCCCTTACATTCTGTGCTCTTCAAGGGATGCTGGGTTACTGCTAAGCAGGCAAAAAAGTGCTGCTAGAGCAAAGAGCAGACTTGATTTTGTTCCTCCTGCAGTAGTTAGCAGTCATCATCATTACCACAAAACTGGGTGTCAACATGTAGCTCAGTCAATGAGGAGCACTGAAATATGTTCTGGCCCAGATTCAGGTGGAAGAAATGCTACCTTGGTCCCAGAGCCAGCCATTAGGACAGAAGGACAATGGTGGCATTCAGGCTGCCTGACACTGTTTTCCTGTCTCTCTGCCAAAGACATCCTGGTACCATGACTTTAGCAAACCTTGGGGATCACTGATTCACTAATCTTTCTCTGTGAATAAGACTCCCTGTTTCTCCCCAGGATTCATCTCTTTCTTTCTATTATTTTTTCTTCCTGTCTCTCATTGAAAGATAGAACCATAATATTGCAGAAAGATTTCATTAGAGAAAGGGCTGAATTGAGTACCCTTCTGTGATTGCTGTTGTTTGTGTTTTGTTTTGGTTGTGGGGTGGTTTTTTTGTAATAAGCAGTGAGTGCTCAGGAATTCATACCCCACTGCTGTGGTAAATATTAGCTCTCCAGTTACTGAACATTGTCTCTCTGCTCTGTCACACTGCTTTGCTTAGGAATGGCACTGTTTGGATCCTATTCCCCTTTGCTTTGCTGCTATTAAAACTGTGCTTCTAATGACAGTAAGGTTTTGTTATCTGCAGGCCTGAGGTGGTAACGTTTCACTTCTTTGTTTTTCTCAGGATGGGATGAATGTGCATATTTTAGTTCCTAGCATTCATTACAAATTCTGTAACTGTACTTTTTTTCTGCTCCTCTGCTACTTATTTGGGCAGGATTGCTTTCCCTCAATGGCCCCCACCCTCCAGAATGGGAAAGTGTAGGAGATAATCCATCACCTTACCTAGGGAACCTTTCAGATCAAGAGCCAGCCTGCTGGCGACCTACTCTATGTCTGCCTTACTGTGCCATGCAATGGATCATACATTCCTGGCTGGCTTACAGATGGACTGATCCGTTTGCCTCGTCTGCAGGCATGAGTGAGAGCTTCCTGCCATCGAGTGTCTCAAAAAATCCTCTGTCACATCATTCAGGGAAGCATTTTTCATTGGGGGAAGCAGTGAAAACACCTGCCCTGCTTAAAGCAGCTGCTGCCCGTAGAGCATGACTTCCATGACTGATGGCATGAGGAGACAGTCCCAGCTCTGCTTGCCATGTCAAAAACACAGACACCGGAGGGAGACAAAGTGAGGCAGAAAGTAAAGTCAACAGCAAGGGCGGGTGAATTAGGAGAGTGGAAGTGGGAAGTGTTGTAAATGTCTGTAAGAAGGGGAAAGGGGCAGAGATGCTTGAAAGCTGAAGAGAACTAAGGGAAGAACACAGGTGAAAGCCAGTGAGATAAGGAGTAAAAAAACTCAAGGGACTGGATGGCACCTTTAGCTGGATACACTCCTGGCTAAATTTATATATGAATTTATTATTTAAATCCTGTGTTGATGTTTTCCCTATCCTGATATTTTCTTGGTGCAAACTCAAATTTTAGGACCCTTCTTCAGGAAAAAGAGTAAAATAGAAAACCAATAATTAAGAGATATTATTAGAAGAAAAAAACTGTCAGCGTTTCAAAGCTCCTTTCACAGGTGAAAATGTTTAGAAAGAAGTATATTTTTCATCTGTCACTTAGATGCATTGTTCACCTTATGCTACTTCCTTGAAAGTGGATCTCCAGCCAACCATTCATCACCTGCTTTCCTAGCATTCTTTCCAGTGTTTCTAAGCCTTGGCACTTTTCCATTTCAGTACTCTCATTTAAAAAAAGTTACTTCTGTTGTTACATATCCAGAATAATAATCTTTCTGATACCAAACAGCAATATATTTTCAGGAATAGCTGTTTATCTGCTTAAAAAGCAACAGTTCATGTTTCACTATTGCTTAAAGAAATGTTTTGCTAGGAGGTCTTCATGATTATTATTTTTGGAACATTCTAGAATACAATATTTTGGGTGCTTTTCTTTGATGATTCTTTGAGTAGTCATAGAGTCTGCAAAACCCACATTAAAAACTGTAGCTAATGAAATGGGGAAAAGCAAGATTCTGAGGGTAAAAAGCAGAGCAGGTGAGCTGAGAGGCCAAGAAACTGGGTGGTTTGGCAAAGTAGCTTGACAGCTGGAAATTTCAAGACAAATTAGGAGGAGTTCTGGGATCTAGACATGCAGTCTGCACTAAATGTCTTTGTCTCCTGTTCTCCCACCCTACAGATGAGTAATCTCCAGTGATGTCAGTGGGCGTTATCCTCATGTCCTGAGGGTAATAGATTGGGCCCCCATAGTGTAAGTAATGCCTCATTTTCTCTTAAGCTGGAAAATCATCTGAGTTTCCCTTAAATGTTCCACAAGGGAGCTGAGAGGGAGGAAGAAAGGTTTAATATTCCTTTCTAGTTGCATCACTTGCATGTTTTGCAGTCGAGCTGCAGAGTACAAACGAAGATTTGGAATTGTTTAAATGGCAGGAGTTATTGCTTAGCTTCTCAAATATTTTGGCTGTTTAGATACTCAGTCAAGCCGCAGTTCTTCCCCAACAAATGCACTCATGGGAGGGCAAATGGTAAAGAACACGAACAGCCTGAAGTTGAGTAACTGTGGTTTTGGCAGGGAGGTGCCAGCTGTCATTGGAAACAAGTCCAGAATTTGTTGTGAGGATCTTCCTAAGGAAAGTCGATTTCCAAAAAAGTTAGAAAAGGAATGCAGCAATTCAGCAGTGTTTGCTAATGATGTTTATGCCACTTTATATTGGAAAAAAGGTTAGTTCATAAACAACTTCTGACAATGCAGTTCTTTGTTCTATACAAAAATACACATACAAAATCTGTGGGGAGAAAGGGTGTCCTGATTCTTTAGGCTCATGAGTCTTGAGTAAATTTAATTTTACAGAAAGGAAAAAAAAACCCCAAAATGTGTGCTCAGATGACATGAATGCCTAAACACGAAAGAATTATGAAAATGGGCACTGCACTGTAGGAAACATCCAAGGAAATTCTTTAATCTTCTAGAGGAAGTCTAGCACTGTGCTAGATGCTTTTCAGATGTTTAAGGGTCCATCCTTCATGTAAATGGTTAGTTTCACTTAAAAAGGAAGAAAGGGGAGGCTGGGAAAGATGGGAAGAAATGACTAGAACAAATGTTACTTTTGCAGATCCCAAGTGGAAGCAACAGAGAAAGAGTAATTTCAGACCTGACTCTTCCAGGAGCTGAAGCTCTGCCCCATGCTAGACAGAGGTACATCAGCCCTGGCACAAGCAGAGTGACAGGCCACGTAAAAATGAAATTAGGGAGGGCTCAGAGCAGCCCATTTCTCCCTCTTTTTCACTGAATGATCTTCTTAGCTGTCCTGCAGTTTTGGCTTGAGCTTACCAGAGTTCCCTCTAAGAGTATTTCTCTTTGATGTGAGTGAAGCAGAGCCATAGCCCATGCACATTGAAGTTTAATAAAATATATCCTTTATTCATAACTGCCTTTCCAGCATTGCTGCAGCAATTCAGATTTAATTTCTGGGTAGGAATGATTTACATGCAAAGAACAAGTACTTCAAAGTATGTGAAGATAAGAGACTTAGGTAAAAATTAAGCAGCCTGCAGTCCGCAGGATAACTGCGGTAGCTTTTGCACCTCCGAGAAGTACCAGACCGAGAGAACATTCCAACTGGAACAGCACAAAACAGATCTTTAATGAAAGCAATTGAAATAACACTAAATAAACTGTTTTAATGGTGCTCCAAAGAGATGTGTAAAAGCTGCTAGTAAAGTCAATTGAAGGCCTGTCACAGTGCCTCAAAAGTCCCTTCACGGCCCTCCTGCTAGCAGCAGTTCAAGTTTCTTTACAGCACATTAGAGGTAAGTGCAGCAGTATTATACCAGGCCCTTTGAAAAACTAATAAAAATATTCTCCCTGCGAGAGCAACCCACTTGTGCTAGGAGGGGAGCTGCATGCCCTTTGGTCTGGGAGTCATTTGTTTCTTCAGCTGGGATAAAGAAGAGTCTTTAATAATTCGCAAAATTGTTGTTAATAGTTGTATGCCCTGCTCTTGCCTCCTAATAGCAAGAAACATCCATTAAAATGTGCTGCTCAAAGTCAAACCCAAAAAATACAGTTCAGTGGCCTAAAAGTCCATTTTGGAATTGTGGCCTGCATGGGTAGGTTAAGCTGTTTCTAATGCTGAGTAGCACTAACCTGCTGCGAGACCATGCTCAGAAGTTCTCACGCAGAAAACTTTTTACTTGGCCAATGACCTTGTGCTCTGTGACGATGTGAACATGGGTGAAGTACATGAGGCGAAGTTCTGGTCCTTTTTTTTGTCAGTACCTGACCTGTGCCATAGGGAGGCTTCTGTGGAAATGCAACACAGTGAGATGCCGGGAGCAGTGCCTTTCCCCTGGGGTGATGGCTCACCTGGGAGAGCACAGTTTCTGCAGCATCTGTTATGAGTGGCCACCTTAAAAATGAACAGTAGATTGCCTCTGCTATGGAAACTGCTGTTTTCCCTTGCCATGTATTTAGACCTATAAAAAAACTTATCTAATAGGATTTTTTGTCCAGGCCATAAAACCAACATGTCAGCATTTAATCTTCTGTCTCCTGGGAGTGCTGGAAGCAGGTTCTGTGACTGCTGAGAAGATGACCCCATACTAGGCATGAATGCAAAAGCCGTTGAAAGTGCATCTGTGTTACTGATATTGTGTAGGTATTGCTATATTGGATGCTGAGTATGAGAAGATTCATGGAGTCAAATGAAAGACTTTGAACTAACAAATGGAGTTTGAACAGAGGAACAAGATCGCAATTTGCACAATATTTTAAACCAAAGATTCTGAAAAAGTGGTTTTGTTTGAATTTTATCATCTGTATTTTACCTTTCATTTTTGTATTTCTGATATGTGATAGCACAAATTATTTTTACAGATCATAAAAAGAATGTTGGATAATTTCATTCCAAAGCAAAAAAATTTGCACATTTTCTCCTAAATGTTTTAATTCCTATCAGGGCAGCATTATTTTTATACATGGAGTAGTTCAGATGGCAAGATTTCAGGTGGCCCTTTTGAAAGTCATTTGGAACACGTACTTTACCAAAAAGTGAAAGACCCTTGGAAAAAGGCAATAATAAGGGAAAAAAAATCCTTTCTGCCATAATCACTGCATTCTGTACGATTCACGTATTTTCTTATTCAAGTTATGGTACAGAAGCATTTTAAAGAATCATTTTTAAATCTCTCCTTGTGAACCTATGCTCTGCTTAATACCATAAGCAGAGCTGCATAGCCTCAGCAGGAAAGAAGACATTAAACAAGCTAATATTAAGCTACTCAAAGTTGAATTGTTTTCAGCAAAAAAAAGCCATTTGAAGACACTAGACATGAGGCCAAGCTAAAAGAAAGGATAGTTGGAAATGTTATGAGATATGGGGCGTAGGAAGAGGATGCTGGTTTGTAGTTGCTCTGTGTAGCATCTGACCTGTGTCCGGTGGCAGGGGATTAGTGTTTGGGATTCCAGTAAAAAGGTTTATCTTTTAGTGGGGAAAAGAGAGACAATGGTGGTCAAAAGGATGGCAGGCGTTGGGTTGCCCAGAGCCCTGCACAGCCACAGAATCACTTTCTCACGGGCACTGGATTAGTAGGTTTGCACTGAGAAGAGTGAAATAATCAGTGTTTATAGTAAATGCATTCATCTCATGGCTGCTGCTGTTTTAGTTCCAAATTTGTATGCACACATGATTCTGTTTAGATCCAGACAGATGGAGAAAACTTTTAGCTGTCATTTTTGTTACATTTTAGACAATCAAAGTATCTCCCTGTAGCCTCTTCTGCTGCACCCAGCCTAGGATATGGATCACTAGTGGCACATAAAGATACATGCCTACACTGTGTGATTCTATATCTTTGTTTTTACTATCTGCCATAACCAGTAACAAAGAGATTTGTGCAGATGACTATCGACAGTCGCTGAAAAGACACTGAAGCCCCAAGGCCCTAGCAAACCTGGTATCTCCCCTAGCAGGCTGGCTGAATTTGAGCTGTGATCTGGTTTCCTCATCTCCAACTGCACAACACATAATCTGATTAATGAAGTGGATGGCATTGCCACAGTCTCCCAAGGCCTTCACATTTTACATACACAACAGCTTCCCTTGATAGAAATAGGGGGTAAGAAAAGAACAACAGACATCTGTTGTTTGTCTTTTGTAATGCCTTGGGTGAGCACATTGTGTTTCCTTCACCTTTGCAGTGATGTACAATTGTCCATTTGATTGTATTATGATAGACTACATCAAAGAAAAGAGGCATAAGACATCTGCATATTTGGAAAATGGGGAATTAAATAATGGGAGTTGTTTAAAGACCTCAATGTATGTACCTGCTTATGCTGAATACTGCTTTTGGGCTGCATGTGGCATCTGGATCTATAATTTATTGTAATCTTAAAAAGGGAAAGGAGATCTTAAAAACTATATGTGTTGAAGAAAATATCCCATAGTAGTGATGCAACAATACAGAAAAGGCATCAGAAGACGTTTTTGTCTGTTTATCTCCGCATTCGAGATGAAAGCAGGACAGTATTGAGCTAAAAATTGGCAAAGGGACTGGGAGAGAGCAGATTTGGGCAAGGCTTTGGAAGTCATTCTTTGGCTTTTTGCTGCTGGGGTGTAGGGTCCTGTCACTGAGCTGCCTGGCACCTGGACATGACACGTGTGTGGCAGGTGGGTACAAGCACGCTGATACCCTGCCAGCGAGTGTTCGGTGCCTCTCCACTGCACCACTGCAAAAGCCCTGTGCTCTGGCAACCATTCTTGTGTGCAAAATGCTTTTGCGCTTCTCAGAATAATTGGATGGGAGGATTAGGTGGACAAGACAAACTTGGATTTGTTCCATTTGGACTGTAAACACAGGGTTTATTTAAATGTCCTATGCTGAAAAAGACCTGTTGCCTTGTAGCTACTGTACAAGCAAGTCCATACATGATAAAAGACAAGAAAGCCGAAGGAAAGCTTATAATATTTGTAGGCTCAGGTGATAAATAGGCTGAATAATTTTTTAAAAAATATTTGGAAAACTCATTCTGAAATGAACCCTTTGGATGCTTGTTCCTGGCAAGTAGGTGTGCGAGTAGTTCTTCCTGCTGTACTTCTCTCTTCCCTTTGATTTTTTTCCAGCCTCCTTTTCCTTGCAAAATCTTAGAAGGATAAAGGCTGACATCCTTCCTGTTTGACTCTTTTGATGTTGATTTCCCTTACACCTTTGCTTTGGTCATTTCAAACTTGACTCGCTCCTAAAGAAATGCCAAATGCCATGGAAACAAACTCAGCCCTCATGTAATGGTCTTGACCATTAGCCTCTTGTCTTACTGACTTCTCAGCAGAAGGAATTGAAGACTTGAGCCATGGCAAAGCTCCAAAGCAGAAAAGGACAAATATTGAGGGCATTTTTAAATGCTATTCTGCTGACAACAAACGCAACAAATAATAGAGGCAAAAGGTCTTCTATGACCTCAACTGAGGAGGCACCGGAAATGTCAGGTTAGATGAATCCTGCTTGCTGCTTTCAAAACATTTTTTTTTTATCCTAAGGAAAGGGGTTTAATTGCTCCAGAAATGCAATAAAATTTTGGGTTTGTTTTCTTTTCTGTTTACTTTCATTTTATTCTAGGCCGTCTGATATGCATGAGCAGCCACAACAGTTTTCATGGAATCCCACTGACTTCTTGTTAATAACTGAGTAAATGCTCATTTTGGCCCTGCAGCAGTACTGAATTAAATCCTCCAGAATATAGTTTAAAAATTTATTTACTAGTATACTGTAGGTAGAACAAAGTCATCTGTATGTAGCAAACACAGTTAAGCTGTAAGCGCCTGAGAGTTGATAACATTAACATATGATAATAATCATTAAAGAATCGGTGGGGGGGTGGATCAAATGGATGATCTAAGGTTTACAATCCGTGATAAAGACTATAGATGTTGAATGGGCACTTGCACTGTATTGTACATTATTCGTTTCTTAAACTTCTTGACAGAATTTTGATCAAGTTAATCAACAAAGACTAACGACCTTTTGGATTGCAAGTTAGATCATGAATCCATCTTTCAGAGACTGAAGCTCTGTTCTTTGTCTCTGCATAGCTTCCCACCCCTTTTTTCAGTCTTCACCTGATATTTCTCCCCTTTTTTGTGTATTTTTTTTATGACTGTATTCCAAGAGCTCTGATTTTGAGCCCCGGTCCTTGCTCTTTGTGCAGGAGCAAGATTTTAATTATCTTTTCAGAAGAAAAATTATTTGACAGCAGAAACATCTTCTAGTTCTGCAGGAGTCAAAAAAATCTTGCAGAAGATAGATTCTGTCCATCCAGTTCAGAAGTGATTTTCTGTCTAAAAACTGATTTAGAAAAAAAAAACAAACACGATGTAATGAATTTTCATTAGAAGTGACACATGTGTCTTTGTGTAGTTCAAATCAGTAGTGCAGTGGCGTAAGTTATTGTTTAAATAAACATCTCAAAGGAGAAGAAAGGCAAATGTACTGTCTGCTTTCACAACTGCTTGAAGTCTGGTCCAGTTAGGTGATTGCTGGATGTGTTCTCTAACTAGACATATGTGTGCTTGCCTAGTAGGTCACACAAATCTCTGTGGTGCAACTCTTTTCTCTTGTTTAAAGTGGATTGATTGCCATCATTGCATGTTTAACACTGGAGATTAGAATGCAAAAGCCATCTTTTGGGTCATGTTAGGAAACGTCAGCCTCTCCCAGGCTCTTATTTCATCCTGCTAATGAAACTGTGGATTTTGAGGCCACTCTTCTAAATAGCTTTCCCTCATCCCAGAGTACTATCTGACCTAGTGTACAGCATGGGGCCCTTACAGCCATCCTACATTTTCGTCAGGGCTCCATGATCACTAAACATTGACTCAACAGAGAGATTGGCAAGAAACAGTTTTTCTGTCTCTTGGTTGAACATCTTGATTAAAAAAGGATATAAAAGCCTATGTATTTTATTGCGTGATATGATTTTTCTGGAAATACTTAGATTTCTAGAGAAATGTCACTCAGGGGTAGAAATTTCTAGGTTTGATAATTTAGCATTTTGCTCAGTGGTGAGCCCCATTTTGATGAAGTGGCTATTATTTCCCACTGTTGTAACAGAAAGGTAGCTGAGGATTTCTGCCAAATGTCATTCAATTGAAATCTTTGTCTTGTCTTTTTGTCAACAAGATAAAAAGAATAAGCAGAGGAAATTATAAGTTTATAAACTTAAATAAATCCAATACTAAGCACAAGAACAACATGTCATTCAATGGTTCTACTTTATTGAAATGAATGCAGGTTAAAAAATTTGTGTGATAGCAGCAAGTACATAAATGCCATGTGAGGAATTACTATTTGAACCTTACAGAGCATTTTTCACTGGTATATTACTTCACACCTTTCAACAAATACTGCTTCAACATACCAGTGGGAAACAAAAAGATAGAATTAAGGCTTATAACACTTCCTTTAAAGTATGTTCTGAGAAGAGATACCTCCTTAAAAAATATCATGCGTACTTTCAGCTTCCACTAGGAACAAAAGGAAAGTACTCTGCCACTTCACTTTCTCTGATGTTAGATTAGTTTGATGTATACCTTAGTGCTGACATAATTCACTCTTTCAGACTCCCATCTCATTGTTGTTTGTGCAGGGAAAAACCCTTGGTTGTTTTCTTCTCTTAGACCTACTTTAGTGGAATGTGGGAAGATAAGCAGCAGAAGCATCCTCTGCTTTCTGTACAGTACACTTAAGAGGAAAGAAGAACATGTCTGCGAAGGTACAGAAGAAGAAATGCTACAAATTTGGCAAGTAGTGTAAAACTCCACCATTTAAAAATTCATTTTAAGTAAGTTCTCTTTAATGTAGGATATAGCCAACTTATGGAGTTTTATGTCAGAAGATGTTACTTAGCCAAATAGATAGCAAAATTAAAAAAAAACAAAAAACAAACAAATAAAATTAGGCACTTCTATAAAAAGTAGTAGCAATTGAGGCTTTATTGGGTAGACCAAAAACTTATAAGGGTCCTGCCAAGTCATTATTTTCAGGGCATAAACTGAAAAGACAGGCTTTTCCTCATTGTGTATTGTAGGTTTTAGATTTAGCCTAAGGCTCAGGAATTTGACCTAGTCCAAAGACCCAGACCCTAAAGCACCAGCAGAGATCAGTCTCACAAACTAGACCATGAACTGTTGGGGATAGTTGCTCGCTTAAATGTGTTGTTCCCTGTTTTCCCCTAAGAAGTGGTTTTGTGACAGAGGGCCATGGGATGGATTTAAATTGTAGAAGTTGGTAGTGGATCACTGAGAATTTCTGTCATTCAGTGTTTTAAAACTGACTGCAGCTTTTACTGGCTCACTGTTTGTTGATTGTTGGTGGCCGTCTGAATGCCTACTGAGTCAGCAGTAGTTACTGAGTGAATGAGCTGGGTGAAGATGATCTGCTACAAACACAACGTGAACCTAAACTCTATTTTGAAGGGCACTTTCTAGATTGCAGGAACTTCCAATGCCTGATCAGGTTCTAGCCAGCCTAATTTCATTCTTCCTTTCTAATGTTTTATTTTGTGAGTTGAACCAGAGTGTGTATGCATCAGTGAAAGCTGTGAAGTGGATCTGTTTTTACCTTTTCTATAAGTTAATCTCACCAAATACCAAAAAAAAAAGAGAAACAGGCTTTTGTGAGAATGTCTGTTTCAGGAGGAACTTAAAACTCTTAAGAATTTTCCAAACTCAGAGTAACTAAGTCAGTGTAGAAATTAGAAACACAATTTCCAAATAATCTTCTTCCCTTACCTACTGTGATTTTGCAGCTGGTCTCAGTTCCCAGCATTTATTTTAATCAATACAGGGACTTTTTCCGGTTGTTTCAAATTATGCCAAGATTGTTCTGATGTATAGGACGGTCTTGCCATTGCTACTAAGGCCTGTCTTCTCTGCCTCTCCCAGGGGCTTCTCAGTATCTTCTATAACTGCAGGCTCCAAACCTGATGCTGCAGCTCTCTCCTTCCAAGTCACCCTGCAGTCTTCTCTCCCCTTTGCACACTCAGTTACTCACCAAGGAGGGAGTAATCCTATGTCCTTTCAGCACAGTCTGCTGCTCGTAAGTGAAAAAAAACAAACAACAACAAAAAAAAACACTCAAAGAGAGGGGAAAATACTCCAACAAATTAAACAGATAACTTTCATTAACAAATAGCAGATTCTTAATTTCTTTTTGTTTTTCTCCAAATCTCATTGTAGCATTGGTGGGTTTTGAGAACACATATGACTTCTAGGTAGTGAGATATAGAAACGAGATGCCTGGTCTGCATGTTCTTGCCGAGGTTTGGGAGTGGCGACAAGAGGCATAAAGAGCTCAGGCCTTTGTCTTGTCAAGAGGCCAAGTTTGCTAGCTTAGTGCAGCACAGAAGTCATCACAAGTCACCCCAGGTAAACCAGTATGTCAGCATCCCACTCAATGTTCAAACAAACTGGTTCAGCAGATTTTACTGAGCAGGAGGGTGTCTCTGTACCCCTGCCTTCTGTGGTCTGGATTAAAAATAAGGGTGCATGAATCTTAATCCAGGTTGCATTTTCAGACATGTGAAAATAGTGTTGTGTATAGCTCATACTTATAGCATTTATGAGGAAGACATGAATTCTTCTTGGTGTGGTAAACTAGGCCAGAAATAAAAAGTGGTGGCTGGATCATGACCAATATGAATTTTCCACAGTGTTTCCTGTATTAGCTAACATTTCATAGCAAAACACCTCTGATTTAGAGGGACCAATTTTCACTTAGTATATTGCTGTATCTGTTGACTCTAAGATTTATGGGGAGCTTAAACTGGTCTCTCCAAAAAGTCACACATTTATTACCTGATTAGCAAAAATGAAATTTTTTCTTAGGAGCATGTTCAGGCCATCACAGCTCACTTTAAATGCATTTATATTGGCATTCCTTTATTTGAGAAGAACAGAAACATGCAACTGGTGTAGTAATGGACATGAACTGTTTGGAAACTTTGTGGGCACACATGAACAAGGATGGCATGTTACACCTTCACATGGTCACATGCTTTTATGGCCGAATGGTACCTTCAGCAGAGCCTTATGCCAAAGGATAGTTTGGAAAGGCCATGCCAAGTAAATGCAAACTAAGTTTAGATTAATTATGGATAGAAATGAATAAGACAATCTTTGTGTGCTTGCCTGTGTGCTTGCCTGTGAAATTCTGATTTCACTCCCTCACCACCTCGTCTTCATCACTTCTTCAAAGTTCATTTGGAGTTGCTGGATAAAAGGAGAGATCATCCATTCCTTAGTTACTCATTTAGCTTGCTATAAATTTGTGCTTATTAAGAACTAGGGGATTACGTCTAAATATGAGCCTGGCTGGTGCACAGCTTTCCTTTGTTTCTCTTTGTAAGCAGAGGTGAACTTGCAGGGTGCTGTGAGAAGTTCTGAGATAATGTGCTTGTCTCCTTCAGTGCTCTTCCACCTACTTCTAGAAGGATTGAATTAATGAGTATTTGAAGAATTGCTTAACTGAATACTTAAAGCTGAATGTCAGGGTCCTTAACGTATGACAATCATGTCAACTATTCCTGGAAACAGAGAGCCATGATCCTGGTGGGCAGGGGAGAAGAGCTTGGGAAGGTGTCGAGGTACAGCTAAAAGTCACCTCCTCAGACTGCAGGCATAATCTGCTGCAAATGTGTGAAAAAGCAAACATAAATCATTCCTGTTGTTCTTGTCTCAGAGAAACGTGAGTGCTGTACAAAAGACAATGCACATGCTCGTAACTGAATGCTTCATAGGACATATACTCTCATCTAATATACCCACAGTATTCTGTATGTAACACTATACAGATTTCTATATAATTATTTGTGAGAAACCTGCATCTTTAGAGAACTGTTATGATTTTACTGTGATGCGTTGCAGTAAATTAAAAAAAAATATGATTTATGCCATGGTAATATTAATTTTGTTGTTATTCACTTGCAACAGCTATTCATTATACAGCTCTATTGACATGTACAAACTGAAACAAACCCATCTGCAAATTCACAGCAAATTTGAATCAAATTAGATGAAGGTTTACATTTTATGAAAGTTTGAAAATGACATCATTTTTTTCAGTGTTTCCCTAACTTTCTACTTGGCTCATTATAACTGTGGAATGGCTTGTCCTAGAAATTTAAATTTATTTAATCTGTTGGTTTTGGCAAAGACTGATGTCTTGACTCATTGCAGAGGCCTTGTTGGCAGAATTAATTAGCACTAATAGCATTAATAACATGGTTTCTTGCATACCTCAAGGGCATCACAGTGCTGATGAATTCCACATGGTCCTAAAAAGGAATAAAGCAGTGGAGCAAATAAAAAAGGGGTATGCAGCTTCATTCTTGCTTATCATTGACATACATTCTTGAAAGCAAAAATCATAAACTATGTATTCTGGAGCATAGCTCATTGGGAAATTTATGCTGACAAAATAGCTTTAGTGCATTCAAGGTGGCTACAGAGTATGGGCTATTTAGTTATGGTGAATGGATGAACTGAGGATTAGTGTTACAGGAGCAGAGTCAAGGATGTGGAAACAACCTTAATCATGTCTCTTCTTGACTCATAGTATTTGAGTTCATGAGTAAGTGTGCAGATGAATGTTCGTTTATAAGATTGCTACATTTTTCTAAATATTTTTCCTTGAACAATATTTAAATTGACCAACAATTTTAGTAGCTTTTTTTTCTCTGCATTTATTCACATACAGGAGAAACAGAAAATGTATTAGCTCTTAGGATGCAATTCAGTCCCACTCTGTAACCCAGGGCATGTCCACTTGCTCTTCTGTGCATCTGTTCATTCCTTTCTAACTTACTTACTTTATGATTTTATTATGAAGATTTATTCACCCACATCTAGATACCTCTTCAACACCCTGAACACCAGGGTACTGTAGCAGAGCAGATCAATGCAGAATTTTAAATATATTTTGTTAAATATTTCTGTGACAGGGCTTTAAGCTAATGCAATGCTATGAAGCCCTTAACAAGGAAAAAGACTTGTTAGTGGTGCCAGGTAACTCAGGTAGTAAGTCTGAAGTGTAACATGAGAAATTAGATGTTGCACAAAAAAATAGGGAGTCTCTGGTTTAGAGAAGGGTTATTAAGGGTGTGCCCAAGGTGCCAGTAGAGCTGTATAGATTTGGAACCTCTAAAAGCAGTCTTGAGAGGAAAAATTGGGAACTAACCTGAAGGTATTGCTAAAGACTAGAATGGGTGATCAGCATGCAGCTAAATTCTCCTCTCAATTAGAAAGCTCACAGTAGAGAATAACTGCTGCACAATGTGTGGGGTAAGGAAGCAATGAAATATTTATAAATGATAGTCAGAGATAGAAATACTGGAATTCTAGTTACAGGACCGTTAGACCCTACAATATGCAGTTTGATTGCAGTCATGCATGGCTGATCCAGGGCTGACCCTAGCTGCATGTCTGGGTGAGCTGACTGAGATTGCTTCCTAAAGGCAAGAGGACTGGAAAAAGGCTCTTGAGCAGGCAGTTATGGTGTGTGCATCAGCTGTACCTGGCATGGTGTTATGGGTTAGTGGGAAGGTCAAAGAAGGGCCCTGGAAGATGCAGTGAGTGACAAGGATTGGAAGAACATGTCTAATATACACATTTTTGTAGTACCATCTAGGTTTGGGTAAAGGTGAGAGAAAGAATAGTCTCCCAATGTGCTTCAATGTGTGTTTTGTATTGAAGAAGAATTACTGCAAGTGCACTTGCTGCAAGTGTCTGGCCAGCTCAGATCTTAACTAGCCTGTGGGCTAGAAGGGCTAATATTTAAGTTCCAAAAAGGGGGTTTCTAAGTTTAACGAGCTCCAGAGCTGCACTTGTGCAAAATCAGATTTGAAATAGAAATTCTGAAATTTCACATAGACAAATATCTTGATTTTTCTGAGGCTAATTGAGGCACTTCAGACAGAAACTTCTAAAGAACCACATGCAATGTATAATCTGATCTGTGCTCAATAAAGTTTTGCAAGTGTGGGCTTTGCATCTTATTTTGAGTCCAAATGTAAAACTTAAAATGCCAAGGGTACAATAACTCACCTTGGCAACAAACTGTCTTTAAATTATGAGATATGGTGCTAGCCTGATGAAGCATGGAAAAAAAATGTCATACAAGGCCTCCAAAATATGATGTTGTAGCCTGTGGATCAAAAACTACCAGCTATGCACAGGGGGAGGAAATTAATAGTCTTCTTTATGAAAAGAACTCAAGTCTGTTTATACTATTTATTGGTGCTTTGTGGGGATGCATGTTTATTATCTGGCACGGGTCCTAGCTCTTGCTCAACTCATTCTACTAATGGTGTTTTTCCTACCTGCCCGTGCAGTGAACTCAGTGCCAGAGTCAGTCAGTTAAACTATTTCTACCTCATGCATCATCCTGAGAAGCAAAAGAGAGAGCTTCTAGCAAAGCGAAGTGTCATCAGCTAGGAGAGTGATATACAAAATATCTCCACAGCACAAAGCCTGTAACTGTCTAACCATCTCTGCATGAGCACCACAGAAAGAGTATTGCAGGAAAGCAATGAGGCAGAGAGTGACCTTCTTATACCAGCTGAGAGCTGAGCCCACAGGCTTTTTTTTGTCATAACATTGTCAGCCACACAGTTCAGTGCCTTTCATCATGACTGATTAATCAGGTTCTAAGAAAAATTATATTAAGCCAGAGTGGGTTTTTTGTTATTGGTTTTGGTCTTGGTGGAGATTTCTTAGTATTATTATTTTAATCTATGTCCTCTGCAGGCTTTCATTGATGAAAACCACCTTCATACAGCGGTGAAAACATAAGCACATCATAAGAATATTTGAAAGTATCAAATGAACAGCACATTTCTTCTGACAGCATCCTCAGAAGCTCTTAATCCATGCTGCCTGCTGTTCTATACATCAGCTGTTACCTGGCAGGAGAGACCAGCTCCTGTTCCAAAGCACTGTGAGCGCTGTCCCCAGCCGTGGCTGCCACTGGACAGTGCCAGGGCAGCACTGCTGGGGTGTCAGGTGGGTGCACTTACTGTTCAAAAATCATCCCTGCTGAGGGATGTGCCAAACCTCTGGAAGGAGTAGAGTCCCCTGGCATTATCTCTGGCTTGCTTTTGTTTAGGATTTTCCCTCATTGTATGAGCAGCTGTGAATGGAATGACTCTTGGTGTATTGGATGGGCCTATGGATCCATGGTTTATGCATACCAGGCTCATGCCAGTGTTCTCAAGAGTATCTGGGGGAGGTGGCAAGGGAAGAGTCAACAGTGCTCTCTGCTATCCTTTAAATACTCTCTGCTTTTTGGCATTTTTATAAAGATGTGTTTTGCAAAGGTTAATTAGCATCTTAAGTCACAGATCTGTCACTAAGGTGGGATCTTCCACTTGTGAAGAAAAAGGATGAGACTGCTGGGAATAGAATAAAAAAGGCAGAGAAAACATTCAGACATCTGAATGCAGTCAAACCTCTTACAGCTGGGGAAGGATCTTGAAAATGTTTTATTTCAACAGGATGACAAATCTAAAGAGGACAAAGAAGTTGCTCTTTTTTTCTAAACAGTTCTTTCTGTTTTCCTCAGTTGTTCACTTTTCCCCCAATGATTCTTCTCCTTGTCCCCCACCACTGGCATATATAGTTTACCAGGAAATCAGCAAGTCAGGAAATAAGACGTGGTATATTTTCCGGAAATGCTTCAGATAAGAAGTTGAGGATGAGGGTGTAATGTCAGCAAGCTTTTGTGAAAGAAAAACAGTAGTAGGCTGTTTTTTTTGTAAAAAACTACAGTCTCCATGACTGATTTTTGTGGATTTTTTCATTTTCAGAATTATTTCTAAGGACAAAGGCTAGTAACACTTTATTTCTAAAAAAATAGGGATTATCCTTTAAATTTTGCCTAAAGTAGGCTGACCCATCACCTGCTAGCTCTCTATATTTACCTTTCTGTTTCCACAAATCTGTCACCAGCAGCTGTGAAGGAACCACTTTTCCTGCTTGAGGATTCTGAAAGTCTGCCTGCTGCACTTTGGCCTTCAGTGACCTTGCTAAATTATTCACATTGGTCTGAAGCCTACTGGTTTTGTTGTACTTCACATCCAAGGGTTGCAAGAAGAATCCAGTACTAAATTTCTAAATATTTTTGCTGCATTGCCAGCCTTTGGCATGCTGAGGTTCATTAAAGGCTTCTTAGCAGAACCTGTGTGCTTCTCCAGGTGCTGAGTGGAGGATATAAGTGCTAGAAATCCCTTGGGGCAGTTCTGTTGTGAGATCCAGCGTGGTTCTCTTGCCCTCTGCTCAGATGGAGGATGTTTGCTAGTACCAGTGCACAAATCATGTCACTCACAATGACGTCCTCTTTGTAGGATCCCCTGCACCAATTCATGTGCTTTCAGTTAAATAGTAGCCATTTATTACTGTATGGTGCACTTACAGCAGCTCTAATCCATATGGAAAAGAAATCCAGAAGAGAAAGCATTTTCAGAGATGCTATTAATGGCTGTAGGATTTATTCTTCATCAGGCCCTTAATTTAGTTTGACAAGACTGCTCTTGCTTTATTGATGACTCAGTTCTGTGCTAGTTTTGTGGCTTCTTGTAGCAGCTGGTGTACCAACTGGTTAAGCATGTGCCCCAAGGCAGGAGAGAGACACAAACTACAAGTGCCAGGTCACGTAGGGCCAGATTTTAAAGGTTTCCTTCTATTAAATGGGAGCCAGACACCTAAGTACTTAGGAAAAAACATCTGGACCTTACTTCTTAGTGTACCTATCATGTATAGCAAACACTCATTTTCCCTACATCTTGAAAGAACAAGACAAGATCTGTGGATAAAGAAATGCAAATGATGTGTTTGGAACAAAAATAAATTACGACTGGCAGTGACCATCTAATTGAAGGGACCTCATTTGTTATACAAACCAGACAGGAGCTCATTGCAACAAACAGTAAACTAATTGCTACCCTCATGTAAAAGTTAGGGGAATAATTAGGGCTTTTTTTTATTTTGGACACTTGTACTTTTGTGTACCAAATTGGAGAGGGACTATCATGAGAAGGTCAAAAGATTGAGGGAGAAGCAGAAACTTGGATG
Source organism: Phainopepla nitens (assembly GCA_013400175.1). NCBI lineage: Eukaryota > Metazoa > Chordata > Aves > Passeriformes > Bombycillidae > Phainopepla > Phainopepla nitens. Next base: position 502,524 of record VXBQ01016762.1, on the reverse strand, counting down.
GAGAAATCTGTGCTCTAAATTATGCATCTGCTGGTGTAAGAGGATCTTGTCAAAGCCTTAGATAACATAAGCAGGAATCCATGGTTGTATGGTTGGATTTTTTTTTTTTTTGTGCTGAGCACTCTCTCTGTTGCCTTTAAAATTTATTATATCTTCAACAGAATGGTTGGGGATCCCTCCATAAAAGAAGGAAGTGTAGGTGAGTGAGCCTTGCAGATTGCATGTATGGTTAGTTTTTATGGTTCCTGACCTAGAACTGAAGTTACACCTCAGGAAGAAAAAGAGTCACAGCCCAAAACCACAGCAAACGTGACCAGACACATTCAAACAAGACCAGAAATAGGTACAGGGTCTCAGCTCCCTCTGTCTCATGACAGGTGGCTCGACGTGAGTATGCCTTGATGAAGACAGCAATTGCCCCCACTGCCACATTCACCTGAGTCTCATCTTTAAATACCTTCTAGGCCGTTCTTTTGCCAAGAGGAAGTTCCGTGCTTCATACTTGGATAAAATCTTGTAACTTTTCTTCAAGATTCCTTTTTCTGCATAAATGGTATGTTTGTCCAAGGCAGTTGTTTTACTGAGTAAATGGGAGGAAGAAGACAACAAACCTTGGAGATACCAGTCACTTCTCAGGAAAAAAGGTGATGCTGCTGCAGGCTGGATTTTTCATTTAGATTTTCTCCGGCCCCCTCAGAGCTGGAATCAGCTCGATTCAGTGATGCTGCTGTCATTTTACTTGCTGCAGCTCAGTGCTGACTTGCACCTCGCAAATTTGCATGTTTTCCCCCTGGAAGTTGAGCAAATGCTGATCAAGGTGATGAAAGTTTATATATCAAGCCTGGGACAGACCAATTAAAATTTGAAGCCTGTTTCAAATACGTGTTTCTGTTTTTCAACAGAGTTGCTTTAGTACTGAGGAACTGAACTTCCCTTCCGAGTCCTTCTCTTGGGCACTTTAGTGAGTAAATTATATAGCCGTATCTTTTGATCTGGAATCAAAGTGCTTCCAGTCGCTCAGTGTTCTGGATGCAAGAATAGATTGAGGGAGTGTTGCTTTGGTCATTACATAACCAACAGTTGGCAAAGATGGCATTTATTTCTGGTGATTACTCAGTAATTGCATTTAGCTGATTCCAAATAAAAAAAAAAATTAATAGTTCTTTGCATCACTAATGAAAAAGTTAATAGTAATACTGTGTAATTTGCTTGTGATTAGAGTGTACACTGAGAGTCAGTTAGTGCTGCAGCTCACTTGGGTTTTGGCTCATAAAAATGAAATTATATGACTACATTAAGTCTCATCTGGCTTTTAGGATTCATTGAACTGGAATCTAGTTTCGTTTCCCTTAAAACAATTACTAAGAATTGCGTAGTTTTGTGACGTTAGTCAGGATTTATGCTGATGTAACTGAGACCAGTTTCAAGCTCAAAGCTTTGCAATTACAGTGGGAAAGGATGTAGGAGTACTTGCAGCTGATTGCTTGCTGCACAGGTTGTCATTGGCCTCTCTTTTTAGGCCGACAGTGACAGATTGCTCTGTCAGACCAGCTCGAGACTAAGTCAAAGAGCCCGGGCCTGCAGTGTTGGATTTCCCAAGGAAAAGGCTGGGTGGTAATGGCTGGGCAAGGTTACTGCCCACTATTTTAATAACCATTCCTATCAGGGAGGGGACACTGAGAGACACTAACTGAGGTACAAGCCATATTAAAACAGGAAGCTTCTTTGACCCCGACTTTGACTAATTTTGCATATGATGGAACGTTTTGAGGACACTTTTTGTTTGCTTTATAACTAGTGAGAGCCTTGACAGGAATTACATTCTCCTTGCGTATACTTCTAAACAAAGATGTGGCATAATATCAGCATCCCAACAGGATACTATCTGAACACAACAGAAATGCAGTGTCTGGAAGGGATTCTGAGGACAAAAAGAGACTGAATGCAATTAAATTATAATAAGATTGTGATTAAAATTCCCCTGGGTTCTGAAATGAATACATAACATGGTCCTAACCAAAGGCAAGTGTCCATTTTCTAAGACAATAGTTAAGACAGCTGAGTGAAAATGGGCCATTCATGTCTCTGACTAGCCTTGCAGCCATGCATACCTGAGTGCTAGTGAATCTTCTGTCACTTTTCCACTTTGGAAAAAAAAATAAAAATAATAAACTCAAAATACTAGCCTTATTATCAGTCCAGAGTTTCAGTGTTCTCTTTTTACTTGCTAGTAAAGAAGTAAATTGAGTCAATGTATAAAAAAAGAGAAATCCAACTCTCTGAAGAAGAATTAAACGGTAAGATACCACAGGAATTTTTAAGTCTTTCAACACAGTAGAACTGCATTTCTTCTCCAATACATTATTTTATATTAGTTTTATTGGGAGAAAAATTAGTTAAAAATAAGTCATTCTATTTCATGCAGTAAAGCTAGTGAGAAAAGGTTCCACAATGCTACAGCAATTTCTGATTCAAAATCCATAATGCTGTGAGACATCTGGATACTTTTTTTTTCCTCTAAATAGGTTGACCCTTCTCCAGTTCTCTTGAGTGAAATTCTGGCTTCATTAAAATCAAAAGCAAAATTCTTTCTGACTTCTGTGGGCCAGGATTTTGTCTTGGTACACTTCCCTTAAGAACCTTTCGTCTTTCAGACCATGGCTCTGTGGAGCACTTAAACATATGGTTACCTCTCAGAATGTCTATTTGTTAGCAGAAAAATGCTCTTGAAAATATGTTCATCATCAAGATAGGTAATACAAGCACCACTCAGAGACATCAGCTGGGAGAAAATACATTTTGAGGGAAATGTTCCTATTTTATTTATTTTATCCTGTGAACATTTAGTCTGCTTGTAAGAATCCAATGGGTGCACTTCTTCTTTAGATTTGCCTAGTAGCTTTTCATCCCTGGCTTCCATAGAAGCAGGAGTGCTTTGATGAATATTGCTGTGGAGATAATTAACTCTAGTATTTCATCAGCTGTATATTACAAGTAGAAGAAAGAAGGGAGGCTAAAGAATCAGAAAGTTAAGTAGCCAGATTAAAAGAATGTGGCTCGTAAAAAGATTGTGTTGCTGCTGTAGTTCTTCCAAGGAAGAATTTAATTAGTTGCCTTTTTGCTACATGCTTTATTATGCTGCTCAGATTTATGAGACAAAAAAGGTGAAAATTTATCTATTTGCTGCTTCTTTCAACATTCTGCCAAAAAAAGAGGGAACATTTAGGTCAAAAGTTACTGTTCTGCTGAAGAAAGGGAATTGCAGATTGCTGAGGGCATCTCATTAGCATCAGTATCTGCTTCTCTGCATGAGCGGCAGTAAGTGGATGTCACAGCTGAAGAACAAATGAGAACATACTGCACCAAATATCATCTTTCCTGACGCAGCTTTTTACCTCTGGTGAAAGCCCGGTGATTTGTGGAACTTCCTCTCTGACAAGCTTTGGACTGCTGCTTTGCAGTCCTTGCCGTGTTCAGGAGAACTCAGCATGGTGCAGAACCAAGGGCAGTCACAGGCCTTGCTGCAAGAGACTCAGTGTGAGACAGTGCTCAGCTCTGAAGCAGCATGAGCTGGTCACAGAGCCAGGCACTGCAGGTCAGCAATGGTCAGCGGCAAGTACCTGGCTCAGGAATACCGTCAGAGCTGACCCCAAGGAGCTGCTCTGAAGAAAGACACTTAATGCCATCAAAGGTCTACCACTGGTCCCTACCTTTCTAATTAAAAAATATCTATATGTAAGTATAGCCAAACAGGCAAATTTCAAATAGTGCATCTCTTGGAAGAAATGTGAATATTTTATTTAAATCAATGAAAACTGTAGTTCTGATTTGGAAACATAGCTCCACGTATTCCTTCTGCACTACAGGCCTTTGCATTGAGATGCCTGTGGTAGAAGGAATGGCTGCTGTAATTTGCATTCATCTCATTAGTTTGTTTATAGAATACCCTGAAGAGAGACTTTTTGTGGGAGTCAGTATGAGCAGATGGAAATAAGAGACCTAATAATAAAATGCATGCTTAAGAATGACATAAAATTTTACACAAAGGCAGAGAAAATTGAACATGGATCCCAGCTACTTTTAAGACAGGAACAGTTGTGCCAGTGTGAGGAGAACAATTTGGCCCAGTGGATATTGCTAATTTGATTTTATGTACAAATACAGAGATGCCGGGAGCATACAGTATTGATAATTAGGGCTTCAGGGTACTGGATATACTGCATAATTCCTCTGAGCTGTGGAGTGCATACACACTGAAACCAAGTTAAGAAAACACAAGCAGGGAGAGAATTTGGGCAAGGTACTTTTTCCCCCTTTCTGTGTGAGAACATGCCACTTAAATTCTAAGAAGACACTCCCCTGATATTTCCATTAACTGAACCCAGTCTCCCATGAGGAGGTGAATGGGAGGAGAAGGGTGTTCACTTTTCCTGTCTACAGTGAAACATTTTCTCATACCTATGACTAAGAAGGGAATTTTGGTGCTGAGGCTGGTTTTCCTTTCCCTCTACTGTGTTTCTCAATACAGTGGTAGGAGCAAGCACTTCTTTACTTTGGTCACTTGGCCTGGGGAGAAAAGTGGGAAGGGAAGCTGTGCATGTTGGCCCAGTGTCAGGTGCAGGTGTGAAGGGTAGACTTGTGACTCTGCAAAATTTTTCTGAGGAGATTCAGCCTGGTTTTTAGTCTTTCTGTATTCACTCTGACTTTTAAGTTCCTCTCAGATCAGTGATTGTGCAAGAGATTTGTTGTGTCTTGGTCTCCTGGTCATCCTTTTTCTTTGGTCCTGAGTAAATGCAGTCTGTGGAAAGCTGCTGATGGTTATTTCAGTGCCTTCTTGGCTGCTACACTTTCCCTGGATTCTTCCTAGGCTCTTCTCATCCTTTTTTACTGCCTGTACTTCCTGTACCTGCATGCATATCCCTGGAGATGGGACAAGTATGGACTCTCTAAATATTCAGTAGCTTTGGAGAGGCCCTTTGCACTTATTCAAGGCATCTTTGGTCTTCTCTGATGCCAAAAGTAATGGACCTCAACTGTCGCCAACCAGTGTCTTGCTCAGATAGCCTTGCTTTATCCTAACCAAGTGGTAAAGTTACATTGGTTAACTCCAGATCAGATACAAACAGTTTGAACACAAACTTGAAGGATGTATGCGCATAAGAAGACAAACAGAAGAAAGTATGTTCTAAAAATGTGTTAAACATCACCACATACAGGCCTCAGGCCGTATTTAGATCTTGAGCTTTTGAATCTGAACTGGTGCAGGGTGCCCAGCATGGTGAAGTGTCTGCCCTTTGGCATAAGCAGATTACCTTAGATACACAGTCTAACATAAAAGAAGGGAACACAGTCTATTCTTAGTGGTGGCATCCCCCTTAAGAGTAAGAAAGATATTTAATGGTTCATAAAAAGCAGACAACTTCTGCTTACCTGTGGCTCACAGCACAGCTCATATCTTAATAGACAAATTGTCTCCTGGATACTTCACAACCCATCCAAGATTATTTATATCCTCTCCCACATGAGATTACAATATTTCCCTGATGGTAATTACAGCAATGGCCCACATGGAACAGCAGTATGAAAGAGTCTCTGGTCCTTCATTTCACAGGCAGCAGCCAGAGACAAGGAGCAGAGCCAGCTAGCTGGTCCAGGGGATCTACAGCACCTGCTTTGAGAGGTTCTGTTTTTCACAGTGGTCTTCTGAACTGTGCACACAAGCATGAGGGAGGCAAACTTGTCTGCTGCAAGACCCTGAGCACAGGGAAAAAGGAAGACTTTTAAGAAATTGTAATTCTAATGAATTTAAATAATATAAATATTGCATAAACCTGTTGGCTACCTTAGTTATTTATGAATTCAAAGGAGTTTAATTCCTGAAGCAGGAAGAACTCAAGCCTCAAAGGTTTCTGCTCCTGAGCCCTCTGACTTGAGGTCATTGAATAATTGGCCTATCAATATTTCCTTTGGCTGCCGAACGTACACGCAAAGATCTGGAAGTCTTAATCAGGGAGGACTTGTGGATATGGCATATGTGAGTGGGTATTGAGCACACCTTTAAATACAGCTGGTGTCAGGCAAGCTTGTATATATGAATTGTAGTTTAATGTCAGCTACAAATTTTGTCAGAACAAATAAGAATGACAATCAGTTTCTGACAGTGCTTTATGTAACAGCTTAGCTGTAAAAGTACCCTTTAGGCCATTAAAGTTTTGTTTTGAACTTTCCACTTTCTCAGACATTTCAGAACTGGGAATTTTACATTGTCTGCTCCAGATATGATTAGTCTTGAATTAAAAATAAAATGTGTTTTAAGAGTCTGTAACTCAGAGTCAGAAATGGTGAAGTAGGCAAAATAAAATAATTTGAAAATCTACCAAGACCCAAGTCAGGCATAAAACTGAATCTCAGATTCAAGAATCTTGTTTTAACCATAAGACTAATTCTCCCATATGTTTTAAATAATTCTGAAAGCTGCGTTTTAAAAACTAACTTCAGAGTATTCTGCTTACTCTCTGGAATTCTTTATATGAAATTTGTTTCAAAAATATTGCTGTTTACAGACAGAACCATATGGAAAGAGTTTCACACATTTTTTTTTTCTATATCTTAGCTGGGATTGATTAGTGTGACTTGTGTTTTCAAAAAAAATCCAACAAAACAGGCAGAACCCCGGCTCCTTTACAGTAGTAGCTGCTTCCAAATGAATGGATCTGATTTCCTTTCTAATATTTGCAGGGCAAGAAATGACTGCTCAGTTTGTCTTTCCTTCTGTTGAAGTTTGTTAAGTTTAGTCATTCCAAAAACAGTGTCTCTCATTCCTTAAGTTACAAATCCTTACTGAGCTCTCTAGTAGAGGTAATAGAATTTTATTCTACATTCCACACTCTGCTTTTATCAGCTCTCAGTTTGAAGCTGTGACTTCAGTTTGGCAAGGTCTTGCCCTTTTTTTAACCTTCAAGGAGGCACAAGGAGCAGTAGCATGACCATCTAAACCCTCAGCTTATGTCTTCCAGCACTGTAACACATGACTTTGTTATTCTTCCACAGCCTATATACAGCTGGCATCAGAGCCTGACCTCAGGTTGACTTTCAAGTTTGCAATATTTATATCTAAAGAACCTGAATCAAAGTAAGATCACAACATAAAAGTAGACAGGCTGCCCTAACCTAGAACAACTTCTAAATGGGCTGACTCACCGGGCACCCCATTGACAACAAGGACTGAATGGATTTTTCTTGTTCTTAATTCTGCCTTACAAATCCTTTTCAGAGGCTGTTTTTCTTAAATTCTGTCTTCACAGTCAAACTCTCTACTGTACTGTACTGTACTGACTTAAAAAAAAGCCCAACCTCCAAACTCAGCCGAAAGAAAGATAAAGGTATCCTCTTTCTCCTCTCCTTAAAATACATATGTATATATATACATACAAAGCTAGAGTAGACCTTGTAATAAAGCTGTTCTTAAAAAACTATTTTTAGAAGTTTAAAAATATGTAAACAAACTCAAACACCAAATTACTTTGCCACTGTTCTGTGCCCTTTTGCCCCTACCCCGCTAGTCTGAGAAGTGCTTTTGTTGTGTCGTGGGAATTTGATGGGCTGGTACCTGTGCAAGACTGTGATTCTCTCCAGCGTCCATCCTTGCTCCAGTGCAATGACTATATGGGATCTGGTTCAGAATCCTACTGGAGGTGCCCAGCACTGACTTGTTCATATGCATCAGTCAAGAGATGATGAAGTAGTTCACTGTTTTGGGTCATTTGTTTTCAGTGCATTGCTTTTATGAAGCAAAGATGCAGGAAGTGAGCCTAAGCTGACTGTCAGAGAGAATGGAGATCTTAACACAGCCCCTGGGATATGGAAAAGAAAGGTGGGTAATCTCCTGAACTGCTGAACAAAGCGTGCTGATGGTTTGTGCCCAGCAAGGCCTCTGTCCCTTGAGACTGTCCACAAGCTTTGATCTATGGCCTAGGCTGAGCTCATCTTAAGAAGCATTTGGAAAATCAAAGACTATTCTAACCAAATAATCTGTTGGAAGCCATGGGGTTACCAGTCTGTATCTTATAAAGTCAGCGCGGACTCAGAAACCTGGTAATGGCAGCCTTAGTTCGGAAAATTTAGCTATTTTTTTTTGCCACATTCCTGAGATGTCCTCCAAGGAAGAATATCTTTTAACAACAGGTATCAGAATTTCACTGTGGTCAGAGGATCAGCTAGGAATGGGGAAGTTTGAGCTTAAGGTAATACTCAGCCTATCTATTTCTATTAGCTGAGCAGTTCTTAACTCTCATTACACTGAGCACCTAGACAGATTTTCTGGTTCTTTATGAGATTTCATTCTTCAATTTAGATGATGCTGGAGATGTCTGAGATGTAACTGTTGAACTCATAAGAAAACAATTTTAAAATTAAAATAATTTAAGTCAAACAGAGTAAGTGATATGAAAAATGTGATACATTGTGATATGAGAAATGAAAGGCAGTATGCTGCCAAAACCATATTGGTGACTGAAGATTTCAACCACTGTTTAAAAATTATAGTCCTGGTGCTTACACTTTAAGTGTGTGTTGTAGAGTGTGTGTGCACAGAGTAATATATACTTAGAAGCAGGATATAAGTGAAATAGGATGAAAATGTGCCATTTGAAACTGCTTCACTTGTCGTCCCTGGGCTGATGTATGCTTCTGTAATAGAACGTGCATACGAAGAGGTTCAGCATACAGCTTGCCCTGTAGTCCAAACTTGGCAGCTGACAACAGATAATATTTTTCAGAAAACTAGAGGAAAAGTTGGGGCTTAGGTACAGGAACATCAGGAAAAAATCTAAGTCATGAGTATGACTTAGAACACTTCAGCCAGCAGCAAAGAAGGAGAACAGTTCGGAAGGAAATTCAAAATGAATGAGCTGCCAAAATGGAGAGGGAGGCTAAGGAGGGAAGCAATTTAAATAGATCAGGAGGATTATGCCAGAGTGAGGAAGGTATCTTTTAGACAGCAAAATATTTTTTTTCCCCTCGATTAGTCTTCTGCATTACAGTATCTCTTGTCAGCTAGCGAGGGAAGGAGGAAGACACGGTAATGAAAATAGCTATTTTAGATTTCTTTTTTTCTCTTTAGTGTTTGACTCCTTCAGCTTTGCCTGGCTCATGGAAATTGGTGCTGACAGGCTGAGCAACAATGAGAGAGCAGGAGTTAATCTCTCGACTGACCTCTTAACTCTGGCATTGCCAATATAGAAATTAATTAGAGGTCTTTCAAGTAATTGAGATCCATTACTATTACTTAACACACCACAGTGCACAGAAATCTTTCATTCTTTCTCGAGCTAATAAGGTGTGTGTTCTTATAAATCATTTGAATGGCACCATAACTATAGGCTGCGTGTGCCAAATGGTGAGGTGCCAGAGCTGTGCTCCCCGGGAGGCAATGGGAGCGTTCAGGCACCCAGCAGTCCCAGGGAGCTGCCCGTGCAGCTGGCACAGGCAGCGTGGCACTGGGGCTCTGGGCAGCCTTTTCAGTGCCACGGCTTTCACTAAAGCCTGTGCAGCCATAAAAATGCATTAGGCGTGGGGTGTTGCCCCTGCCTTCGGCTGTTAGGTAGCCACCATGGTTGCCCCCCTGCAAATGCCTCTCAGTTTCATGTGCTGGAAAGCAGGCACTGCAAGCTGCTTCCTATGCTTGTGCTTCCCACCTTGGAGACTTTAGGAACAGTATACATGAAAACCTTTAGTAGTTAGACAGCACTTTTTACCTTCCAAACTTCACGTGAACATTAAGTAGTAAAGATGTTGCCATAAACATGACAAATGGAGATGGAAATAGCATAGCTTGGGTGAAATTGATAAGTGACTCAGCTAGAAACTTTTGTGATCAGAGAGTTATCCAAGCTCAAGCTGCACTGACTGAGAGATATGCAAAATGAGATCCATAAAAAATAGCAGACTGCTTCTCTGCAGCTGGATGGTTTCTAATTCAGTGTCAGACTTCACTCCTAAGTATGCTACTGGTAGCGGGAGAGGACAGGACAGGAATTTAGCTCTCGCTTCTTGCTCATTCAGTGCTAGCAGATCACTCATGCTCCTTGTTAAGTCAGTGTGGGACTTCCACCACTATGAACTGTGCCCCATTAGGAAATCCGAGATTCTTTACCAGTTTTATGCAGGAGTAAGCTGTGGGAGACATAAGCTGTATTCGCAATCAATAGAACTGTAGAGTGATGCCCACAGACCTGAGCTGTGATCTGGAAGCAGTGTCACTGTGGCATCTGTAGAACTTCAAAGGAGTTGCAAAACTGACTAGGGAAGCTCTGTGAATAATCAAATGCTCAGCTCAAGCTGTGGCTGAACTTCTGTCAGCAGCTACCCTAGGCAGTTTAGAGCTGTCTTTGACGTGTTTGCTTTACATTGCATTTCTCTCTCAGGGAAGTGATTCATAGCAGACCCGGAGAACTTGATGAAGGCTGTAAATGCACAGTTTCCATGTGTTTCAAGTGAACTTGGTGAATATTTGGAAGAGTATTCTACCATAAACCTTTCGGGGTTTAAGAAGTAGCAAGACCACCAGAAATCTTCTGAACTAGCAAAAGCTGAAATTTGGGAAAACACCCAGGAAAAGGAATGTGTTCTTTTCTACTCTGTTCTTTTCCTACTCTGTTCTTTTCCTTCCTTTGATAGTCAGTCATGGCCATAAGTGTCAGAGTTTGGATGCTAATTGACATGAAACCCTTCGTCTGAACTCTTACGGCCATTCTTTTGTTTTGGTGTCAAGGTTTCCCCCTCGCAGCGAAATTACCTGTGAGGGCCTGGCTAGTCCTCAGGTGACAGCAGTTGAGCTTTTGGGGACTTCTCAGCCATTCTCACTTGCCAGAGGTGAAGGATGACAACTCTCTGTCTCTCCAAACATAGCAACCTTTATTCCCCAAAAAGTTGCCTCCAAAAGAGCATTAGAGATGTTGCTTACAAACAGTTTGTAATGCCTTTGCCTACTGCTGGCTCCTGTGCATGTCTGGCACCATTGCTTACATGCCTCTTGAACAATTAAACTGTAATGCATAAGAGTGGGATTCAGAAAGATATTGGATTTTTTAGAAGATGCATTGGTGCACCTGAGGGACAAGAATTGAGATGAGTGTAAATTTTGATTCCAGCTTTCAAGAATTTGACTAAAGTACTGCTTGCCTCCTTAAGATTTTAGAGGGATAGGGATCCAGTAACTGGTTTTTCTGGAAATGATTTAGTGGCTGTTAACAGGTGGTGTACAGCCAGATTTGGGGATTTGTTTGGATTTTTTTTCTACAGATAACATTCATGTGTTTCTCCAGATCATTCATAATTTTCACTAAAAGCCATGCATCCAAGAGTGAAGTTGTGCAGGATCCCTTCTGACACACTCCTGGCTCATGATGACATTTCCAGCTGGCTCTTGAGAACTTTGCTTACTTGAGCTTTAATCAAAGCAGTGCTCTGTCCTTCAGTGTACTTAATTCAGCTGAAGAACTTTCTGAGGAATGACCATTAGTGTTGGATTGATCCAATTTTAGGGTTTGTCACTGAGATCCTGGAGCTCAGGAATAAGGAATGGTGAAGATGAGATATTTTTGGATCAAAGCCATATTTTGCCACTGGCAAAGTAGATTTATATTTGTCTCCTATGTCCTCTTAACAAGTCCTTAATAATCTGGAAATAAGCACTTCAGGATGTCCTTCCTACAATCTTTATTGGTGGAGCTGGTCTGTACTCTTGTTTTGTATGGAATTTCTAAATAGTCATGGAGACAGAAAGCAACTGAGCAGAGATTATTTTATAGGCTAGAGTTAAGATATTCCACTGAGAAAGGAAGGATGTAGGTTGAAACTCTTCACAGCAAAACTAGTTGGTATTTTGAAAAAGGGTTAAGGACAACAAATACATTTATATCACCAGAAAAATTTTTTCAGGACTGAAAGCATTTGGCAGTGTCAACCCAAATACACAACTTCAAAACAGCAGGGTTTTTTTTCCCTCAGCAAATTTTCTAGGTTTGTTTCTTTTTTACATAGTTCTAATGTGGAAATTGATGTAAGTGCTGAGTGAGTGGGAAATTCTTCTTACTATCCATTAGCATTTGATTTGTACATTTCTAAATAAGTCCTCTACTCTTACAAACGATTCAGACTAATTAGTAGACAGAGAGTTTGAAAAGCAGATGTTATTTACAAAAAAGCTATAGACAGGAACTTATGGAGAATAGTTTGAAACCAAAGAATAGAGGCAGAGACACCAGTAAACAATCTGGTGGGGTTTTTTCCTTCTTCTACTAAATTTAGAAGGCAAAGCTGCATTTTTTCCAGTGCTGTCAAAAGTGAAGTGCCTTATAAAATGGAAGAGATTTAAAGTAACTCACAAATAAATAGCTGCTGTAGCTACAGGGAAGGAATTGCTTAGAAAGGAAAGAAAAAGAAATCCTGCAGTCTGAAAGAGGCTTAGCTGAGTCTAAATATGAACTTTAAGGTCACTGAGACTTTTTCCTGAAATCGAACATCCAAACCTGTTGAAACTATAAAAGGAAACACACTTCAAATCCATAGTGTAGTGAAGGTGGCATTTTAATTAAGTTTTGATCACTATTAGTAGCAAATCAAAATCAGTAAATGAGATTTTTGCCACAAACAGAAGTATTGAGTGATAATCCTCAATCTTTCTGATTATGAATTAAAACATTGTTGAAAGGTTTTTGCAGGAAAACATACAGATTGGATTTTGGAGTTGTCCTTTCTTTATTTGTCACAAGCGCTTAAACAATTATTCTTTATTTAGGTATTTTTAATTTTGAATTTTTAAATTACAGCTTTTATTTCCCACATCTTCTCAAGGTCTCAAAATTAGGAAGATACAAGTGTAGCAGAGTAGCCATTATCATGGATGTATCTGCCATAACAAAGCCACAACAGAACCAAAAATTTGTGAGTCTTTCTGAGTGAGGAACTGGGCAGACACCTGATGAGACAGAGCTTGACTAGCTCAGAATTCACTAGGTAGGAGAAAAAACATAGCTCTTGCAGTGGACCAAAACAAATTCTCCCAAAATTATGGATTTCTTTATGCTATGAAAAAACATTGCTCAAGTTTTACAGAGGCACGAAAATCTCCTTGAACCATTAAATTATGTTTCCTTCTGTCTTTCTCTCCACATAACTCAAAGCTTAAACTTATCAAGGTGGAAGTCAGCCTGCATTCTCCCCTCTTGACTGAAATGGAAGCATGAGTGCACCTTCACCTTGAGCTTCAGACAAGTCTCAACTAATTGAAGCTACAGACATGTATATTTATAGCAAAGGTCAGAAGCTGAATTGTTAATACTCACCCATAATTAAAGAACCTGAGTTAAATTTGGTGAGGAAATATCATCTCCTGTCTTGCTGCAGCAGCCAAGCTTTGTTGAAAAGCCTAATGCATTTCACTGAAAATTGTAGCTTGAAGCTTTGATTCATGTCCCAAGCTTGGCTTGCAATTAGCAGTCGTCAGATAATGTACTGCAAATCTTTCTAATAAAACTACAGAGCTTGTATTTTGTTGAGGGCATTGGGTTGATAGAAGGCTGTTTTCCTCACTGCTGGTACTTTTACAAGCTGTGTATGCCAAAAACATGTTGTTAATGTGACAAAATTGTTTACTTGCTCATTAAGGAACTGCACACTAATGACTGGGAGAACCAGCGGCGTTACAGTTGAGTCAATGACAACGGGCTTGGGATGTGAGAGCTGTAAGTTTACAGTGCAGGGCTAGAGATAGGCCACCATGCAGATCATCAGACATGCTGGGTCATGAAAGACTTTTTTCATGGATTTCTGTAGTAAGTGGGTAGTTAGGATACAAGGATCATGACCTAGCACTACTGGTGCAGGCTTGTAGGTCTATACAAAGCTACTGGAAGGAGAGATGTCTTGTAGTTTTGTGGCTCCTTTACAGGGAAGTGGAAATACAAATAAATCTGGCTTCCAAGTGGAAGACTCAAGATTATTTTTAGGACCTCAGATCTTCCCCTTTGTGAGAAAGAAAGCTTGTTTAGGTACAAGTAGCTTACACGGTGGAGATTGCAACTTCTTTTGTCTCCTTAAGAAAAACCTGTGCATCTGTCCCACATCTCTGCGTCTCTGTGGCAGGAGAGTTTGCCCTCAGATTGCAGAAGCAGCATTGTGAAATTTGGTTTGTACCCTTGAAATCTCACCTCCTATCTTCAAATATATCACTGTCTGGTAAGGTACTGACTCTCCTTGTAAACCTTCCTTCTGTGAAATCCAGGTCATAGTCATTATCTTAATAAATACTGAAGGGAGAAATGCTCCAGTGAGCAAATTATCAGAAAGATACAGAATCTGATTTGGCAAGTCTCCTTTAAAATGTGTGGATTCCTTAAACTGGCCCTGGCGAGAGTATTTGAAGTAATTTTTTTTCCAATGGGAAAAAAAAAATACCTCTAATTTATCATTCTGTAATAATTCCAGTCAACTTCTGTGACAGAATAATACTGAAAGTGATTAACATTTCACATTCTACCCAACAAAACCATAAATTCCTCTGTCTGGAAAGATTAGTACCATTAATAGGTGGGGAAATTGTTCTGTTGCATTTGTAGAATTTTAGGTGACTTAAAAATGACAGTACACACAGTATGTACTAGGGTACCAGTGCAAAGCTATCAGAAAAGGACCATTTTGGATCAATGGGACAAGGTCAACTATATGGGATTCAACAAGGCCAAGTGCCAGGTCCTATGCTTGGGTCACAACAACCCCATGCAGTGCTACAGGCTAGGAGCAAGAGAAAGCCTGTAAGCTTTCTCTTGTCAGCAGCCTGGAAAGCAGCTCAGCAGAAAAGAACCTGTAGGTGCTGGTCAACAGCAGCTGAGGATGAGCCAGTGTGTGCCCAGGTAGCCAAGAAGGCCAATGGCATCTTGCCTGATATCAAATATAGTGTGGCCAAAAGGAATACGAAAGATCATCCCTCTGTACGTGTCACTGGTGAGGCCACACCTCAGACACTGTGTCCATTCTGAGCCTCTCACTTCAAAAAGGTCACTGAGGTTCTGGACTGTGTCTAAGAGAAGGACAATGGAGCTGGTAAAGGGTTTAAAGAGTAGGTCATGTGAGTTGTGGCTGAGAGATCTGGAGTTGTTTAGCCTGAAGTAAAGAAGACAGGCTGGACATCAGGAAGAATTTCTTCACCAAAAGGCATTGGAACTCCCAGGGAGGTATCACTATCCCTGGAAGTGTTCAAGAAACGACTGGACATCACACTCAGTGCCATGGTCTAGTTCACAAGGTGGTAATTCGTCAAAGACTTAACTTGATGATTTTGGAGGTCTTTTCCAACCTGTGATTCTGTGCTTTCCTGGACCCTTTGAAACAAAAGAACCTTATGCAGTCACTGACATTTGGTCATAGTGACTTACCATTCTGCTTTCATAGTGTTTCATACCAGTTTTGCACTTTCACGAGTTCTTGCCTTAAGGAAGCCTCTTTTCCCAGTGATTTGCCTTACTGATTTTCCTCAGACTCTACCCGGAAAGAAAGTGAGAAGTTTTCACATGTGCCCCTGGCACTAGGGGACAGTTACTAACACAATGTCAGTCCTGTATGGACGCCTGCTCAGGCCACAGGAACATCAGCTGACCCAGTACTTGGTCTGTGACTGAAGTGCATAGGTTGTAATGCTACAGACAGCACAGCCCAGATGGTTGGTCCCTTAATGACACTCAGCTCTGCTGTTGTAACAGGAGAAAGTCAGAAATAGCAGAAACCCCTCTTTCTGTGATCTCCACGAAGCTTGATGTTCTATAGATATGTGTCCTGGGTAATATGTAACCCTCTACCCTCTGGAATAACTCCTGCTTTCTCTTGGGGCTTCATGGACATCTCTTATTTCTAAAATTTGTAACCTTCCAGAGTCCTGAATGCTTTTTTCCTCTATCTCTGATTTTTTTCATCTCTACCCATTAATCTCTCTTTTTCTCCAGATATTCTGTGCAGGTACATGTGCAAACATGTATTAATTCTGTAAAGTGCTGAATTTTATCTGTCTTATTTGGGACACAAATACATCTGGATTTCACAGAACTTGCAGAATTTTCAAATCTTCCTGAGCTCCCTTGTCTTCCCAATCTGATTGAGATTAACCAGTGGTATAAAAAGAGTATCAGAAGAAGGGTCTTACAAAGAATGTGATTGAAGAAACATTTTTTTTTCCTCAAGAAAGCAGGCTAAAAATCAGACACACGAAAGGCTTTGAGAAGGCTTGTGAATAACAAAGATGCACACAGCATTCTGAGATAGACATCAAAAAAGCATAAGGACCACCTAACAGATTTCAATAACTATCTAAAATAAATATATGAAATAAATGTGAAAAAAATATGTGAAAACAAATAAATGTGAAAACATTCTCCTTTTCAATTTACCTGTCAGTTTTGTGAGCAGGGAGTGCTAGTAAGGCCCTGCAGCCCTGACTGCACCTGTGTGATTCAAATAGTATCAGTTACAACCTGGATCTTAAAAATACAGGGTTATATGCTTTTGTAGATTGATGTACCTGAGCATAGGAAACAGTGGAATATTGGCATTGGGGCTTCTTTTTCCCCTCCCATGAGCTTATGTTTTGAGTTTAAGCTTGAGAATGAAGAGGAAAGGAGCAAAGACAGAAAAGTCAAGCCTTTCAAGGCACTCAAGTCTCAGCTACAATCACAGAATGAATTAATAATCTGTTTTCCTGAGAGAGCTTCCCACTCCTAGGAATGGATGTAGAGATATCACAAGAGCTAGGAAAATTTCTTAAGACATAAGTATTTCCCGCCAGTAAGCCTCCAGAGGTGGTGAGGCCCATTGATTTTGATGTCCATCACAACAAAAAATTATTTGTTTCATCCTTTTTGAGGAAGAACCATAAAACTCACAGAAAGAAACCAAACATTAATAAGACTTTATTATGCACTGGATGTGAATGTTTGTCATACCAAATAAGTATTACATATTAGACAAGGTAAAAAATGGAGCCACACTTCCAAGAAGTCTCAGATTTTTATGTGGTCTTTAAGCTTTTTCATATCAAAGGGAGAAATGATGATTTTTTTAAAGCTTTGGAAGTTTCACTTTTCATGAAGCCAAATTGAGATAAATCTGGAAATTCATATAAATTTAAAAGAGCACTTACTAAAATGTTCCTGTCATACACAGTAATATGGAGTGAGTCAACTTGTTCCACACAGTGACCTTAACTTTTCCCATATCCCAGCAGATTTTGTACAATCCCAGGAGTGTAGATACAGTCCTGTATATCATTGCCCATTCTGCCCCAGCACTCTAGTTGCTGGGAAAGTACTACTTGCTGAATACTGTGTCTGCTAATTCTTTGTGTAAGAGCTAGAGGCACACACTGTCTAATCTCTAGTAAAGAACCAATGAAGTATGGTTTTATTTGTATTTGCAGAAATGACAAAATCAAAGATAGCAACTTGGTGGCTCCAGCTGTAGTAATTAAGATTAAATTATGATGTTACTAGCATATCTTAAGAAGCCCGAAGGAATTAGCATATATTCCAGAAAACTGAATTGGAAAAGAGATATCCTTTAATCTTAAACATGAAAATATTGTATTTTTACCAAGTGTGATGAAAAGCTGATACATCTCTCCTGTGTTTGGATAGATAAGTGGAGTGAGTGAGTTAAGAGGAGGTGAGAAGAGTGTTTGCAGGGCAATCGAGAAATTAATGAATTCATTTAAACCAATTTTCCTAACAAGCTTCTTATAAAAATGGAGTGTTTCTGTTACTGTCCAAAAATTTTAATGCATCTCTTAATTTTAAGCCATTCCATTTTATGGATAGGAGTTAACTACAAGACAAAAATAATAGTCCAAATTGTCCTTGGAGCCACTAACTGTACCTTTCTGTCTATTCCCTAAGAAGATGCCCTGGATTTAAAGACTATGTATTAGCACAAGTAATTGAAAAAACAGCTTATTTTCTGACACTGACACTCCTTTCCTTCAACTCATCCAGAAGGCTGACAGCCCATCTCATTCCCATCACTGCTATCCCACCAGCTTCCCTGGGAGTTCAGCACTGCATTTGGCCTATTCTGCTAGTCTTTCTGAGCCCCTCATTTCTGAGCTGCAACTTCTCTATCCACAAGAATTCAGGTAAGTAATTTGACACTGCTAAAGTTTCAAGTTGTGAGTTTTAGCCATTTGTCTTTATGTGTGTTTTGCTGGATGCCGGTTTAACTTTTGGTTTTGCAATATGGTCTTTGTAGAGTTTATTTTAAACTTTCAGTGGAATAAAAGAACAGGAGGGAGCAGACCTGCTGAGGAACAGGCACTTTGTGGCTAAGAAGCAATTTCCTTGTTATTTGAAAAAGTCTGCTTGGAGTGGCTATGGGAGACCTTACAGATAAAATGATTGTGCCCATTTTCTATGTGATAATTGCTGATGAGGAGGTCTTGGGGTCAGGGATTTTATTTCCTCTTGTCTACATGGTTGTTTCACAGGTGGTCTGTGACAAGTCCACAGAAACATGCCCCAGCAGCATGTTAAGGTTTTAGGTGTGCTTAGCTTCATGATACTGAAAATGCTCTGGAGAGAAGAGCCAGAGAGGTCTTGCTGCAGGCTCACTACATGGGCAGAGCAATGTCTGGTTTGAGACCAGAAAGACACAAGACACCATCAGTGAATTGATTCCTTTCCTTATCCCACTTCCCACCTCCTTCTCCCAGTTTGATACCAGTTTGACCCAGGGGAGATTTCTGTGACTGTAAAAAGCTACCAAAAATGTTTTATTTGGAAAGATTAATGTATTCTGAGACTGTGAAAGAAAACCAGTACCTCATCAACAGTACCCAAGGACATGGCATCCTTTGGTGGGTTGACCCTAGCTGGATGCCAGGTGCCCACCAAAGCTGCTCTGTCACTCTCCCTCAAACTGGACAAGGAAGAGAAAATATAGTGAAAGGTTCATGAGTTAAGGGCAGGGACAGATCACTCATCAAATACCATCACAAGCAAAACAGACTGAACTTAGGGATATCAGCTGAATTTATTACTACCTAAACCAGAACAGAATAATGAGAAATAAAATAAATCTTAAAACACATTGCCCCCATCCCTCCCTCCTTCCTGATCTCTATTTCTTCCCCCTCAGCAGTGCAGGGAGACAGGGAATGGGGGCTACAACCAGTTTGTTACATGTTGTTTTTGCTGCTGCTTTCTTCTCAGGCAGAAGAGTCTGTCCCTGCTCCAGCATGGGGTCCCCCCCAAGGGAGACAGTTCTCCATGAGCATCATCAATATGAGTCCTTCCCACAGGCCACAGCCCTTCACAGACTACTGCACCATGGGTCACTCTTCCATGGGATGCAGCTCTTTAAGGACAGCCTGCTTCCCCACAGGGTCACAGGTCCTACCGGGAAACCTACTCTCTCCGTGGGTCTGCAGTTCCTTGACAGGAGCCTGCTCCACCATGGGCCTCCCACAGGGCCACAGCCTCCTCTCAGGCACCCTCTTGTCCTAGCTTGGGTGTCTTCCATGGGTTGTGGGTGGATCTCTGCATCCTTCCGTGGGTTCCAGGGGCAGAGGTTCTTCACCATGGTCTCCATCATGGGCTGCAGAAGAATCTCCACTCGAAGCACCTCCTCCCCCTCCTTCTCACATGTGCTCACCTTCCTCTTCTCTGGCTGCAATTACAGCTCTGCAATAACTCTTTTCCCCTTTTTAAATCTGTTATCACAGAGGTGTTACCACTATCTCTGATTGGCCCAGCCTTGGGCCAGTGATGGGTCCATCTTGGAGGCACCAGGGATTGGCTCTGCTGGACATGGAGGAAGCTTCTGGCAGCTTCTCACAGAAGTAACCCCTATAGCACCCCCACTACCAAAACCTGGCCACACACACCCAGTACACATCCATTTCTGTAACTGCTGCAGGTTTCATTCCCAAGTCTCTCACAGGATGAATCAATTACTGTTACTGGCAGTTACACTTTCCAGTCTGAATCATATATTTGCACTTCTGAGGTCTCACTGGGCAATCAGATGGAAAAGCACTGATGCCTTAGCAACAGTAGAAGACCATGAGATTGAAAAACTTTGACCCATTTAGAGAAAATGAACTGCTTGTAGATCAAATAGACCACCCTGAAAACAAAATGTGAGACCAAACTACCAGAATAAGGGGTATGCCTCAAACTATTTATTCAGACCCTCCTAGCAAATTCCTCCAGCTCCCATTCATGGTAACTTGCCCTTAATATGATCCTTTTGCTTTCTACAACTTCCTGAGGAGGGGACATGGAGAGGGAGGTGCTGAGCTCTACTCTCCAGTACGTGATGCCAGGCCATGTGGGAATGGATCAAGGCTGTGACAAAGGGAGATTTAGATTGGACATTAGGAAGCACTGCTTTACTGAAAGTGTCCAAGCACTGGAGCAGTCTTCTGAGAGAGGCGGTCAATATCTCAAACCTGTCAGTGTTTAAGAGACAGTCAGACTTTATAATGATCTTTAACCCTGGTCAGCCCTGAAGCTGTCAGACAGTTGAACAAGATGATCATTTTAGGTCACTTCCAACTGAAACAGTCTATTCTAGTCTAGTCTAGTCTATTCTATTCCTTACCAGTTAGCAGTAAAAGAGTTTTATGTGGAAATGTGCACAAAGCAGAATTTTAGATGTGTGTACAGTTAATCACATTCCTTGACACAATGAGTCATTAGATCCTTCAAAAGAGAAGTGGAAAACACTTCTCTGCTTATTCCAGTAGAGAGGGCATCAAGTCCCTTTGGCTCTGAGCACTCTGATGCAAAAGTTGGTGCAGGCCTTCAATCTGGACTTTGTGACCTATTCAAGGGTAGTGAAGGTTGTGAGAAACTATATCACCCAGAACAAGGGATCATCCTTTTTGCTACCTGTCTAAGTGCAGATAAGCAGTACTATTTATCCAGTGAGCAAAGGGTTTTCTGAGCTGATGAAAATCTTTGGCAACCAACTTTCCAGCTGAAAACATCCGGTTTCTAGGAAGCTTATAGTGAGGTGTTGAGATCATTCATCAGGAGGCAGTTTGTTACCTGTAATCTGCAATAATCCAGAGCGCTGGAACTGGACAGCAGCAATACTGAAAGAGTTGTGGTGAAGTCTCCTGAGTACTGAGAAGAGGCTAAGTCAGCCAAAGCAGCAAATCTCTATGGATTGGAGTGAAGAGGAGTGGCAGCAATAAGAAGGTCATGATGACAACCCCTGAAGCATGCTGCAGCAGAGAGGAGCTGTCAGAGAGCCTGTTGCCATGATGTTTCTTTGGATAAACATCTGGAGTCCTTGGGCTCACTGACGTGGTGCTGCTCCAGGAGCCAAAAACTCTCCTGCTACTTTAATTGAAACCCTATCGCTTAAAGAGTATTCAGCTCCATCTCAGCTGTGAAACCACTGCTTTGAATGAGTCTAGCCTCTTTGAGAGGAGGTATCCTTCAAATGAAATTCAGTCACACTGAGAAAAGAAAAATGGTCTGGTGGTTTAATCTGAAATGAGGATCCTTGTCCTCAGCTTCTAGAGACTGTCATTTTATCCTCTGG
Source organism: Phainopepla nitens (assembly GCA_013400175.1). Lineage (NCBI taxonomy): Eukaryota > Metazoa > Chordata > Aves > Passeriformes > Bombycillidae > Phainopepla > Phainopepla nitens. The sequence continues at coordinate 480,933 of VXBQ01016762.1, read as the reverse complement.
CAGGTCACTTTGGAACAGTGTGATTTTAGTGGCACATAAGCAAAACAACTCTGCCTTGGCCCCTAGACTGTGGGTGTGAAGCAGAACATGTTATGCAGCACACAGACGGAAGGGCACAAGACTGACTGACTCCATGAACCTGCCTTTTATTTTGCTTTGCACACTAAGTTAAAAACAAAATCAGGAAAACAAAGTATCCATTGATTTCAGCTCTAGCCTCCAGAAGTGTACAAGCTATTTTTCTGTGCTGTTTATATCTTGAGACATCAGCTCTAAAGTAACCTGTCCCAACTTTACAAGCACTAGACATCTCTGAAAACTGCCTTCTGGGGATCAGGAGTCAAACAGTAATGCACATTTTATAGGAGGCACCTAATCTTGATCTTAAATGAGATTATGAGACCAAATTAATAGCTGCTAGTTAGAGCCCATTAATAACCTTATGGTATGTGCCATATGAGTTTTAATAGGGTTTTCTGGGAAGGACATGGCTCTGTCAGCACCACATGTGAGCTGCAATTCAGAGCTGCCTGTAGCTTTGTCCCATTGGTGTTCAAGCAAGAGGGAAGCTCTGTGCTCTAAGTGGATTTAATTCAAGTATATTGGAGAAAAAGCTGAAGAGTAGAAAAGACCATCTACCATTAGAAGAGCAGTTTATCTTTCTCCTAAAATACTTTCTTTATTCAAAAGTACTTTCACACAGGGATTTCTGTGTTTCCATAACACCTTTGTTACATGTCTTTGATTTTATCAGCTTGTGTCTAATTTCTCTGTCAGAGTTTGGTAAGCTGTTGACTGTTCATTTAATTCAACAGCTTTGAAAACAATTTTGAATATTGTGTATGAGTCACTGTACTGAAGGGAAGAGGATGAAAAGGAGTAAGTGTGGGGAAAAAAGGAGCTGCTAAATGTGCAAAGGGAGACAGAAGTACCGATATACATGCAGCAACCCAGGGGCTTCTCCTGGAGTAGTGGTCAGGGTCTGCAAAGACAGAGGTCAGTAGAGCGTGCTTTGTCACATCTGTGTCTAACAAGATCGTTTATGGGAGCATCTGGATTTGGCAGAAGTCTTCTTGTCATTAAAGAATGCATAACGTGATGCATGACATAATTTTCAAGAAAAGGAAGAAAGGTTAACCAACAGTCAGCAAGTCTTGCTAGCAAGTTCCCACAACTGCAGTGTTCCGAAAACTGGCAGCCCAGTAGGGCCAAGCTATGAGTATTCATGCTCATATTCCTGAGAAAAGATAACCCAGAGTACTACAGATTTCCTTTTGCTAGAGCAAAGTGAGGGTTTTCTCATGTTTGAAGAAGATGTAGTGTATTCTATGTGAAGGTGGCTAACCACTGCTTGTGGCTGGCTCTCTCTCCTTCTGATCTATCTGGCCAAAACATATTTCTGCCTTTCTTGCCTACATCACATGCCTTAAGACTAACTCCAAATCCTAACCCTGCTTCAATTAACCTCCACCACAGCAGTTCCTTTTCTTCTGGTTTGGTCACCAACATTTTTGTCTTTAATCTCAAGGATCTTTTTACATGTATTCATTGGTCATCCATGTTCTTCTCCTTGCAATGCTGGCTCCCTTCAGATTCTGCCTCCTTCCTTCTTGCCTTTTCCATTTTGCTGTGCTATTGGATGTAGATCAGGCATATTTATCTTCTGTATTACTGCTTACATTGCTGTAAGCCACCCCTTTATTCTAGGGTGCAAAGTCTGTGGGATAAAAGGAGCAAACTGTGGGGCAGTTTTCTAGACATTGTTATCCCAAAAAAACCCATAGATTTAGAAACTTGGGTAGCAGAAAGCAGCTCAGGTTGTGCTCTGAGTTAAATCAGCTGATCACAGTGACCCTTTTAAGTTCCTGTAGGCTCTTGGATTTTGTTTATCTGTACAAGCTGCATCAATGTGCTTTTTTCCAGTTGCAAAATATCTCCTATCTCCAAACATGATGAAAAATTCCACTCTAACTTCTAAGCTCCTAAGCAAAGATTTCTTCCTTAATCGCAGAAAAGTAAAGAGATGGCTACTGCTACCAAGCAAGTATGAATGTGTGTCTGAGGCAGAAGGATTGCATTTGTTTCCATGGACCTTGAGGGATCAATGGGAAAAAGAAGTTTAAAGACATGACAAGACTGAAAATAAGCAAATTGCCTGAAGCAGTTAAACTATAGGCCTAAGATGTCCATTGTTGAAATTTTCATCCCAAGGAAATTTCACCCCAGGGAAACCTTAGTCCTTAGTATGTTCTTAAGAAGGGGAGAAACCTCCAGGGAGGAATCCACAGAACAATACGGGAATCTTAATTCTAGTGAACTGCCAGGACCAGATGGTGCTCATCTCAAGCTGTGAGGGATCTCAGCTCCAAAACTGGAAAGCTTCTGACAAACACATGCAATATATTCCTTAAAATAGGAGTTCTTCATAGTTGCTGTGAAAGTGTCACCCAGGAGCATCACTTTCAAAATGCACTGAAGAGTGACCTCAGGAGTTGCAGGTGAATGCGCAATAACCTACATAGAGGGGAAGCATTTCAGGCCACTCAAAACGGAAACATATGCTCAGAAAAGCAGAATTACATCATCTGACCAACAATATGGTTTCTAGTGAAAGTCCTCAGCTGGTCTTTGAAGTTATTTGAAGGTTTTATTTAAAATATTGTGAAAAAAAATCTGGCATATACCATCCAGCTTTCTAAGAGGTTTTGGTGATGTTTTTAACATAAAATCCTTTTTTCTTGTTGGCCAGGTAATTTTTTGTTCTGAATTAAGTATTGGCTAGGCATCAAATGTTTTAAGTTCTGGATGTTTTTTGAAATGTAGGTCACCTAGCAGCAGCAGCATGCAAAGATCTGTGCTGGGATTGCTCTTGACCAATTTTGTGGGTGATTTTAAGGCTGAGTTGAAGGTGTGGTCATTACATATCTCTATCCATGTTAGGAAAAACTAGAAGAACTTACAAAATGTAGAAAGTCTTGCTTCATTCCTACTACATTTTTTCCTTTCAGTGAACAATATCATAGGTAAATTTTAACTTGTACACGTACAAAATCACGTACAATAGGAAGAATTTTTTTTTAACAGAAATGGCAATAAAAAACAAGGAAGATTTTCTTCAGAAGCAGAGATTTAGGAGTGGTTATTGACAGCAGTTCAGTCTGCTACACCCAGGCAAGAAAGAGCAATGAGAAAGTCTTGCTTCAGGTCCCCAGGGAATGAAAGCTACCATCACAAGTAGAAGAAATTTGGATATCCTTAAAACGAATGAAAGGAAATAATGCTGCAGAATTCAGTGCTAACAGCATATCATAAAAATTAAGATCTGCAAGACCTAAAGGATTAGATCATTCTGTTATCATTAACAGTTTTGCAGCAGACAAATTATATGACCAATGTCAGACATCAGATCCTGGGTTATAAACTGCACTTCTGTGAAGTGAAATGAAGAAAAATACCTTCCATAGAATTGTACAAAAAGAGAGGCATAATTTTGGTTGGACAGAGGTTATCTTCCTCTGATACAGAAGAGTGGCCTGAACTGGTGAGTTAATATACAACATTGCTGTTGAATTCTGATGACCCATCCAGACTTTTATATTTCTGAGGAAGGCAATGCCTGTCTGTGGCTTGCATTGCTTGCATGTGTTTCCTCATTAGACACTGGTATTTTATGGAGAATGGAACTTCAAATAAAGTCAAATGAAATTGATGACAATTTGAAATGTTGTCTGCCTTCTCTGCCCTTTTTATATTATGTATTGTTAAAAAAAAGTAATTGCATTTTATGCTTTATGGGAATGATTTACAAAGTAAATGTAGCCCACTCTGCTAAGTGTTGTCATTGGGATTCCAAAAGTAAGCTGTAGTTACTTCAGAGTCTGAAGGTCAATTTCAGCTTCATAATATCCCAAGACACAGAATTCTATTTTAATATGTAAGAGAAAATGTAAAAGTTGAGAAATTGCTTTTTAAAATGAAGCTGAAAAAAAGGGAATAATTTATTTTCAACACGAAAGTCACCAATGTAACTGCTATTTGCTATTGGGAGTCTGATTGCCCTTTTTACTCAGGGTAGTCCCACTTCCCACTAGACTTCAAGAAGTAGATTTTCTTTTTCCTGTATTTTTTGAGAGAGAATTATGAGACATTTCATACCAGAATAGACTATTGATGTAGTAACATATGTAGTGCTTAGTTAACACATGGTAACAGACATGTAACAATTACTATAATTTTTCTGGTATTGAATTATCAATGCTGAGATCTGATACTGAAACCAAATCTTTAAACAGCAGATATAATTGCTGAAAGCACTTAAGAGGTTTATAAACATGTGATGTGTTATTATATAAACACTGTTTGGTATTTAGTCTTAGTTTAAGGTCACCTTTGAGAACTCAGCAACATCTCTGTGTGTTTTTCTATACATATGTATATGTATGATGTAAATACATTATATATACACATGTATACGTACATGACAAATACACATTGTGAATAATACCACACATGGTTTGAAGAAGGGACTAGCAGGGGGGCTTACCTTTGAGATTTTAGGACTGAAAGAGTCACATATTGAAGGAGAAATTCAAGCAAAATTCTTCACACCGGCAACGTATATTCTGAACCTATACATGCAGTCTGTTCTCTCTCTCTCGAAGCTCCATTTCTCACAAAAAGAAGTTGAAGACAAAAAGTCCACCAACAACTTACAAACCATCAGTTACAAGTTAGGTGCTCATATGTGAACAGCTCCTGGATTGTTCTGGCTGGATAGGCAGGAACACAGTGGTCTGAAGCAGCAGCAGTCCCAGATGTGATTGTGCATTAGCCAGTCTCTTGATGTCTGGGAAGAATAGCTAAGTAGTGAACAGAGACATAATTGGGCCTAATATTTTTTTTTTCCCAAAAGCTTTACCTTCTAGAAATGAAATGCTTTCTCTACTCCAACCTAACACAGTAAGAAATCCTTAATATTCAGTCTAAGCAACTAACCTGTCTCAGTGGCTAAATTAGAAAGCTCTGCGAATGAATCATGTACTATGTTTAGAGGTCTTCTGTCTGTCATGATCAAAAGTGTTGTGATAAAGGTAATGGATTACTCCTCTTCACTCTCTGTAATCACTGGGAGCATCAGCAGCCACAGGACCTGATGTGACCAGTACAAATGCAAGCCCTGACGTGGTGACTCCACCAGGCTGATTTGCAGGCTTTGAGGAATAGTCTGTGAGAAGCAGTTGGTCCGAGGTCCTTGCTTTGTTCTGAAATGCACTCTGAAGTACTGAGCACGGCTGACAAACGAGCTCATACAAACTGGGCGTGGTTCTCCAGGGTTTGGGAAGAACAATTGCAAAGTTCTCAAGTAAAAGTTTTTTTGGAATGATGAGTATCCATGAACTGGTCAATTATTTTGGCTAGTTTTTTGGTGCCAAGGGTGCAGTAATATGCAGCCAGAGTCAAGAAGACTTTGCTTGCTATGAATAAAAATGCCATGACCGGGGTTTTTTTTTACTAAGATTTGCTCTGGGAGGCGGTGGGGTATTGTTGCTCCACTTTACCCTTACCTCTTGATCTCTGTCAGTTTAGGGGCAGAGAAAAAGAAAAAGAATGAGAAAGGATAAGCAGAATGCAAGGAACAAGTCAGGTATTTAATACAAAACCAGATTTATAGCTGGAAAAGGGAGAGAGCCAAGTCATATACGTATGGCTCTGGATCCCTTCCAGAGGTTTCTGAAGACCAGGAATGTTGTTGCTCACTGACTTGGCTGGGCCTCTACCAGGGAAGGGAGCAGGCAGAGGAGGGTGTGTGTGTGTGTGTTTGTCTTTCCCTCCTCAGGATGAAATATGTTTCCTCTCCTCTGCCGTTGGCACTACTTGCAACCGCGTCTGTTTGCAAAACGACCATCTCCCCTGTGGAATGACGAGGGTGTTTGAATCCCAAGTTTGAAGGGATGGGCTGCTGCATAACATTTATTTTTGTTTGGCTTTGTGTTTTGATAAGGTTTGGCTTTTTGGTGCCTGTGAGTAAATGTTCTAAATATGTCTTATGTTCCTGTAATAGCAATGTCTGAAATATTCCCTACTAATTTTCATTTGCATATGACTATAGATTATAGTTTATTTCCTTCATTTGATAGCTTTTAGAAGGGCCTAATCTGATATCAAGCTTTTCAAAAATGTTGTCTCATCCTACAAATAGTCCCTTATAACTCTAGTGACTATTTAAAACATAATAGTTTACAGTACATTTAATAACTTATGAAAAGTATCAGATTCCTTTTGATTTCCCACTGCTATGCTCACAGGCAGGTTTTCTAAGGACAGGTTAAACATATGTGTATAAATATATATAATAGCTACATACAAATACACATTTCAGCAATAATTTTAGAAAAATGAAACATCTGTAGCATTTGAGGAAAAAAAAAACAACAAAACAATAGGATTTTTGGCTCATAAAACCATCTTCAGACAACCCAGTATTTTTGAAACTACTTTCTCACTGCTTCTCAGGGGTCTTTAAGTCCTCTCAGTGTTCAGGGCATGGGAGTAGTGGTCTACAAATAGTGGGATAAGGGCCAGAAAGTCTAGCATCTGCCTCTGTTACAATGAGCACATGTGTGTGTATCACACTTTAGGCCAAATCAGTTGCAAAGGGACAATTTTTGTCTCCAACAATTGTCTGTGTGCGGTTCAAACAGCTCGTCTTCCACTGCTGTCCTTTGCTAGGTGAGGTCACACGTGCACAGTGGCTCACCTTAACTCACACAGGTGTTCTTCCCAGCACTCGCCACCTACGGCCTGGATTAAGCCACTGAAGGCAGGCATGGGCAGGCAGCAGTGTGTTTGTTGGCTGGGTGGGCTCCAGGAGCCATTCCTCATGGAAAGCAGTGCTTCATCAGGCTCCCCTGTGCCTTTTGGGAACACACACATTGCGGTGCATATTGAGTCAACATGGCATGTTGAGTCTATTCCTGCCTCCACTCCCAATCCCCTATGTGACTCTGTGGTGGGGAAGGTGTCAGGCCTTACCTTCTGCCTTTGCTATGTATCTACCCAATGCTCAGAAAATGGGAGCAAATACTCCTATTAATGTCCCTATGGGACTGCATCTTCCCTCAGGCAGAAATGTCGTGCCTCATGTATGGGCTAGGGGAGCCTGGAGAAATTCAAGGTTGCCTGGATATTAACCACTTCAGGGGAATCAGGCTCTATCAACTATGTTGCCACTTTAAAATGGCAAAAAAGATAATTTGGATCTGTCTGAACAGTGTTTCTTTGTGAGAAAATCGGTCTGGGTGAAGCAGCATTGTTGCCCTTGCCCAGACAAAATCAGGAGGGCTCAGAGAGGCTGGATTGTTGCTTTTTTATCTGCTTTTGCACCCAACAAAAAGAATCACTTCCTCTTTCAATAGCAGTTTCCTACAAGGGTAGTGTGTACAATGTTCCTGCTCTGTAGTAATGAAGTGGAATAGGCCATATCTGGATGGTCTTAATCCATACACACACAATAAAAGCAAACCCAAACCTAATGTTAATGAGAACACTTGTGTTGAATGGAGATCTGAGCTGCTCTAGGCCCTCTGATCAAATAAAAGCTGAACTTAATGTGATGAAATCTGCCTCAAAATCTCTGCAGAAACCCTTGTAGAGTCTTTGTTTTAGCAAATGGGGGAGAGATGGCTGAGATTACTAATGCCACCGTGGCCAGCAAATTTTTTCTGGCCAGACTGCACTGCAGAAACTTGTCTCATTCCTTGCTGCCCAAGCTGATTTGACATCCAACAACTCTTTGGAAGGAGGCAAGCTTAGAAATGGTGATTCCTGACAAGAGCTAAGCAGGATGATGAACGGCACTGGCAGATATATGAAAAACACCAGGAAAATAGTTTTTGCAACTATTTAGAGTTTTGAGAAGTATTCCCATACCCACACTCTGTTGCATTTGTTTACCTTGCTAGATGCTATACACCTGCTTGCATCAGCTCCATGGCATGGGTCCAGCTGTGACATGGAAGCAGTGTTTCTCCTCTGTGAGCAAGGACAGCTGCTCCTGCAATCAGCCACACCTGGTCATTAGTGAGCAGTTTTGTAGCCGTAACCAAAAGGCACTGAAATTCACTTAGTGACAGCAATGTTTAATTTTACGTAGGATTGCTTCAGAGCCGGAAATTCTGTGGTGCTTACTAGAACAGAGGTGATAACGTGTTATGTTTCCAGAGAGGAGCACCTAGTGTGACACTAGAGTGTTAAAAGGCATAGAAGAAAGGGGAATTAGGAGAAGAAAGAAGGGGAATGAAGACAAGCACTTTGAGTTTATTCCCTGTATTACAGGCAAAGTTCATAAAATATTCAGTACTTGAACTCTGAGTATGTGGTCAGAATTTCCTCTCACTTCTGAATGACCTGCTGCACAAACATTGCCTTGTTGACGTATAATAGTTGCCTTCAAACAGGATATTATTCAGCGCTCTAAAATAATCTAAAACTCATTTGAAATACCCAGGTTAATCCCCATCACCTGTGAGTAAGGAATAAAAAATAAATTATTCACAACCCATTACTTCCCTAGTAAAGCACCACAGATTTTTGCAACTGTTAATGCGGCTGGAATCAATTAAACTGCTGTGCATTTTTGTAGAGTCTTAAAGTATTTTTAAGTTAAGTTTCAAACATGGACAGTGGCATACTTTCCCAACTGTGAATTCACAGCATGTGTTTTAAGGTGTTTTGGACCAATTAAGAGTTGTTTAGAAAATAAACCCATTAAAGGCAGAAAAGAGAAATATTTCCATTTAAAGAATAGGATTAGGCTACAAGAGGTTTGCTTTTTAGCTTAAATCATACCAAGTGAGCTGGTAGGAATGATGAGATGTGGATAGATTCACAAAGCTTACTGGAAAGAAGCGATTGCCTCTGTTTAGTTTATATGAGATAAAAAGCAGCATGGGTCATAGTTGTAGAGTAACAAAATCTTTCTCTTGTGAAAAAATATTGATTGGATTTATTTCATTTAAATCCTATTCATTTACCCTTAAAGAAATGGCAAACAGAAATGTGCTATGGAGCAAACCACCTATCCCCTTGCATTTTCTCTGAGCTGTCATCAGGGCTTAATCACCCACGGTAAGGTTTTCCACCTGCCAACAATTAAGTGCCTCTTCCTGTAACCTACATAAACCCTTTAAAAGATCTGTCCTCCCAACCTGTTTTTCTGTGCTTTTACAGTCTGTTGGAGGAAGACAGCACAGAAGTGTGTTAGAAAAACCTCTTCCTGAATAGGGAAGGCTGAAAGGTCAGTTATTTGGACGCCTCCCCAAAAAAAGGGATGGAGAAGTGGGGATAAACAATTTGGTTTATAGTTAGAGGCAATAGAAGTTCACATTTTTATTTACTTTGAGACTTCCCCTGTTTATGGAGGTGACTGCACAAGCTAGCTGACTTCTCTGGAGGCCTTCTGGAGATCTGGTATCCTTGACAGTTTCAAGCCTTTTCTGGGGCACGTTCCCTAGTAAGGTGGATTTCACAGTTACTGAGAGGGTCTCAGTGAAATCATCCTTTTGTCATGAGGGGAAAATACTTGCTAGGCAGCCCTCCAAGGCTGCTGGGTCTACTACTGGCTTTTATCACCATTCCCAACCTTGCTGCTTCCATCTGTTCTCCAAAATGCACTTTCGAGTGGCGAAAGGGGATACTTTTGTCTGTGTATTTTGCTGACAGTGATCACAGGAACAGCTAATACCTCAGCATTTAAAGCGTGATGATTCCAGTTGTACATTTAACAGCCTTCAAAGACAATATTAGAATATTTCTTTTGCCAATCAAAAGAATATAAATTCTTTTCAGACAGCTTTGGAAGCAGGTGTGTGATGTGCTGGATCTGAAAATAAAGCTTTTAATTTTCAGCCCAGTCAGCCAACAAAGCTATGTTAAGCTTTTCCAGTCCTTTATATCCCTAAAGGGTATTACACAGAGCCTTGGAGAAGTAAGGAGTGAAACCAAAGAGCAGACACTGACACTTTTCCTGACTCTGGCTCAGTGAAGCTGAGCTGGCTAACCAATATCTGCAAATGGGTTCCTCTGGAGCCACCTTCTTGTCCCATGTACCTCATAAGATTATAACCCCACCTAAACTAGACTCCAGCAATTTCTGATTTTTGGAAACACTTCTGATCCACTCTTTCACCCTACAAAACCCTATTGCTGTTAATGCTGGAGAGTTGTCAGCAGTTGTCTGAGTGAGAGCTTTTGCTTATTTTCGTATTTATTCATAATCGTCTTGGCTTCCTTTGGTTTGTTTTGAGAGAGCGGAGGAAAGTTATGCTCACAGGCACCAAATCACCTCAGCTTGGGGAAGGCCAAATCATTTCCATGATCTGAAGGAGCACAAAGAAGGAGGATTGCTGTGGGGAGAGAGGTTCTGGCCAGGTAACCCATGTGCTGCCAGAACAGACTACAGACAGCATGAGGACAAGAGAGAGCAGTGGTCAGTGCCATGAATGTTGGCCTTTTATGAGGGAAAGTAGTGAATGGACAGAAAGGGAAAAGCAGTGTGTTTTGTGATGGTGGGAGAAGAGGATGCAGGTGAGCACAGAGGTGGTGACAAGGTGAGACCATGGGGTTAGCAAAGGAAAGGGAAGCGAGGTGGGATTGTTTGATGAAGAATAGTGGCTTTCATTGAAATTCTTTGTCCTTTAGTTCTGTTAGAGCCAAGTCTTCCTAGTGGATTTTATCTTCAAAATTTCAAAGCTTTTTCCATTAGAATTCCCTAAGGAAGCTATCTCACAGAGACACCAAGTCTTCCTGAGTAGTGACACTAACCTGCCAGAGGTCCTACCTTCTGCACTTCCTCTCAGTGTGCTGGGCAGCTTATGCCATGGTCCTTACTTCAGAAAGACTTGATCCTTTTAAAAGTGTCAAACAAACAATCCTAGATCTGGTCATGAGTTATTGATCCCCTAGATCCATATTGTTTTTCTGCAATACATTATGGTGTTGTCCATAATATAAAACTGAAAAGTGGGTGTTGGTCTCTCAGTGTCTATGCTTAGTCACTTTTCCACAAAAAGTCCCTCTTGCATCAGTCTGTGCTGATGGCTTCCACACAGGTGAAGTCCCTTCAACAGATACAGCAACTTGGGAAGCTGAGTTTCAGCTCCTGTCTCCTACAAACAGACCATGGCTAGAAGAAAGGCATGGTGTGTTGGGTCTGTGCACAGCTGGAGGTATAAGCAGCATAAATGATAAATTATACAGATGGATTAAAGTGAAGCTTGCCCTTATCTTATGGCACAGTGCTCAAACACAGCATAACTAGATCTTGTGATGCCTGTCTGCATTCTCACAGGTTCTGCTTCAGGATCCTCTAGAACGTCAGCACTGTTTGTGCCACTTCTGTCTGGATGTTATAAATAACACTGTTCTGGGACCTCTTTGGTTTTGGCACCTTCTTGAAATTTTCTTTTAATTTTATATTCCTATCAGATTAGTGTTGCAATTACTTCTAACAATGCTTACTGAAGGTAAACTATGCTTTTATTAGGGTAGCTATCAGGATGACAACATCTTGACAACTTAAAAACTCTTCTGTTTGTTGAGGGTTCTTCTAGGGACAAACTCATCTTAAATAGTTGGGAGCATGGAGAGAACAGCAGCTGCAGAATTTTCTGTCAGCTGCAGAATCTCATTGCAAAGACATGGTAGCAGATAAGAGCAACAAGGGTGGGAAGTTCTGGATGGAGTTTTAACTCTTTTCAGACACCATATTACTGACAATTCCGGATGGCAGCAAATACTTTAGGTGACATGTATGATGCCACTGTGGTGAAGGAAAGCAGATGAATCTGATCATAAAGCCAGAAGGGCTGCTCCAGAAGGGTGATCAGAAACAGTAGGACTTCTTTCTAAACCTGTTATACTAGACATTTAGTAAGGGTTTGGTGGAATGGGGACTTTTGCTTAATTCAAAGCCAGGCATTATCAGTTAACAGCTGTTATATGAGACTTGATTTAGGGGTTTATTTTATTTTTATTTTTTCCAACCTGTTTCTCCTGTGCCTATGTAACTGAAGGGAAGAATGCAATGGAATTGACTTTCTAGAATTTTTTAGGCTGAGAAACACGGTGGCTAGAAGAAGCATGTGTGTACATGCTTGTACCTGGACACTAGGTAAGCCATTTCTTAGCTGGATCTGAGTAATAATTAAATCTATTGAATGGTAGGGACTGGAGTACATTGTGAACAACCTGCTCCTGACTGCAGGTCATTTTCTGTTCAGATAGGTATGGCTCCAAATCTCTATTGTAACAACACTGGAATTCATTCAAATGATCAAGGAATGAATTTTGTTTAAATTAATAAAATAAACATGCTTTTAAAACTACACATGAGGTGCTTCTGAATGCTGCCACTAAGCCTACAGACTGGGAATTGGGGAACATTTGATAGTTCATTTAAATGTCAAGAAAGGAAGAAGAGGGATGATAAGATAGGAAAAAGCAGGTCCACTGTTGTTTTGGTTAGCCCTTGGGTTGCAAACTATTCAGTGTGTTGCTCTGAAAAAGTTTTCAAGGGAAGAATTGACCTCATTTGTGAACATTTTGACCCTCAGTAATAATCACAGGGTTCTTGTATGAGACAAAGCTGTTTGGTTTCTTTTTTGCAAAACAACACAAATGGTGATATGTTGCTCCCGTGAAGGATGAAGTGTTGATAGAAGCACCTACCTTCATCACTGGTTAGTGGACTGGTGAGAGAATTAATACAATATTTTTGTGTTTAAAGTAAGAACTCATCCCTATGTGGATCTAAAACTACACGTTTTACCTTCCACAATTCTTTGATCTTAAAAGTAAGTGTGGTCTGCAATTTATAATTTATGGCCATGTTCCAATAAACAGTTTGCATTATTTATTCTAAACCCCAGGTATTAAAAGAAGAATATTAAAAGGGAGAAGGGAGGCTCATAATTATTTTTATTTCAGTGTTAGCTTTCATTAAAGCTACATGGGTAGAGTTACAGTGCTAGGAACAATAAAATAGGAAAGTAATTACAAAAGAGTCTTGTCAGCCTTGTCTGCCCTGGGGTTATATGCACGTGTGTGTGTATATATATGTGTTTGCAGTGGGTTGACCTTAATTCTGTTTTTGATTTTAAAATTTGCTCATCCTGATATCCTCCAAAGGCCAGGATTTCCAAAAAGTTAAAGCTACAAGTTTCTGATTGACTGCAGCAGACTCTGCCTGCATTGAGGAGCAAAAGTAATCAATAGCAAAGCACCTACAAGCTCCATGTACCTGCTACACAAAAAACTCCATGAGCAGGGAAGAGGCCCTACAGTGTCTTTTTTTGCTCTCACAGTCTGGAGGTGCTCTCAATTTCATAGTCAGAGTGAGAGCCATAACCAACATATCTACTCCTTAGGCTGACCTCTGTAAAACTGGGTTTTTATAAAGGAAAGTCAAAGTGATCGCATCGTTCTGAATACAGCGTGTCCCTCTTTTGCCTCTACTCCATTGCAATTATGTGGGTGAGACTTATCTACTATAAACTTCAGCTACTATGCTTCCCATAGTCTGAGGACAATTTAATCATTTATTGGTGTAATGGATCTTGAACAGAGGATTCAGTCTTTTCTTGAAGCTTGGTAACACCGAGTACTTTCATTTTCTGCTTTCAAATGGATGATTATTGCTCGAGTGCTTTTTTTATTTTGGTGGGAAATTCTTCATCCCTTTTTATGTGGTCATAGTACAAAGATCCTGGCCCATCATCAAGTTAATATATGAGAGATATGATTTCAGCTATATAATTGGTGTGCCTGAAGGAAATAATTTTCCTAGGAGTACCAGAGGCAGTTCTAGTCAGCCATATCTTAAAGCTCACCTGCACTTTCTAATTTACAGATAAAGAAAGAGGGCAGTTGATGGCAATTCACCCCTTAAAGCTGGTACTTCAAAAGACAGGGTGTCAAAAGTCTCCCAGATCTCATCCCTTTGTGTGATATTATGTGTTTATTCTTGAAATATGCTTTACTTTATATGTATAAATATATGCAAGTTTGTATACATATATTTGCAACAAAAGATGTTGAAAAGGATAAGCATGAAAGTCTGTGGATTTCAGATAATGAAACTATAAAGAGAACAGGTCACTCCGCAGTCATATTATCATCACCTCAAAGTCAAAAATATCTAAAAAAAGAAACAAAGCAAAATGTTGCTAATATCTCTTGGTCTTGACCTAAGACCTAGCTCTCAAGTTTTTCAAATGTTTCTATTAATAAAAACTTGTTGTAGCTTTTTATTCATCTAAGTAAGCTCTAATTTCTTCATGGTTTATTTTAAGAGGTAACTATTAGAGAGCCTCCACCATGCTTATCCTCTGGGAAAAGAGATCACTGCAACCTGAGCTTCCAGCCTCATCCTGTTCCCATATGCTGAGGGCTGTGAAATGTGATGAGTACGTTTACAGTGCTTTTGAAGGATGTGCAAATGAAATGAAGAAATAAATGAAGTAGCCGAATGAGTTCAGAGAAACAGCCCTGCTAAAATGAACCCCTGCCCTAGTCTTCATTCAGTCTTGCTGATAGCTGAGTCAGGAGCAGGAGGAGTCTGGGCCAGGCAAGACTCCATCACTGCATTGCTGCTCTTCTATGACAAAAGTGCCCCAAGCATCCATTCACAGAATGCAGAGCACACAGCTTAAGCTTAACCTACCCAGCCTAGGCTCTGCAGCAATCTAGCCATTCAAACTTTGGCTGCAGAGGCTCCACAAGGAATTAGCTAGGTTGGGTGTGATGCTTTAGCTGGCCTGCTTGCCTGTGACCCATATAAACTGCAGTCTCAGCATTCCTGAAGCACACAAAGCTGGAAATCACTGTATCTGCTTCTAATGAATGTAGGCTCTGTCCACACTTGGCAGGTTTCTTCAGCTCTGCTGGTTAGACTAATAAAAGATATTATCTCTCTCTATGAGTTTTACCTCACTTATATCCTGAGATTATCACAGCTCTGCCACTTGGAGTTCAGACAGAGTAACTTTTTGAGATTAGGCAAAGCTACAGTGATATCAGAAGAAATAACCCGAGAATTATGTCCTTAAACCAACACAAAGCTTAAGGCCAAGGAGTGGATAGTTTTCAGGGCTTTGCAGTCCCTCAGGGTGCTCTGGTTTCATTTAGTGACACAATGCACTGCCAGAGGCTTTCTACCAGTGAACTCCTTTGGCATCATGCTACACAGTGTTTCTTCCTGAGGTGTGTGTTGTGCTTAGTCTTGGGCAGGAGCTGTTGTTTCTTTTATGAAAACCTGCCTATTTTTGCTGGACTTTGAAGCAAGTTGGTGTTAGAACAATACTGGCATGATCTCTTGAAAGAATTTCTGTGTACTGAGGGGAATTTTGAAAGCTATTGTGTGCATTTGTTGCATGGATTTTACCTCTCTGCCTCCTATTTGCTAAATCATAACAAATAGAGGATTGTGTTTCATACTCCTCACTGACTCGGTCATATTTTCAAAAGCTATTTATTTTTAATATAAACAAATGTAACAACCTGCCTTGCCTTTTCATATCTAAAATCCCTCCTCCTTTCCATGTTTGCAAAACACTGCAGCAGCCTAACAAAATACAGTGTGTGGTGTTTCCTGCTGTGACCCAAAATACCCACTCGTTGTCTAGCCCAGCCATGCAGGTTTGCTGCTTTTGGCTATGAGTGGTGAATTCTTTATGGCAGTTAACTATTATATTCCATGGACACACATTATCCTCTCCACATCCCCTGCCAAGGCAGTTCCTCTTGCAAAACTTCCTTTGTCATTTTTCCCACATCTTTCCCATACTCTTTTTTTGTTTGTTTCCTCTTATCCAGCAGAATTAAATGATGTTTTGAAATGCAAAACCAGCCAGTTGCTTATAAACATTTCTTTCTTTCTTTTTCCCTTCTGATGTACCTCTGTTGGATTTGTAAGTCCTTTTTTCTTACATTTTATTTGTCGTACTTAATTTCTGACACACCTGTAGTTCTTGTGTCTTCCAGAGCCATGAGTTGTTTGTGCTATTATTGCATTGTAGCCTTTTTCAGTATTTTTTTCATTTCTATCTCTGCCCACTTAATCTTTAGTAAGAAACAGTGGTTTGCAGGCATTACAATGATGATTGTGCTGAAATGCACAGTATTACTGGACTTGGAAATGGTTGAATTTCCAGGCATGTTCTTTCATCAGGATGTATGTCTCAATATTCTGGTAAAAGTCCTTAAAGTACAACGTGTCATCTAAATGGCATTCTGCTTTTCCATCTCATGCCAATATTTGTTGTCCTTTATAAAAAAAACAAAAAAACAAAAACCAAAATAACAACACAAAAAACCCCCAAAGAATATCAAAACCAGCTGTCAGTGCTTGCATATTGCGAGACAGTAGTAGTCAAACCTCATACAGAGCAACAACTTGCAATTTGTGTTATAGGTAAGATATGAAGTTTTTTGCAGACATGCTCTCCTTTGAATTGAGTTAGGCAATGGAATAGGAATTGGTGGCTAAAATAATTTGTCCTATTATGGTGAATTGCAGAGGTCTAAGCCATGTTCACTCCTCTGCATGGGAAGGGGTGTGGGAGGACTGGCCTTAGAGGGAAGAGCTGGAAGTTGCCTGTGTGGAGTGGCACAATTTCTTGAAGTAGTTAGACATCAAGTTTTGCCGGTGTTTCCCCAACCCTCTCAATTTTAATTTTTTTTTAATATAGTTCTTTAAGTTACCAGAACAAAACCCATGTCTCAAACTTCTTATGTTTTACAAAGCTGCTGGAGTAGAGAGTGTATCAAGCATGTGTAATAAGTACGGGGAAAGGGGGAAGAAGAGTGAGAGAGGCATAATCACAAATATGTTCCAAATTTGCATTTGGAATAATATTTTTATTAATTCATAAAATACATAAAATATTCTGAAAAATTTATAATAAGCATGCAGATTGAAAAGTCAAACCAACTCATTAAAAAGCTGAAGTATTTTGTGAAACATGAGATTGAGTTTGTAAGTGGTGGGAAAGTTAATTTCATACCAATTTTCAGTTGATTGCAGAGCAATGGTGTTACAAAGTCTGTAGATGCAAGTAAAAAAAAAAAAAAAAATTATATGGACGTTGCACCGGTCAGAACTGTTTTACTCATGAATTCTGAGAAGAAAACAGATCAGGCTGTAACATAAAAGCCCTCCACAACTTCAGTTAGGTAGTAAAACCAGAGATCAACAACAGGAATGCCTCAGTTCTGGCTATCTTACATCCTGTGTACTTTGCACTGGTGCTAAATCAGAATGAAAATGTGTCAGTTTGGATTATTCTGTCCACTTCTCCGAGCTGCAGCAAGTAACACAAGGTCTTATACACCAGCAGTTTCTACACCAGACTTTCAGACTCATTGCATCTTGCCTGTAAAATTGCCTGTAATCTTAGAAATAGGATCCTGGATTCTGGATCCCTGTTTCCAGAGTGGTGAGGTGCCCTAGGAAATAAAATTAGGTCCTCCTGTTCATCAGTTTTGTCCCATTCAGTTATAGAGGCCAGGAGAAGGCAAAGTGAAGTGGGTTTCTTTTGGTGTGTGCTGCAAACCCCAACCAGACATACAAAGAAGTCGAAGGCCCACACTAGCAAAATCCTTGCTGATTTAACTGGCAGGAGAGGCCAGAAGAGAGGCATACCATGCCAGCAGCATTTTGCTGTAGGGCCTCAGCAAGATCTGGGGTCACTGGGAAATGTGCGGAGCTGAAAGTCAGCACATCCTCCTCCGGTACTGTGGTGTTTATGTGTGGTGGGGATGACAGTGTCTGTACATACAGGCTGATATACTGATTATGCTTGCCAGATATCTAAAGATTTTGTACTTCAAGGGTTTCCTTCCAAACTACCATCCATGTATCTCAGGTCACAATTTGCATTTATTGATGGACTCTTCTTGGGAGAGCTGAGTAGAAACTGAGGTGACTTGTGAGGACAAGAGTAGTTTCTCCTCACCAGACCTCAGGTCACGGTCAAGGCACAGGAGCAGATGCAGGCAGGCACAGCCTGATCAGCCCTGCCTGCTCCTGAGTGACCAGACAATCAGCCTCCAGCTCCCTCCACTTCTTCCTTTCATCACCGTGCGCTTCCATGGAAAAATAATTTCATACAAATTTTAGAGGAACATCCAGTTAATCAAAACACAGCAGGCTGCCAGCGCAGCCTGAACAGAACGGCGCTATCGCACACCATGGCACTTTCAATTCTGCTGCTTCATTCTCTTGACAGAGATATTAACAAAAAGAGGAAACAGGCTATTACCGTGACAAAGGCTTTGACAGCACAGGGAAAATGGCATGTTAACTCAGCATCAGGCAGGCTGAAGCTGGCTGGTAATAACCATGCTCCACTCACGGCACTCAAACCCTTTCTCACCGCTGTGTGGGTGGGTTTGTCTGCTGTGGAGCAGGGCACGTTTTCTCATGCACTTTTACCCACATTTTACCCACCTGAGTACTCAGACATTGTAGCCAAGATCTCCACTTTTAATAGAATGGGATGTTAAAAGATCATCTTTAGCCTCCTTTGTTTCAGATCTCAAACCCTCTGAGTTACATCCACTGATATCTGGAGGAAGCAAGTCAGGAATTACAGTCTATTTAATGGATGGGAGGGCTCCTACTTTAAGGGGGAGGCAGCTTCCGCTGTACATGTAGAAGCACTGTCATCTGATTTTATTGCAAGCAGATGTTGGAGTGTGCTTGACTTGGAAAAACCCATGAGGCTCAGAATTAGCTGCACTAATTGATTAATTTGGTAAACTGGGTGTATTTTAGGTGCTTCAAGATCCAATTCAAGGTTGCAACAAACAAGGATCAGTTTTCTCTGGGTCTCTAAGAAAGCTTTGGCCATTACTCCATTCATTTGACCCTGTTTGAGACCCATTAATGATCAATGTTGAGAGGCTGCTTTGTTTGGGTTAGGATTAGGTTTAGGGTGCTTTCTCTCTGCCAGTCCCATGCCATGGGTCGCTGCAGCAGTACCTACCTTAGGTAGCCCTGACATAGCAATCTGTCTGTCAAACCCCTGACATTAAATTGGTCAAAAGGCGAGCACTTACAGTTTTGGATGGTACTCTGACCATTTTTGAGCTATGACTTCAATTGCTGTTGCTGTTCTCTGGAATTTGATATTCAAAATAATTTTCCTGACCTTCTCCCTCAGAGACTATTTAGGTCCTGAATTCCTTATGGCAGGAACTGCCCCTCTGCCCACAGGAATAAGTGGGCTCACTGTGTTCTTGATCAGTGTGAACAGTAACACTGAAACCAACTTTGCATAAGGGTATAGCCTCTTCTGTTACATCTGGTAATATAAAAGGGAAAGACAGACAAGCCTTGGGATGTTTATCAAGTCTGACAAAGCAACAGTAAAAAAAAAACAGAAACCCAAAGATTTACAAGGTCATGATCATTGGAGGGTGTCCAGCTACCCAATCTTTTTAAGTGATTTTCCTGGGAAATAGAATAAACGTAAGCAACTGGTAAATCTCTACTTTTTCTTTTCTCTCAGTTATAGAAGTTAGTTTAATTAAGTCAATCCAAGACCAAGCTGCTGGCCAGACTCCTTTTCCCCTGCCCCTTATTCCTGCTTCTTCCACTGGGCCGAGATAGGCATCTTGAGATCTGGTTCAAGGAGCTGATCCTGCTCAAAACATATCCCTGGCTCCCAGCTGCTTGTTCCTGACCCCAGAGTAGCCCCACGCTCAGGCTAGCAGAAGTATTTGTGTCCATCCAGTGAACCACATTGGGAAACTGATCCAGCTGAAGAATTAACAGGGAAACATCATTTTCTCCCAGGTGAACAGGATTCCTAATTTGATATGCTGAGCTGCTGAGAAAGTACAGTTAGAGGCAGAACACAGGACAGGGGCAGGAATGAGATCATTAGAGAAGAGGACAAAGTGAACCTGAGGACATGAGGGTTGCACTGTGTCCTTGGAGCTACGGGCAGATCTAGGCTGCAGGGGAAAGTAGGGCATTGCGACAGCTCCGGCTCATCCCGGCACGAGAGGGGACTCTCCTGCAGCAGGTCTGTGAGCAGACACACATCTTCTTGAGAGACCCAATAATAACTAGTTACATGCTCAGACACCAGGTCTTCAGAACAGCTCTGGGTACAAACAGGGAGGTGGTGATGTCAATTAAGAGCTCTAAATAACATCTCCTTGTCTTCCTGTCACGGCCTGGGCACCGCAGCTGCGGGATTGGGGAATTGGGTGTATTTGGACTCCTGCAAGGGGGGTGCCCATGCCGTGGCTCCCAGCTGTGTTCAGACAGTGGCTTTTCTGCTGTCCCCAGGATGTCATGGGGAGCTGCTGTTTCTTGCTTGGGCACACAGCTGTTGGTTTCAGTGTGTTTTCTTATGCTGCAAAACAGATGGAAGAGAGGGAGAAGGTGATCAGATGAAGGTTTAGAAAACATAAGGAAGGTATAGGAACAATCTTTACAACAGATGGGAGCAAATGCTTTGACAGAAAGAGGAGTTTATATCTGGCATTAAGGTCTGATGTGGTTTCACAACCTCCCCTCTGCCCCCAGGGCTCTGTGGGGTAGCACTGGGCAGCAGGTGTGAGTCTTCTCACAGTCTTGGTTTCCCAAGGACATCTCAAGGTTTCCATCAGCCCTTGCAAGGAACTCGGGCTTGCAGCATTTTTGAAAAAGGAACCAAATGGCTGAAAATTAGGTCTTGTCTCCTTTTGACAGCTGTGCTGGGTGCTGGTGTTGACCTCTTAATATCAGCCTACTCCACCCCAGCACATCATATCCAACCTCACAATCAGGAAGCTCCAGCTCCATGTTTTGTAAAAAACCAAACCAACCAACCAACCAAAACTTTTAAAGTTTTTTTCCTAATGTCACTCTTAAGAAAAAGAAGAAGTTTAACTCAGAGGTAGATAATGTTAATGACTGTAAAATGACAAGAATAAAAATGTAGGAGCCCATAAGATGTATTTTAATGTGAATGTTTCTCTGGAAAGTGAGTCAGGGTACTTTCCTAGACTGGTAAATTCAAAAGAAAACTGATAGCATTTTCATTTTATCTAGTGTTTACCACAAAAATAAAGTATAGCACAGACAATATTTACTGTTCAGAAATATAGACGCAGCCATCAATACAGGAAGAAAGATTGGTAGGACACTTCTCTCTTGAAAGTAAACTTTAGGTGGCTGCACAATTTTTAATGATGTTGACATTCAGATGGTCACAGTGAAGCTTCAGCACAAATGTCTTCTGGAGATGAATGAAGCTGCTTATGATTCAGAAATATTATTTCAGCATATGATAGGTACTGTTTTCAGACACCACATCAATTACATCTTTTTCCACGATAAAGATTTTCCTCATAAGCAAAGCAGAAAGGTTATACAAACCATCAACCAAAAAAAGTCTTTATATTCTGAAAAAGAAATAATGGTGTCAAATGAAAGAAAAAAAATTACTGAGAAATTGTATTTTACTCTGGATGAAAGTTTTGGTTAGCTATAATAATTTCTCTGCAAGCAAATATATTCTTTCTGCTTTACTGCTGACACTGCCTTCGCTATTTTACTTCTCTGACCTTCAGCTTCAGACTTTGTCTGTACAGTTTTGCTTTCTTCTGCTCCAGGTTGTTGCAGAAATTGTGTGTCTGGTCAGTAATCCTGTGCCATCTAGAGCATGTTTCATTTTTTGTTTTATGTCTTTTATTGTCTGTTTCGTTACAAAATAGACAATTTGCAAGTTAATCAGACAAAACTGAGTAAATATACTTTGAGTATACAAAGTTTATACTCTGAGTGAGTCCAGAGGAGGGCTGAGATGATCAACACAGGACAGGAGCACCTCTCCTGTGCAGACAGGCCAAGAGAGTTGGGTTTGTTCAGTCTGGAGAAAAAGAAGGTCCTGTCAAGACCCTATAGCATCTTCTAGTACCTCAAAGGGGTATAAGGAGAGATGGAGAGGAATTTTTAGCAAGGTCATGAAGTGCTAGGACAAGCGGGAATGGCTTCAAACTGCAAGAGAGTTGGATTCGATTGGATATTAAGAAGAAGTTAAGTTCTTTGCTGTGAGCATGGTTAGACACTGGAATAGGTTTCCTAGAGAAGCTGTTCATGCACCATCCCTAAAAGTGTTCAAGGCCAAGTCGGGTGGGACTTTAAGCAACCTGGTCTAGTGGGTGGCATCCCTACCCTAGGCAGAGGGTTGGAACTAGTTGATCTTTAAGGTCCCTTCCTACCATTCTATGATTCTCATTCTGTGACTATGATTTCAAAGTTGTTGAAATAAATTGCCCTGACAGCACTAAGTATCCATTGTCCTGCTCTGCTGACTCAGGATCACCAGTGCAGGAGGGTGTGAGGCTCTCAGAAGAAAAGAGGACATGCTGCCTGCAACCTCCTCCACCCCAGCAGCCACTGCCAGAGGGTTTTGAGGTGCTCATTTTAGGTGTGTTCAGTAAAGCTAGTCTCCTAACCTCCAAGGAACAGTGTACATGTGGTGTGAATATGGCCATATTATAGTGGGAAAACACCTCTCCTTAGGATAATCTGCCAAGATGCAAAGAGGTGTACAAAACTGGCAGAGCTGGCATCCATGAGAAATCTCACTGTGAGGGATGCCATGAAAACCTGCACTGAGCAGCCAGCCTATATGCATACCAGAGAATAAGCAATTAGGGTGCATTTTGGTTTGATTCGTCTTTTTCTGGATATTCTGTCTGGGATTTTTTTACACAATCAGAGCATCTAAAAAAGGGATGGTATTCCGATGGTCAGGGAAGCCATCATTTACATGATTACTGAAATTATTTATTCAACAGTTACTTTATCTCACCAATTCATCATTGTTTAAATTTTAATTCAGTGACAATGTAACCTCTGGAAAACACTACTTGCATCTATAATTAATAGCTTGTTATGCTCTATAGTTTAAAATTTTATATACTTCCCTCAAATTCCATGAAGAAATGTTTCATGTGATCTCTTTCTGAATTCACAACAGATGAAAGTGGCCTGCTAGGTTTCATACAAGGAGGTTCATTTGTAGGGAGATGCAGATCCAGTTTGCTGTTTGCTGTCTAACACAATTTAGTCAGAGCAGCACAGCCCTCCCCTTTTCTCCTGACAGCAATTCTCCATCCTAAATGAGGTTCTGGCAGTCTGCTTTTGTACAAAGTAGACTCAAATGTAATTATGCTGCTATGACAACTTAGTCTTAGAGCAACTCACAGTCCTTTTTCTTCTCATCTTTGTAGTGCTGCTACAAGTAGAAGGTGATTCTGTTTTTTCTTCTTCCAGTATAAATAGAAATACATGTCAGTTAAGTCCAAGTTGTACTGGTATAAGGTCAGGGTCAGTTCCAGTACTTTAAACTCTTGTCTCTTAAAACTAATGTCATTAAAAGAGGGAGAAAATGTAAAATGCTTAGTACTCCAGCCCTGTCTTAATGAAGGCCATGTTAACCACCCTGTCCACACATCTGCATGGGGAAGGAAACTTTCTCTATTTGAATATCCACAGGGAATCAGAGCAGCCATGGTCACATCTCTCCCTGTGTCACCTTTCCTCAGGAATAAGCCACGTGAATTCTTCAGAGCCCATGGCTGAAGTGTTCAGTCCTTGCAGAAGAGTCTTGTCTGTGCTCCCATGCAGGCTGCTCTTGGGGCTGGGATGGCTTACAGCCCGAGTCACTGCCACGTGGGGACACCAGCAAGGAAAGAAAACAAAGCCCAAAGAACTTCTCTGGACATTGCACAGTGCCTCTGAAGGAAGGCAGACGAAGGAGCTGGGCTCTTCATGGGAAGAGCCAGTGAGGAGAAACTGGCTGGAAGGACCACACTGCTCCCCCAGCTTACTGGAGGGAGAACATCACATGAAAATCTTGAGAGCTGAGGAGTGTTTTATAGAGAGTGGGCACATGCTTTCTGTTCCCTCCTGCCTGTGTCCTTGTAGGGCTCTCAACCTGACATCTGCGCTGAAAGCAGAGTCTCTGCTGTAACAGGTTCCAGCTTCCCCTTAGACCTTCTCATCCAGCCTTTGAGGCAGGCAGTAGAAAGTGTCTTTAAAGGGTCACCTCAAAATTTGGAGCATGCTGCAGGCACACTAAGGCAGAATGCCTCGGGCCAGGCCTCAGGGAAGAACATGTGTTTTTGCCATCAAGATGTCTCCGTTAATTACTACCAAAGCCAGAGGTTTTCCATGTGTTTACCTTCAATGAGTTATGTCCTGCAAAAAACTGTAAGTGTAGCCAACATAACTTAATTCATGGTGACACCCAGGGAGCTGTGGAGAGGTGCCAGAGGTGTGATGGAGAGCATTTTAGTTTCATGTGGCTTCCTGAAGCTCCCTAGAGCACAGTGAAAACAGTCCAGCCATTTTTTTCTTTTTATTTAAGGTAAAAAAATATTCCCTTTCCAGCTGTGAAAGCAACTGCATAGGCCAGAACAGAAGGTGTTTGCGGTAAAAAGACACACAGGCTTAGCCAGACTATTTGATCTTTTTTTCCCTTCCCTGAATTCTCCAGGGAGGAGACGTGCCAGTATCAGAGGACAGGAGGGAGACCCAGGGATTCTAATTTTTATACCTTCTGAGCCGAGCTCTGGAAGAAGCAGGAACTTCTATCACTTGATGTCCCCTCTGTCACATAGGCTGAGACCTGAGGTCAGAAAAAGACTGCTCTCAGTTGGTGTGGCTGTGAGAGTGACCTGACCCAGCACAGGGTAGGAGGGAGGTCATGTCACTGCTTCTGAGACAGGCTCTTGTCTAGAAGCAGTGACCCAAACCGTACAATTATCAGCGTCCCTGAAGTCCCATGACCCTCACCCCCACGTGCTTCTTCCTCCCCACCATGCAGTCACCTCGTAGTGTGGATGGAATTCCCCAGCTTCTCCCTCCCCAAAGCACCCACCCAGAAGCTGCCATGTCAGAACTGGGGGTAAACAGGGCGAGCACCAGGGCCTTAGAAGAAGTCACCCCTACAGCCACTTAGGATGCCACAATAAAGCCTCAAAAACAAGCTAAGAAATAGCAAGTGTTAATTTTTGGACCTATGTAAACTGTGTGGATTGCCCCCCTGCCTGTGCAGGGCTGTTTCTAAGTGTAGCCTTCCACAGCCCTGGAGCAGAGGTGGGACCTAATTCCCTGGACAAGGGAACTCTGACAGCCACAGTGGGTCTGGACTTCTGTTATCCTCTCCCACCCTGAGTGCTTGATTCTGGGTGATCCTGGGTGCTGCAGAACCTGTGCCTCCTTCCCTGGCTTCACCCTTCAGCAATGTCTGTCAGCATGGGCATCACCTACACCCATAGGTGGCCTGGTAACTCAGAAAAGCTTCTTTCGAAATGGCACCTGTCAGCCCTTTCTCTTCCTCTCTCCCCTGCCTCAGAAACAGAGAACAGACACCGTGCAGGTGTTCTCCCAGTCTCATTTTGACATCTTTGTGAAGTGACACTGTCAGAGAGATATCTTTCTTATGAAGGAACATCTCCTTTTCCACTTGCTCACTGACATTTCAGTGGACAAACTAAGAAGATTCTGGCCTCTAATTTAATCAAGAAAGGCAGATTTCATGTACAGGCTGATCACCATAGAGCTAACTACAGCATATGAGAGATGTTTTCTCTGAAAAACAAACCTAAATCCAGCACTTACAACGCAAACACTGTTTCTGCCCCAAGCCCCATGTTTGCTTCTGCATGTTTTCTGTCATAATGGTCCCTGCTAAACACCTCCTGCCCAGATCTCACATTTGCTCTGGTGGGTGGCTCTTTCTCTGTCTTGCTGTCTAGACTTGCCATGTTTTGCAGACTAAGAGTTTGTCTGGGACACTCATGAAAGCCGAGACTGATCCTTGACAAAGTAATGTTGCTTGTAAGAATTGTCCATGGCGGAGTGAAGGGAATCTTGGAGGGGAACTTTCTGTGTTTCCATTGACCTACTGGTCAGGTGGTTGACTGCTGCAGCCTGGCTGCTGTGAAGATTTCTGGGGAACATTTCCTAGGGGAAGTCTTAATGCATCTCCATGTGCAGGGCAGCTGCTCTTCTCTAGGCAGTCAGCGTTCCCAGGCTGATTTTACACCATGTCCATTTTACTCCCAACCTCCCTTCCCTCTCACACATACTGCTCCCTCCGCCTCCCTGTTGCCAAAAGGACACCACCAGCCCACTTTACCTCTCATCCACTTTGTTCTCAGCTCTGAGGGTACTTTCCACACGATCTCTATGCACCTCCACTCTCTCTAGCAGGTCCCTCTCTGCTGTGCTGCAGCTGCAGGCGGAGCTGTGCCTCAGCCCCACAATTTGGCTGTTTTATCCTGTTCACATGAGTGATTCCTCAGAAGTAAAATTCCTGTTTTTGTCTGAGATTAGAATACCTGAGCATGTTCATTACTAAAGTGCACCACATTCACAAGAGAAAGGGGCACATGAAAGCTTTATGTTCTCACGGTCTTGATTCTTCCACAGTCTTGTACCATCAATCATATCCCTGCAGAGTACAAAACAATGCCCAATGCTGTCTCTTGTATTTACTTTCTGAAGATGTTAATGACTGTGGGAGCGAAATGAAGTGGTCCTTCCCTGAGGAGATAATACCATTTTGTTCTGAGAGACAGGTCATAACAGATGGGATGTACGTGCACTTACTTTCTTGTGTGCACTTCTCATTTCTCCCTTCCTATTTTTTTTCAGAAGCAAAGTTAGGAGTGACTCATACCAATTGATGGCTGACAGCAAGACAAATATTCTCGGTTTTGAGGGGTTTTTAAGAGAAGAAATGGGAATCACATTCTTCTCTCCTTCTCTGCAAAATGAAGTCTCTCACGAAATGAGATGATTTCTTCTTCCATATGATTCTTACACTTGATCTTAACAATAGCAATTTGTGATCAATGAAGTAAAAGTCAACCAATCCAGCATCATACAAAGAGCTTGGAGCTCATTGGAATTCTAGTTTAGTTTCCTTTGTTGGCTTATATAGTGGTTGGACAAACAATGTTTCCTGGTTCTGATTCCGTATTAGGTTCTATGGCTCTGTATTTCACAGCTACCATAAAAGCAGGTGCCACTGTGATGGGAGCCATATAAGAAACTGGATAGATGATAAAAATATTGTTGCTGAGTGCTTCAGGGTGTACTTTGTGCGAGGAGACACTTAATCTAAAGAATAAGGGACTGTTAAATTTTACTATATAGCATATGCAATACTAGAATTTATTAGTCTATTGTTCAATACAGTAACTGATGTGCTGTTTTAAGTAGTTGTTTAATCCGTGACATAAAAGAAGTTCCCAAACTTCCTGACTCAGTTTTCCTGCTTGCAATATGTGAACACTGTTGATACTAAGTGAAAGTGCAGTAAATTAAACAGCTGAATAGATCTACACCACACAGGTGGAACATGATTCATGTGTGTCCTTGGAAAGACTTGGGCATTCCCCAGACTAATAAAGGACTGACTTTGAGTAAGGTAAGTGCTTACTCCCCACATGTTTGAGAGTGTGCAGGAGAGCTGGTCAGGGCTATCCGTACTGTGGCACTCTTCCAGCTGCCTGTAACCAATAGTTAATAACACACAGTTGTGAGGATGTCCAAAGCTGAGACAATTCAGTAACTAAGTCTCAAAGGGCTGAGCACTCATTATTTTCCGCATAGAATAATAATTAGTAGAAATTATGGAAAACCTTTCTTTTTATAAGTATGCCATCCAAAACATTTTTATATTTTTGCATTTACATTCAGTTTCTGTTTTGAATTGACAGGTTTAGCCCATAGCTGCTTTCAGCACACTAGGAGAGAAGAGTGCCTTTTCTTTACCTCCCTGCTGTTTCAGGGAAAAGCAGTTGTTCTTTACACAAAATCTCAATCAGTGGCAGCTTTTAGAGACTTCCTTGTGTGATGTCTGAATTTTTAAAAGTTTTGAAGTGCCAGGTTTTTCTGCATAAAAGCTGCTTATCCCTCAATAGCAAGAACTTCAAAGAGCTTTCTGGCAGCATGTAGACAGACCCAACTTAAATAACTTGGGTTGGCTGTAGCTTCTCTTGGCAAGTGGGGGAGATTAAGGGCAAAATCCTACAATGATGATCATTACACTGAAGTCCCTCTCTGCTCTAGATCTCTCCATGCCTCCAGGTTCAACCAGCATTTCCCTGCAGTGAGTGTGCATCTCTGTTGTGCAGATCCAGCTGCAGCAGCAGCAGCCTGCCTCTCTGTGCTCCCTGGATGCTACAATTTGGCTCAGACAGGAGGCAACCAGACATGGCTGGTGTTTGTCTCACACTACTTCATGCTAGTTTGCAGAGCTGAAGTGGCTACTTCACCCATTTTGGTGTCTGACACTAATTCATCCCTCCTACCTCCTCCATGCTTCCAGAGTAGTAGAAGAGCAAAGTCCATTTATGCTTTGTTAAATTTGCACAGAAGGCAGAGAGATGCATTTTAATTATTTTAATCTGCGATGTGCAGCATAGAGGGACAGTGTATTGATTTTTCTGTTTATTTTTTCCATCTCTTAATGAATAAAGCTTTTTTACTCAGCAGCTGCATGCTCACAACCTCAGGCTCCCAAATATTTGTCATTTCAGTTGACTCTTCCCTCCCGCTTTCACCTACCTGTTTCATTTACCTTTATTGTAAATGATACTCAGAGACATCGAATATGATATACATTGATATCAACCCCTTTGTTTTGGGGATCTGAAAGGAGAAAGCCACTACGGCAATAGGGACGTGTAGCAGATGGGAAGGTGATCACTGTGACTGCAGTGTGTACAATACAAGATGCCCGAGTACCTTAGGGAATACAGACCCTGATGTCTGTGTAAATAGTCTGCTGTAAACACAGTACCAGAGTCTGCAGCATCTCTGTCTGTCTGTCCACACCCAGTTTCCACCGGAACAAGCAGAGACAACATAGGTCAGTAGTTATGGGAGAGGAATTTTTTACTGAAGGCTTTTTGGATGCTATTCTAACACAACTCCCAGCAGCAGGTGCTGGTAGGACACAGGTGATCCTCCTGTGCCTTACCATTCTGTCAGCACTCAAGTCTGGATGCACACCCAGGCAGTGGGTGTCAAACAAGCATTGCAGCCTCACAGCAAGCTGTTTGTCTCTTTTTTAACATGGTGCAAACACTGGATGTCTAAGGAAATGTAAACTCCTCTCTAGAAACTGGCTTAGTTTGTATGGATCCCCATTTTAGAAACCATATTTTCACCTGACTGACAGGGAAGGCGAAATTTTCACTGTAGATGGAATCAAGATAGGCAGCTTTACAAACCTCATGAAAGTTTTACTTAGCAGGCAGACCAAGGCTATCACTGAAGACACTTTTGGAAAGGTAGAAAGAAGATACTTTTGGAAAGGAGAAAAAAACACTGTGAGGCGAAGCACTGGAACAGGTTGCCCAGAGAAGCTGTAGATGCCCCATCTTTGGAAGTGTTCAAGGCCAGGCTGATGAAGCCCTGAACAGCCTGATCTAGTGGAAGGTGTTTCTGCCTATGGTTAGGGAGTTGGAACTAGATGATATTTAAGGTCCTTTTAAACTCAAACCATTCTATGATATCTTCTGGTTTTTGTGCTTGTGCTGATATTCCACACTGAAAATAGCTGATGGTCTCTGCCTGGCTTTTTGGCCCCCTGCAAATCTCCAGCAGCCTTCCTGCTAGCTGTTGCTTTAACCTAGAGAAAAATAAGCAGCTGCAGCCTTTTGGGCTTATTTGGTAACAGCTGTTGCTTGCCAGTGTGCTCTCTCTCTCATCTTGCAAGTATTCCTGTCCTTTTTTCCCCTTTGGGCTCCTTTCTTCTTTCATTTTAATGCCCTCTGTGATTTAAGAGAATTGGTAATGAGACAAGTTTGGTGGAGGATGCAGAAACTCTCTTTCCAGCACCCATATGTGGCAGTATGCTGGGAAACTGTTGTGAAGCCCTTCAGCCCTGCCAGAAGGTAAAGCTTTGTAAAGCACCAAGTACCACTGTGCTTCTCTGCTTTATCTTCCTCCACCCTGTGCATGCCATGGGATCACTGGTAAAAAGCCCATGAGCAAAACCTTCTTCCCTCTGAGCAACCTGGTCTAGTGCAAGGTGTCTCTGCCCATGGCAGGGGAGTTGAGCTGGATAATCTTAAGGGCCCTTTTCTTCTGTGATTTCTCCCCTCTTTCCTGGCAGCCCCATGTGTAGACAACCCCCAGCACAGCCGTGCCAGCATCAGCTCAGGGGAAATCTCTGCACTGGCAGAAGGTTGTTCAGTAGCTCCTTTCCTTGCCAAGCCCCAAAGTGTGCCAGTCACTGGTGGAAGCTAAGATTTGAAATGCTTTTCCTCATTTTTTGCCAACATAACATATGAGATGGTTGTACTCTTTGTGATATTTTAGTAGTTAACAAACATGTGCGTGCTGTAAGAAAAATCCTACATGAAAATGAGATGGTGTGTAATGTATGCCTTCCTTTACAACACCTTTTAAATGATTTTTTTTCTTTTTTTTTATTTTTAAGACATCTGTGGAGCACAACAGAGGAAAACAGGACAACCTGAGAAGAACTAACTGAAAGGAAAATCTTCAAGTTTGTGGCTATCAGATCAAAAGGCAAAAAGGTAGGATTGCATCCATGTGGTTATTAATCTTTCACCCACTCATGTTGACTGTAATGGGACTGCTGGCTCTGTGCCCCTGCCTGTTTGACCCTCACTTTCTAAAGGTGGAAGGGGACATAAGAAGACCCCAGAAGTTCAGGGAGATGGAAGCCAGACTAAGGCAGAATTTAGCAGGCTTGTACTCCAAATGGTTCAGCTCCAGGAAAACAAGCGAGGGCTCATAGTGCTCTGCATATGAGTTGGCCCTCTCCAACCCTGTCTCACTGTCTCTTTGAGACCAGCCCAACTTCACCACCAACTCACACACAAATACATGAAAAAGAGCAAACCCTGCATTTTTTTGCTGAAGCAGCTACCTGCTTAGTGTCCAAAACAGTGTCTTTATTTCCATAATGTTAGATGGCAGCATCATAACCTTTAACAGCACATGAATCAAAAGTTGTCAACTTTTCCCCTTCTGCCATGAGCCTTGTGATTTTTGCCGTGTGCTTTGTTTTCTTGTGGTCAGCCTGAGCTTGCTTGCAAATTTTTCCGGTTTAGAAATGTCCATCATTTCCTGTGGTCTTTAACAAGAGAGGAATGCCAGCCAAGGCAGGCAGCCTCTCCACACAGCTCTTTGCTTATACACACTGAGGTTGCTCTCAGTAAGCAAGGTCACTGCCTCTCCCTCTCTTGAAGCAAACTGCAACAAGACTCTGCTTTGTGCCCTTGTCCTGGCAGGAGGGGGGAATTGGGAGTCTGGAGGGGAAAACTGACTTGAATATGTCAAAAAAAAAAAAAACCCCAAACAAATCCCAAACCCCAAACAACCAAAAAGAACTCCACAATATTTTTCACCAGTTGTTGAAAAAAAGGCTTATATACTTATGTGGAAATTTTCCTGTTACTGCTATTATTTCAGCTCGTAGTTGGCCATTGGAACATTTCCAAAGAAACCAGTACTCTGGGAAACCTTTTGTTTTCCAGAAAGGCTGTTGTTCCAAAGCAGTTAACATAGAAACATTGAAATTGTCTAACTTCAGAGACAGAAAAATGGAGGAAGGAAATGTGAGAGTGTGTGGGTGTGTGTGCGTGTGCGCGTGTGCATGCAGGAGGGAATACCACAGTCTGGGGTAATGTAAGAGGCAGAAGGAGGAGACAAGAGCCCTTGGGTCAGCATGGGATGGGTGCAACTGCCAAGGAGGATTGGGATGGTGAGACCCCACAGGTGTGAGATGCAGGAGCTGGGAGATCAGCTGGGGGCTGCTGTGACCTTGAACAAGGCAAGGAGAGGTGAGGGGCCTGGGGCAGCAGGAGTCCAGGAGTGAGGGTAGAGATGCCCAAGTGTCTCTCTATTCTTCAGGCCAGGTATGAAATGTGTATTATGTGTTCTGGCAGCTCTGACTGCCTGTTGTCATGAGGTGCAGCTGTGGCTTTGAGACCAAGCTTGTACTCGGCAGCTCAGGGCAGTGCTCCCAAATCCCCTTGCTTCCCACTGACAATGCTTGGTGAAGGCACTGACAGCAGCAGTGTTGAGGGTTTTATTTTACATTTGTACTGTGCAAGTTTTCTCCACCATTTCTGCAGTGGGTTTTGAACGAGCTGGCTGATTTCAGCCTCACTTGAGAGGGCAGAGGGTCACTGATATTAAAGTACTGTCTGCTTGTGTGGAAATGGAGTTCAATCAGAGGGAGTTTCCAGGTGCCCCAAGGCAGATCTCTCTGCCTTTTTTCAAAAGAGCACAACTATTTTAAAGTGTGAACTGCGCAATATGCAGTCTGAAGTAAGGTGTTTTCTCTTGCAAAGAGGGTGCCATAGCTGTTAATGGTACAGATTATCTTTTTAGGCCTTTTGATGTGTCTATCAATTTTTCCTCCTCCTATGTTAGCTCACCCCTGACCCTGCTCATGTCCACATGTGTCAGTCTCAGCCAGACAGAAATGTGGAGATCTCAGTCCTCCTCAAGGGGGACCCAGGGGACTTGGGAGTCAGCCAGAGGTGACACATCAGGGAGGAGACCCGTGGAAAGGAAGAGTGGCAGCATTATTGGGAAGGCTGAGTTCACTGTGATTGGGAGACGTGAACTGGAGTTGCTGGGGTAGAATGGAGGGATGCAGGAGTAGATGAAATATCCCTAACTAGCTAGGATTCCCAAGATCAGTGACACTCAGAAGAGCCTACCTTCTGTGTCCCAGAAGCATATATTCGAAACAGAAATCCACAAAGACGTTCGATAAATAAAAGTCTGAAATGCAAAAGCTTGTTCTAAACTAGACAGTGGTCTCACACTCTGAAAACCCAGAGAAGTGGGGCAAAAAGCATTGCATAAAAATGCAAAAGGCATGTGAACAACAGGGCCTGCAGAGCAAAAAACTTACTTCAAAAAAGTTCAGGGCAGCACATGGTGCCAGTGGAAGGGGAGTAGGCATCTGAGACCGTCCTTCTCCTGCCACAGAGGGAGGCTTTGCAGGTTTTCAGGGCAGTGTTTTTGTGCTGGTGTTTTCCTGTAAGCCTTCCCTTCCATTCCAAGGGCAGAAAAAACTTTCAATAGATCATCAGTAGCTGGTACAACAATGTCCCCCCACTTCCATCCTTCTGTCTGTTTCCAGATCAACTTTTAATTGAAACAAGTTGTTGTAGACAGGATGAGTGTTTATAAATAGGTTCTAAACTGTCATCTTAAGAGGAATGTATGTGACCCAGTTCAAACACCAATATGAAGAAAGAAAAATTATTAAACACATAGTCCCATTAGACATAGGAAGGTCCCCTTGTATATTGTTTTCATCTTTGAAAGATACTTATTTACACCAGTTCCAGCAAATGATAACATATTTTCTGCTTTGGTGCCCAGGAAATGCATTTTGGTAATAGATTTCATTCATACTACACGTTGTATTGTCACTGAATTTATGGCACAGATAATATGCATGCTTACTAGTTTCTCCTTCTTTCACAATTTTCGAAGAGTCAAATTTATGTATTCTATTAAAGGATATGCAGAAGAGACTTTGTTTGGGTTTTTAACCAAATCCTCATTTGAAATGTGTAATTTTTGATGATATCATTTGGTCAACCTAGAACATTATTTATCTGAGAAAGCATTTAGAATACTGTAGAGGTTTTGAAACCCATGTAGGGTGTTTAAACTTCCAGTTTCATTTATATAACACAGTATTTAAGTCGTTTGAGCCCCCAGAAGATTACCTGTATAAGTAGCAAAGGCAGACAGGATTCAGCCTTTGTTATTCAATCTCTTTTCAACATATGAAATGCTTTTCCAACAGCTGGTTATGTAAAGCAAGGTTTATCGAGGTTATATTTTTCAGTTCTTGACTCTCGGCACTGCATTTTTCTCTTTTGTTATTTGCCTCACTTTTTGAGGGCTTGTATGTATCATCCTTACAGCTGAAGTTCTGCAGCAGCGTGTGTATTTTTAGGAAAATATTTATTTGAAGCATAAATGTGTTTTCACAATAAAAAAAATACAAAGCTAGGGGTGGCTTATATTTTAAATATGCTTATGCAAGTTTAAATAAATGAAACATGGACTTTTAAACTTTATCCATATTCACTGAGCTTGATGCAATGTTGCTATCAATAGCCAGCACTCAGAGCCAGCTACCATTTAAAGACCAATAACAACAATTGTATTTCTAGAGGTTTTACCAAAATGAACTGCTCCTTATCTGTTCTGTGAAGCTATGGAAAACTATCCTATAAAAAAATGCTGGCTGCTTGCATACACACTGCAGAAACTTTCAAATCTTTTTATTCCAGGCAATGTTCTGGTTGGAAAAGATTTCCTCACTGAAAGAGTGGCTAAGTATTAGAGCAGGATCCCCAGGGAAATAGTGGAATCCCTTCACTAAACAAGGAGTTGTGTCATTTTGTGATATAGTTTAGGGGGCATGTGGTGTTCAGTGGAAGGTTGGACTTTATGATCTTGTAGATATTTTCCAACCATAATGATTGTACGATTCTATGAAATTGCTTGAAGGCAAAGTAGTTACTTCTTTGAGGTTAATAAACAACATATTCACCCGTCATAAATGCAGAATACAGGCCTTAACAGTCAAAATATAGGTGTCTTTTTGTTTTGTTTTGGGTTTGTTTGGTTTGTTTGGTTTTTTTTTTTTTGTTTGGATTCTCTTTTTTTTAAATTTTTGTTTTGTTTTATTTTGCTTTTGTTAAGTTGACTGGCAGATTTAGAAATAACATCCTAATGGAAGCTGTGAGTTTTAGTATCCTAGGCAGTCTCTAGAAGGAGAAGTCAGAGAGCTTGCATTACAAGATGAAATATAAAGTTGCCTCCGGCCACAGACAGCAAACAATTTGTTTTGATAAGGTTTTTGGGACAGGCTGACGGTTTAGTTCATTGGCTTTGCTCTTGCTTGAATTTGGGTGTTAATCTTGTTATCTAATGGATACATCTTATGATGTGTTTTAAATCTTGTTAGCCCGAATACCAGGGTGCACAAAAGCAGGATAAAGAGATGGGTGGTAGAGGAGAAATACCATGTGCTGGTAGGCAGAGGATTTCTCTTTCTCCTCTCCTTCAAGCATTAAACACACATTCTTTAGCAGAAAAACATAGAAGACAGAAATCTCAGGAGGCAACAGTCTGCCCCTCTTTGACTTTCTCACCAGTTTGGAGACTTCTCTCTGGACACCCTCTCAAAGTGCCTCAATTGTCTCCAGCTCATCGTTGTTTGTGGTGCCAAAAGGCAATGAGAAAAGAGAACTTTGAGCTAGGTGAGGTCAGGAGCTCCCAGCAACCAAGGAGGCCCTTGGGCTCCTGGACCCTCTTATGCCCCTCACACACCTGAAGTGCTGTACTCAGCCAGCCACACCATGATATAAAGCAGACAACCCCATTCAGAGAACCAGTAAATATATAAAGCAGTTTGAAGTATGTGCCATGTGAAAGTAAGCACCGCTGTGAACCTTCAAGTTGGCATTTATATTTCAAAGCAGTAAATTCACCTGTTTGCACCTTTTGCAATAAAACTTTGAGGTATACATGTACAAGGAAGGACTTGGAGTAGATGTCTTGAGTAAAACATCATCTTGGAAGCACAGAAAGAACATTGGTATTTTCAAGTTGCACATGTTCAGCATTATATGAGGTACTTGCTTTTCCAAGAGGAGAGAAGACTGCTGAAATTTCTAAAATTGACTCTCTCCCTATTATCTCCTTTAAGAGTCTTTTAAAATTTTTCAGATAGTCCTGGCCTCTCTAAGAATCTGGGTAGGGAATAGAAACCATATTTTTTAACACCAGTGACCAGTCACACAGGTTATTTGAATCCTGAACAAAAATGCTTGGAGATATCGGTACCATTCAGCAACCCATAGGCAAGAAAATGATTTTACTGAACCACTTCACCACATGGTTATAAGAAAAGACTGTATAAAAAGTTATGCATTTGTGGTCAGGAGTATCAAGTACAACAAATTACACTTACTGAATACTTCGGTTACTGTACTTGGCAGTGAATTTGCTTTAACTCCAGGAGAGCATTACAAATGCAATCTTTAGAAGAGATGTGAACCAATTGTGCAATACTGGACTTTTTGTTCTGCAGGCCATAGTCCTGCTGCCAGTCCCAGATTAACTATGCCTATCATGAGATGCATTCTATTAAAAAAAAAACAGAAAATTTGAGCAATTCCTACCTACAGAAGGCAGCATAGCAGCTAAGATATTTGGGATGCAACCACCATGAGATAACTACAGTTCCAGCAGGATTTGGCTCAAGGATCATATGGGAAGCCTTTCCTCTGCCAGACCACTGATGAAAAAGAAACAGGGGGTGAGTGGGACCAAGTTCCAAGTTGTGAATCACCCCTTGTGTTGGCCAAAGAGCCTGCAGATGGAAATAGGAGGGAAGAAACCCCTGATGCTGAGCTCTGCAACCTTACTTTACCCAGTCCCCACTTGGAAGAGCTGTGCTTTGTTTCCCTTTCTGAAATAATGCCTTTTCATACAGCATTTGCCATCATTAATTGGAGCATCTCCCTCCTGCATCCTAATCAAAGAGTGCTGGCAAAGAAGAATCAGTATTACGAGCAATGTCTGACATATGCTGGCCAATTCAAGCCATGAATTGCTTGCCTCAGGCCTGGCAGGTAGGGGTCTCCTTTTAATTTTATTCAGAATAAAACTATTAACAGCAATGAAGCGTGTGTAGACCATCCAGAAAAGGAAAGAGCTCCTGTTGCTGAGAGAGAGCTTAACTCTCAGTTTCTGTTTTTCCCTCAAATATGTTTAAAACATTGACACTTTCTCCCACAAGAGGAAAATACTGTAAAAGATGGCAGCAAATATGTTAAAATTGGTGCTAGATCAAAAGTCAAGAAGAGGTGAAAAACAGCTGAGAAATAGTTCAAAGTCAGGATGCACACATCCAGAGGTGCCCCACATCATAGCAAGTACATCTTTCAGTCGGGGAGCTCCTACTTCACAGCGCAGGTACTCTGTGCCAGACCCAAATGTCCTGCAACAGGAGTCAGCAGGAAGTGGGATTTTGCCCAAACCTGCAGTGGAAATGCATGTCAGCCACAAAGTGCTTTCCAAGTCTGGGTCATAATGTTCCCCAAACGTGGTGCAGAAATGAGATTTTGCTACCAAAAAATGTTGTTGGGGGCCTGGACTAATTTATCAAGAAATGCCAGAGAGCTGCACGCACAGGGTGAACTTCACTACAATTTAATTCCAACAAGAGCTCTGCCGTTCGTCCTGTTTCCTGATCCCTAGAGGAAGAACCGCGGAAAGCAGGAGCCTTTGCAGCAGCAAGCCTGACCCTGTGTCGCAGGAGCCGGAGCCACCTGTGTGTTTGCGCGTGTGTCACCGTGGCCGTGTCCGAGCCAAACAGCTCGCTTCCCGGAGTGCCCGGCCGGCGGGGAACGCGGCGGTGCGCCAGCGCCGGGAGCGGGAAGCGGAGGATGCTGCGGGGAGCGCCCGCTGTGCCCGGCCCGGCCGCGGGGCCGCCGCCGCTGCCTCCGTCCTGCGCTCCGGGGCAGCCGCGGGGCACGGAAGCGGGGGAAGGGACGGGTTTTCCCCGGAGTCTTATCCGTCTGACAGACACCAGGCCCGGCATCCGTGTGTTCTGGAGGTTCAGATAGGCGTGTGACGCCGCTGAATCAGCCCCTGGCTCCCCAGGTGCTTGGCTCGCGGTGTGTTTGGAGGATAGTCCTGCGTGAGCCTACTGGAAAAGTTCTAAGGGTATTTTCCCAGTTCTTCCTCCTTCCACTACCCCTGCAAAGGCAGCAAACTTCTGATTCCTTTCTCAGAAACTAGCTAAAGCTTTAAAGCTTTGCTCCACTAAAACTTGGCTGCCGTGAAGAAAAAAAAATACACGCGCGCGCACACACACACACACACACACACACACACACACACACACACATACATATATGAAATATAATGGTTAGTATTAAAAAATGGGTTTTCTCTAGAGAAATATGTTGCAGATTGGATGACAGTCATGTCTCTTCCTTTTCTCTCTTTTTCTGCCTCTTAGCCATGCACATACATTTCTTCTGTGGTGGGGTTCCCATCCCTGCAGTTTTAGGCAAGCCCCATGACACAGTGCTGTGCTGGGGCTGGGCTAGGACAGCAGGCAGCTTTCTGGAATAGAAGCATTCCCCCTCTTTGGAGAGGGAGGAGAGAGGGACAACATGCCTCTCTACTTTTCCTGTCAGCATACAGCTGGTGGTTTAATTAATGACAAGGCACACCGAAGAAGTATGTCTTTAAGTTCATCACTACGGTGTGTGTGAAATATTTGCTTTAGTGGGCTGCATTGGCTCTGTATGGAAGGGAAAAGATTTTGCAGTGCTTCTGCCTAGCCTCAGTTCACCCAGCCTGGCTCCCTGCAGGAAAACGTGTTTTAAGGTGGATTTATGAACCAAGATGCCACCCCCTTCTTGCAAAGCTCAGTAGCTGCTTGATTGCTTTTTAGCGTGAGACTTCAGAAAAACATTCTTAAACCAGGATGTCTCCGGAGGTTTGTGGTAAGAAAACAATCTTAATTTGCCCAGCCTAGAAGCAGAAAGATGAAGAAAGAGTAAAGTACGCTGTGTTCTGTGTTCCAAATACCTGAAATTAGTGTCTCTGTTGGAGATAAGTGCCATAAATGTCTTTACCATTTTCAGGATTTTCTCTCATTTTAGAGCAGTGCTGTACTGCTGCCACAGCACTGCTGCACCATACAACACAGTCCACCTATTTACACTTTTTAATGAGCAGTGACTCTACTGTAGCTATTGCCTTAGCTGTGCATCTATGATTTACTGTAGTTTCCAAAGGAGAGTGTGTCATATCAGCTTCTAGAAAAGTTCAAGACAGCTGCCTGTGTCATGGAAAAATAAGACTTGATTAACAGAGGATGTAGGAAGCCAAAGTAAATACTAGAAATGTGTAAAGCAGTTATGGTGGTGTAGATTAGTACATATGAAGGGATGTGTAAATCTGAGTGCTTGACATGATTGATTCTTATGTCGAAAGAGAAGTCATTGTGTTATTATATTTTTAGTTGGAAGTCCTTGCTGACAGCGTTGGAGCTGTTTCAATGTCTCACTCAATTAAAAATCTCAAATATTGTGAGGAGTTGGGCCTGCATTCCCATCTTTCCTGAATTTCAAATATGGAAGGACAAGTAACAAGAGAGAAAATGCTCAACTTTGAGGACTGTGCCTGTCAGCAAAAAGCACTGGTGTGTACATACAGCACCTCTTAGTTGCACCACATAACTCGTGTTTAAAAGATATCCCACCATGAGAGGTAGATGTGATGGTGGCTGGGTGACAGGACCATCCAGAAGGCAGGAGGAGAGCTTTGTGAGCCTGTGAGTCTTGCAAAGCCTTTCAGATAGTCTCTGCTCTCTCACACAGTGCAGACAAGCAGGCGAAAAGCTGCAAGTTACTTAAATCAGTCAGTGTGACACATCCAGTTAGCTTGGTTATGAAGAGAGCATGAATGATGATATTCTACTCTATCATTTAAAGATAAATGTTTCACAGCACAAAATCCCATTATTCTGTGTGCACATTGAAAAGAAAGATTGTGTTTTGTTTGGGGGTTTTTAGTTTGCTTGGTTGGAGTTATTTGGTGGGGTATTTTGTTGGTGGTGGTTTTTTTTACAGCAATTTTAAGACTTTTAGACTTGCTAAGAGGTAGGTCCAAGTTGTGGTTAAGTCCTGCAGACGATAGTCTTGCTGATCTCAGGATTTTCCAAATA
This sequence comes from Phainopepla nitens, assembly GCA_013400175.1. Lineage (NCBI taxonomy): Eukaryota > Metazoa > Chordata > Aves > Passeriformes > Bombycillidae > Phainopepla > Phainopepla nitens. The sequence continues at coordinate 441,082 of VXBQ01016762.1, read as the reverse complement.
TTAAAATACATGTCTGGATTTCTCAAAACCCCACAAAACTTCAAAAAACATTAGACCCATTTCATCTTTCCCTAGATAACCAAGATAAACTGCTTGAGTGTCCTGGTCCTGGCAAGATTTCTTGTAATAGACAGTCTCTTGAATAGCTCCTAGTGGCTTATTAGCAACTTCAGGTATTATATTTTAGCAAACAAAAGCAAAGTTCCTCCCCTAGCTTTTGCTTAACTACAATAAATTATTTATAAAATGCAACCCTTTGTCATGCAGATGCTTTTTCTAGTCATGTTGTTTATATAACAGCATTACAAATGTCATGTGGTGAGCAGAGGGTCTGTATGGAGATGTGTGTGAAGTGGGAGCAAAGAAAAATATATCTCCCAGTACTCCCAGTAAACCCTGTCCCTCTTGTGACTGTGATCACTGTGCCACCCCCAGCACTGCTTCCTACAGGAGCCTGAGGCCGAGGCTGGAGGCTGGTACACGTGGGCTGCGTGGCTCCGGATTTGGGCTGGTCTAGATGAGAATTAGTTTTAGCAGAATCAAATGGAAGTCCTTACCTAGGATAAGATAAGCCTGAAGTGCTCATGCACTATTAAGCTGCTGGCAAAATCTTTACAATGTATATATTTACACTCAGGATTTGTACATACATTTACACTCAGGGTTTGTAAATAAAGGTATGGTGTGACAAATATCCCTATCTAGACAAGTTTGCAGGGAAAGAATAGAATAAGTACAAGAACAGTAAAAGAACAGAATAAGTGTCCATGTGCCTTCTTGAGTGAAATCTGGAGGGTTTCAGTGTGTGCACGTGTCTTTTTTTTAATTTACTTACGATGGTTTAAGTTTCTCAAGGGGTAACTGCAAGACTTGGGCAGCAGAAATCCACTTGCTGAAGTATGCTTGTCCTGTATTAGGATAGCTGGCTGGCCTCATGGCAAGCCATTTTTTATTTTCAGGTGAAGCTTCTGGTTTTGGCCCACCCTGGCATTTTGTTTATGCTGTGTAGAAGTTTGTCCTTTTTGGCAACATGGGCCATTAGCTTTGCTCTTGTGGTTTCAGCTTTTCTTCTTGCTTTTCACTTGGGAATTTTCTTCTAGTGTTTTGGTTTTTTTTTTTTCTCTTTTCAGCAAGCAGTTTCTGCAGATCTGCAGGTGAATTCTAGTCATTCTGTAAAAACCCCTTCTTTTTATTAAATTGGTCATGTATTTTTCAGTCCTCATTCTTAAGATGAACATCACAGGGTTGCGGTGGTTTGGCAAGGGTTTTGGTTGGTTGCTTATTGGGTTTGTTGGAGCAGGGAGGGGAAGTGAGATGGAGGGAATCACATCTCCCAGGGAAGGTGCTGTCACTAATTATGCCTTGGAGATTATTACTTCATGGCTCTGATATAATTAGTGCTTGATCAAACTCATATGGGCTATTTAGGACAAATGAGAGCCTCTCTTTCTGTATGACCCAAAAAGCCAGCTGTTACTTCAAACATTCATTTGTAAGGGTTCAGGGAACTGCATCTGTAATTCTTACGAGTCCTAACAGCCCCTGAACCCCTTCCAACAGCTGCTATGCCTGCAGCCCTCCTCTTACAAAACTTTGCCACACCTAGAGCAATACAAAGGTGCAAAGAAGTACTTTTAGGGCACCACTTACTGCTGGACTCTGGTTGTCTTTTAAGAACTCCGTAGAAATGTATGTTGTAGGACAGGATTTTTAACCTTGTCCATGTCAAGTTGGCAAAAGCTGGAGGTAGAGGGTAGTGCAGCACAGATCAACAAGGTAATGGGGACATGGCCTCACAGGCAGAGAAGTTCTGGGACTCCTGTCTGACCTTGATTATTTTCTTTACTCCTCTAATGCTCATGTTTCACCACTTCAGATCCAGTGCTGGGAGCAATACCAGGTGCCTTCTGGTGACAAGAAGTATGTGTTGTGTGAGCTGGTCAGATGATAAAGGTGTTGAGTCAAAATCCACTGAATTGGTAAGACTCATTCCCAAATCTTCAGAGAGTTGCAGATCCCCAGTAAAATCTGGGCTGGAGTTTAGATAGCCTGTGCCCAAACCTGCATTCCTCTATCCTCACACAGCTGCTGACTGGATCCTGGGTGGTTACCAAGCTATCTGAAGCTCTTGCCTTTGAGCTTGCCCAGAGGCACCTCAACCTCAGCAGAACTGAGCAGCTCAGTGCCAGGTCTGTACCCCAGCAGCAGATGCAGCTCTTCCAGATTGCATTTGCAAAAGGCTATTGTAGGCTACTGCCTTTTGTTTGAAGTACAGCAGGGATGCTGCTGCAGCTGCTGCAGTTCCTGTTCTCCTTATCCCAGCACCCAGGGTAAGGATTCTTCCCTGTACCCAGCCTGGTCCTCTCATAAGGGCTCAGTCTCTTCTTTCAGCTAACAGATTCAAAGAAGCTCTCCCATTCTCTGGGGCATGTCTGAACTTCCAGGGCTGTGTATAACTGTTTTGCAGTGGGTGCAATCCCGATCTGTAGAGTTGGAGGAATTAATCAAGAATCTGTGAAGTGCAGTGAGCTAGGCATGTGTGTGAAGGTGGAAGAGCAGGATTCCACTGCTTCTGCCAGAAACCATCCCTGTGGCTTATGCCTACTTTTTATGAACGATATAAACAGACCCTGGGGTGACAGTTACTGCCTAAAGGCTCTGGAGAGGTCTGTGTGTCACTGTGGCATTGTACACAGGAAATGCACAGGAAGAATGGCATTTGCACTCTGTCCCAGCGTGATGCTTCAGAAGGACATTTCAAGGCCCACAGAGAATTTGGCTTCCAATTCATTATTAGGTAAATTTTACCCATGTGGAGAAAGCTGTTTCAGGGCTGTGTTTCACAGTGGGGGTCAATGTCCTGTTTCCCAAGGGTTCAGGAGGCATGGGCGAAACCCATGGACACAGAACACCTTGTACCTCACCAAAAGGGTGATAGTAATTCTCAGTTTTCATAGCTTATGGGAAGAGCTCACATAACACTGGAAAGGAGTTGCTGGTACTTATTTCTTAGCTCTCTGATTTTGTACAGCCTGGTAGAAGAGATGAAGCATAACAAACAAATTCTTGGTTTTTAGAGGCCAGAAATGTTTGGTTGATTGTGCTTTACACCAGTTTCAGTAACATAAGCCACTTTATTTGGAGGAGACTAAGGTTTGTGCCTATTAGCTGCTGCCACTTGTGCACATGAGACTGATGTCAGCCATTGACTTCACATCACCAGCTATGACAGATATACACCTTCTTGAAAGGCACAGTTTGAAGTGGTCATTTAAGCTCTATTTATGTTCTTTATTTCAAATATTAAGGCCACCAAAATGCCGTATATATTACTTCAGAGGATTGCGGATCACACCACAGAGTGTTTTATAAAAGATTTCACTTCAACATAGCCTTATATTGTCAGGGCAATTGCTTCTACGGTCTCACTTCCATCCTTCCACCTCAGTCTGTGTCCAGCTCTTGCTGGAATTCCTGAAATTCTTACTTTATTAATGTTATTATCAGGTCCCACACTGCCTCTGTTGCAAGAAGAAGATTTAGGCCCGCAGACAGTTTATTAAAAGATCCTTAATTCTGTCCCCTTTGCATTGTCTTTATCCATTAGTCATGGAACTAATGTCCAGACACACAGTATGTAGGCAATGTATGTGTGTTTGTGGTGTCATTTTAAAGGCATTTCTTCCTCCTGGGAGAAGAGACTCAAAAGAAGCTGCTGTCCCCCAGGATATAAGTGGGATCACAGAAAAAATTCAAAAACTCCCTATTACCCTTGCTTGCTCAGTGCCCAGCTCACGCCAGGTATCAGCCAAGCAGACCAGGCCTGCCTCTCTGCTCAGGAGGGTTTATTGCTGTACATTTATCAGCTCTATGCAGCAGCACTGAATGCCCACACACCCCATTTCTTTCAATACGACAAGGCAGGAAACACTTTCTTCCCATGCACGGGTAGGCAGCTGTCTTGAGAAATTCCAAAACCTGGTGCTGAGAACGTGCTTGTGTATGATCTGCACTGAAACAGAAGTACCTACAGAAGGGGCACATATTCTCCTTTACCATAAACTGTGCTTTGGATTCAAGACTTGCTGAGAAAAGGGACACTGTTCACATGGGCTCTGACTTGTAAATGATTTCTTCACTTGAGAGATGAGTGGTTTTTACATCCCAGACTGGGGGCATTGGAGAAGCTTCAGGCAGTCCATGAGTCAGATGTAGTTTTCTGGGGGGTGATGCTCGGTGTGCTGGAGTCAAGCAGCAGAGCCACAGCAGTCAGCATGCAATACCTGAGGGGAGCTCTTGCCCAGAGGAGAACATGCTGGTAAACAGTAACCACAGCCAGCCCCAGCTTCCTGTCTAGTCCACTAGCTCCATGCTTTTTGTGTAGAGATTATTGATTTTAGACTACAGTGTCAAGAGATAGCAATGGTCTGTACAAGTGACCTCATAAGTCATAAGCCATGTGCAATTACACAGGGAGTACTAAACTACTACAGTAGTTTAAACAGTGTTTGTTAGTTGTTGTTATTACCTCTCCCAGGAGCTTAGTGCTATTGCTGTCTGCAGGCTGTGATTTACAGTAGTGTAATCACCTGAAAATACTGGGTTTGTTAAGCTTCTCAGGTAATACAAAAACGAGTCAAGCAATACTTACAAATACCAAATGGACTTAAAATGTTCTTCTTGCCTGAAGATGTATTATTTTATTTTGTTCCACCCATCCATTCGCCAGCAGACATAGTAGTCTTTCATTGGGGAGCACTTCCTAAGAAAAGAGACTTATGAAGGAATTTCTGTGACTGGAAATATTAGTGCAATGACCATCATAGTGTGACTGAATGTTCAGTAACAGTACAGACACCACTTGACTCTTGTTTAAAAGAGCACTAAGTCAGGGTTTTCCTCCTGAAACCTGACATCAAGTCTTTGAAACGCTCCTTTCTTGAAGTGACTCAGGAAGAAAAACTATGTGCTATTTGAGAATGTAAGCCACACACATTGTTAGAGATTATAAGAGATCTTAAAATCCCGTGGTTAGTTTTCTAGTAATAAATTATTGTTGCATGAATTTATTAAAGATTACTTAGCCCTTCAGGAAAATTGTAATCATGCTTTTCAAATTCTTTTCTTAACAGAGTGGACTTGGAAAAACTTTTTTAATCTTATACTGGTTAATTTTTAGTTTGATATTTTGTACCAGTAAAAAGCCTTCCCCTTTGCTCACTTTCATTGTCCTCTGTCAAGGAAATTAAGGCACATCTCCTTGAGTATGACTGCTACTCCCGTCCTCCACGGAAGCCCATATATAGCAATTCCATAGGGATCTAGAACACTATGATGGGAGAAAGCCAAGAAATACAGGACAGTGAAATGGAGGGGCTCCAAAATGAGCTGGCTCAAGGCCTCTCTCAATTGAATTTTGCAGCTTTCTAGGATGTGGGGCCAAGGTCATTCCTACTTCAGATGCAGCAGAGGGAAGGGCTGGGGCAGGAAGTTTCCATGGGCACACACCTGCTGTTTGGAACAGCAGTGAATAACCAAGGGAAGAGCCCTGGAGCTGCAGCACCCTGCTTTCCCTTCCTCTAAAGAGCGCGGAGGCCGCAGCCGCAGCTGTTGATTGCTTCGTTCCTCTCACGGCTCCCAGCAGACCCCTTCCCTTGGGAGCAGCTGGCTCTGCAGTCCCTGACCCCACGTGGCCCAGCCCCTGCCCCAGCTCAGCACAGCATCCTCGCAGCACCAGGGCTTAGACCACACCAGGCAGTTCAGCAGTAGTGGTTCTGCTGCCCTGGGGCAATGTTGTCCTGGCCTTCGAGGGCAAATCCACCCAGTGCTGCTGCAGTCTTAAATAAAAACAGAAAACCCACAGTAGGCTGGAGACAATTCCCCATCTCCAATGTTTACTGGACCAGTGGTGTTGGGCAGGAAGCTGCACAGGAAAACAGGAGCTTGGCCTCTGGGATAGGGCAAATGAGGCATGGAAAACGTGCTTTCCACCTGCCAAAAAGACCGAGGCTAAAGCTTTGCCAGCTGGACCGCACCTTGAGAGTTGCTGGACAAGCTCACTTATCATTAATGTCAGTGGGATTCCTGTGGGCCCTTAGCAACTGGTGTGCTCTAAACCCTTGCCAGGGGCATGAAGGGGACATCACAATGCAAATGTGTGCGAGGCTGAAGCCATCCAAGCTCTGTATGAAGTAAAGCACTCAGGTGATACTTCCCACACAGGAATGGTTATACTCTAACAGATTAGTCCTTGCCCTGACACCTGGCTTTCTGCTTTAGAGATGTGGCAGTGCTATTAGCCAAAACACAATCTCTCCAAGTCTGAAATGGTATTCATTGCTGCTTCTCTTCTCAAAAGCTTTTCTTTTGTCCTCTTTTCAATTTTAATTCAACTTATATATGTTTATCTAGATAATATTCTGTAAGTACTTTTACATATAAACGTACTTCTCAAGTTTCACTTCTAAAGCTGTCAATAAAATCTTTTAAAACTGCTCTGTGGCACAGATAAGCTTTATACTCATCCATAGGCTCTCTTAAACAAAGCAAGAGAGGTACTGCTCAGTTATCTCATAGAAGGCACTGATGAGAGCAGCAGGTTCACGTGCTGTTTTCAAAGGCAACCCAGCAGGACTGAATTCCACTGCACATGTTGGCCACTAGATCTGTTATGTCCTCAGCTTCCTGCTAAATGAAATCTGGTTTGATTGTTCCACACAGTAAACTGTTGTTGATTGATATAATGCTGAATAGTGCTGGTGGCTGATTCATCACTCTTGGCTTGACCACTGCACAACCTAATGAGTAAAACGGGGGGAACTGCTGACTGGGAACAAAAGGCCAACCAGGGAAGAAAAGGGAATCTCATAGCCATCGTATGGACACAGAGCATGGAGAGAAGAGTCACTAATGTTTTTGCCAAATTTAAGATGCATTTGCTTTTCTGATGCTGATTTATTCAGTGAGACATTTAGATTTTGAAAACAGAATGCATAAATGCTGCACGGGAGAAATTAGCTGAGAAGCAACATCTTAATATAGAGTGCAGGAGTGCATGGAACACTTCTAACAGTGGAGGAGCCTGGGCTCCTACACAGTCATTCCCAAAGAATGTTAAAAATATTTGTGGGAGAGAACAAGCTTGTGAAATCGATTTTCTGAGCTGCTGTCTGCTTATTTAAAACAAAAATGATCTTACAGCAGTTCTATGTGTTTCCTTTTCATATCAGTGTTAAGCTTATCTTATAAACACATGTTCAGTATGTAATGTAAGTTAAAAATATCCATTATAAAACTCAATGCGAAGAGAATGCGGCTTGGATGCTTGCTGGCATGCAGAGAGATATCCTGTCTTATTCTTTTTTGTACTGTGATACAGTTGTAGCATTATCAGATATCTAGGGCTTTGAAGGATCTATTGTAAGCATGTCAAAGACTTTTAGAATTTGTTTTTGGCAATATTAGATGACAGAAATGGAGGAATGAGTCCCACCAACCTTCATTAAACAAATGTGTCCCATTATTGTTTTTCCTGTTTTGGAGTTGAAATTGGACTAGCATTATAACACTGCAAATTTATTCTTTCAATCAGAAAAAAAATCCTAATTACTATCATGTCTATAGAAATATGCATTCAGAACACAGCTTAGACACTGACCTGTGTGCTGCTTGTGCAGGCAAAGAGAAGAGTGTGCCTTGCACAAGATCCTGATGTCCATGGTGGAGCTTGCTGAGTCAGGAGTGCTGTCTCCTGAGAAGCATCTCACTTCCCCAGTGACCTGGGGAGTCCAGGACTAACAAACTACGGCACAAATGTTCCCCTTGGCAGTTTTGCACGTGGGAAAAGAGCATTCCCACAGCAAGTAGTAACTTGTGTAGCAGACAATCCTAGTGCCACCACTAGAGGACTGTTGATGGAGCATGGGAGTGAAGCTGTGTGACTGGGGGCTAGGAACAGCTGAGTCTGAACTTGGAGTCCAGATTACAACCTAGCAAGAGTCTAAGGCTGGGACAAAGTCTCAGAAGTGGGAAGACAGCAGATTGTCATAAGAAAGAGGACAGAAAGAAAGAATGGGCAGAAAACCCTCTGCCCCTTGGCCCCTAGACTTAGTTCCAGGAAGTCATTGTCATTCTTACGCTGGCGTGCTGGCATGTACCTGTCAGCCATCCCCCCAGCAAGAGTCTAAATTCTCTTTCAGTCTCCTTCTTCTAAAGTATGACACTGTTCTGTTGCTCTCAAGTACTCTTTTGGTGTCTCATGATGCTAAGTTCAGTGTTCTAATGTAGAAGGTCTTGCCTTGCTGAAGGCCATCTGGGTGTCAGAATGACAATGGAGAGTGGAACTCTTGCTTTTTAGCATCTTTTTTAAAAGACTGAGAAATCAGTACTTTCTTCATACTAATTAGTGCAAATACTGTAATCACTAGGAAAGGCAGAAAAGTAGTCAGGTTGTGAAATGAAGCACTCAAAAAAGTGTCCTGATTAAGAGTTACACGGTGATTTGATTGGATCCTGTAACACATGTTCACTGATGAACACATAACAAGCAACGTATTTTACAAGCAAGTTTGAGTCCAACTTTATTTATGTTGGCAGTTAATTCAATACAAACATTTGTGTCTTCATTTCCACAGTGCCACAGAACCCTGAAAAGTCATCACAACAGCAGCACTTGCTGGGTATTTTAGCGTCATTTTACAGACAGGACAAACTTCACAGTCAATTGTCAAGCACATCTGGTAAGGCAGGTTTAGACATTTGGATATCTTGTTACCTTTTCCTTAATTCAAATGACAGTTTGTTCCGAGCCAGGGTAGTACATAAAATATACAGGGTGGAGAAATTCTGTCTTTACAAAAATTAATATAAATGAGACATTATAGTACAGATACATATCCTTAAGGTCTAAGTTATTCTGTTCACCAAACTAAATTGCTAACAAATTGGCAAACTAACAAATATCAGCATTTATGAAAATTAAATCCATATGTTCTTCAAATGCGTGTATCATCAAGTACTTCCAGATGTAAAAATCCATGGATAATTTTAAAGAAACTCAGTTCCACAGTCAGTTTCCATCATGATACTCCAAATGAGCACTGTTCACAAGAAATATACAAGAATATTTAGTCTGTTCAGGAAACAATACTTGTTGCTTTCCTTAGAGCCAGATATCCTGTAACCACATCTGAAGGGAGCATCCGAATATAGGCAAATTCTTCAATAGTACTAAACCTTAGCTTGCTCTGTGGATCTGTGTAATTTGCCTGAAAAAGAAACAATGGTAGAGATATGATTCAAATAAAATTTCTAACCATAATAGTAAAAGAAGTATCCTAATTACAAGACCACAAAACAGTGAGTTTCTCTTCCTAGTAACAGTACTGTTGTTCTACCATGTGGCCACAAGTGTGTCTTTTATTCTTTCTCCTCATGTGAGAACTTATGAGAAGTTAACAGACCCCTATAAAATCAGATTAGAAATGCATTAAACATAACAGAGGGCTGAAGTAAGTTTCCTATAAAACACAGCGCAAAAGAAATTCCTCAGCTCTCTAAACTCACCCTAGCAACTCTGTGCCTTGTGCAGTCTCTCTCAAGGCAGCTCTCCAAAGAGTCAGGCTGCTGCCAATAAATTACCCACAAACAGGCTGAATTATGGGTGCTCTGATAGCTTTGGAGTGCCTTTCTCTTGCTGCATACAACTTAGCTTTTAATTTACTTTAAAGTGGTTGTTAAAGCTAGGGAGTCTCAGCTTATGGTTCTGTGACTGAACTGATAAGAGATTTGAACCCAGCGTTGTGGTTGGCTCCAGCTGCCTGCTTTCAGGATAGCAGCCTGGCCAGCTCACCCTGGGCTACGCTTGTATCCTCTGCTATATTTGGACCCTGGGTGCCTGGGAGCAGTGCCAGTTTGCTTCTATCCTCTCCCCTTCCTTGTTGCTACAGAAACCTGGAGCTCAGCTGAGCTCAGGGCTAGGCCGGGAGGCTGCACTGGGAGAAGGCAGGCATCAGGGTATTCACTGCCTCCAAGACAATCCCTGCCTCTTCGGCATTGGATTACCAAGTGCCTGCCAAGGCTCCCAAAGTGTCTTCTGTGCCTTTCTTTAGCACAAGATGGTGGCAGGCTGCAAGGCACAAGCAGCTGAGGTCCCTCAAGACATTGCTACTAAAAATAGGTAAGGCCAGGAAAAGCTGGAGTAGTTGCCCATGCCACACGGTTATAGTGCAGAGCTCTCTATATTTTCATGTTGGAAAGCAGCTGTTGACCATGGTAACAATCCAGCCAACCATTTGGTCTGATATGATTTAGAAAATTTAGTGTTATTTGTGGCTTGGTTTTCTTTACAAAGAAATGCTGCCAGGTTAATTAAATGTAGTCAGCTAACAGTTCAAGCCATCAATTAAGTTTCAAACAAATGGCAAAGTTAGAACATTAGGAGTAAATTTATCCCTGCTGGTAACTTCATGGTTACAGCAGGTATAAATTTACTTTTATTTCACTCTTTACCTTTACCTCTGGCCTCATGTAAGAAAAAGCTAAGCAATTAGACTGCTTTTCAAATGTGCATGATTCTGTAATAGAGTAACCAAGCAATATCTGCAATTTGTATGGTGCACCGATCTAGGTTAAAAATATTATAGCAGCTCTTCACGGTTCTGCTGTTATGTATTGGGCTGTACAGTTTGCAGACACTAATGTATGGTAACCAGCCATTCATGCCATGCCTTCAGCCTGAAAACAAACTTTACCAATACTCCAGCCATAATTAGAGATTAGAATACTAAATTAAGATGAATTTGCAAAGAAAAAACTCTGTCACGTTTAAAAACTAAGTCAAAGGCCAAGGACACATGCTCTTAAAATACAATAAATAGGTATCTCAATCTGTTTCTATAGTAACAGGGCTGATCCATTTTCAGAAAAGAGAAGTGCAAACACTTGAAGGTTTGGGGTTTCTTTTTAATCTGCTTTACAATAATTTACTCTGTTTTGCATGTTAAAATGTCTAAATACTCATCTTGCAAGTTTGGAAACAATAGGTTTATTTTGCAGTGTCAATACAGCAGATAATAGCTTTAGAATTCCAGGCTGCCTTACAAATATGAATTGGCTGCTCTGCTGAGACCACTGGTAAATTTAATTCCATTTCTGCTACACACAGAAAGAGAAGGGGATCAGTAGAATTTAATTGTGGCAACTAATGTAAGAGTAAGGATGCTGATTGAGAATGTTTTAATACACTTCTCTTTTTGTACCTAGTAGACAATTTAATTCTTCCCTAAATGGGTAATGCTAAGGATTTTTTTCCCCCCGTGGGGAATCCAGCATTCCCACAGAAAATATATTCTTACACAAATGCTTTTATGTTTTACACAGAAAATACAGGGACATTTTTCTAATACTACATTTCTACAATATTCTATTGTCCCACATATCCTCCTACTAGGAAATGATCTTGAAAGTGTATTTAGTTCTTCTTATTTCTAGCCTAGGAATTTAAAGGACACACTGTCTCAGCTATTTTAATAAAAAAGGTTTTTTTTAAATGTGGTAATTTTATCATAGTCTGGAGAAACCTTGCAGGCCGGGTAAAATAGGAAACTTGAACTCACAATGCAATTAGAGGATGGAAAATTAGGGAAAAAAAAAAAAGTGGAAAGAGAAGAAAAGAAAACAAAAGCAGCACTGAATGGATTTGTATAGAGAGTATCTGTACTAAGCTGGAATAGTTACAGTACCTAAATCACTCATAGAAAAGAGGTACTGGTAAAGAAAAGCTGAGGAACTGAGAGAATTTCCTAAGGTTTAACTGACCCTTAACTGGCAGGGATGTGGTCTCCACTCCCATCTATACCCTGCATCATCAGCTCACTATAGGTGCAAGGACTGATTAGTTTTGAAATACATCAAAGGTTAGTGCTGGAAAGCATTATCTGGTTCCTTGGAGATGGGGCAGGAGTCTGCCTGGCTGGAGGGAATTATCTTCCCTGGGTTTGTGAGCAGTCTCTTCCATTTGCTGTCTGCTAGTTCATCTGTGAGGGAGATGTTACTTTTCCACTCCCTCTGAACACCAAGGGTTACCAGCCTTTACCTGAGCAACCTGCTCCCTTTCCAAACCACATTCAGAGGCACAGGCTGGACACATGCCACCTCCTAGGTGCATTATTTAAATGTGTTACTAAAAAAATAAAGTCTGAGAAAACATATGCTACCAAATCAAGATCAAATGCTAGGATTACAGTTGGTGCTATAGCTATTCTTTGATGCCTTACACTAAATATCCACTATAAGGCAGCCCTTAGTTAAGTTCTCACCCATTTTCTGTCCTAATGAGCACTTTTTGCCTAATTCAGTGAACAGAATGCAAGGTGATATGCTAACCTGCATCAGCATAACACATATGTACCTTTAAGGACATCTCCAGGAGATGAATTTTAGCCTGTGAAGGTGGGCTAGTGCCCTATGGGTGAGAAACAGATTAAACTGGGGAAAGTAATACAGAAATTATGTGCAAGGCTCTTTGACATTACAAAATCTTCATTATTGTAGCTACTTAGTGTAACCATTACTTAAGCATTTTTTTACTCCAAAATACAACATTCCCATTCATTTAAATTGTAAGAAATGCACATGCTTCTGCAAAATAAATCACTGGTATTTGAAGGTAAAGAATGAAAATATATGCTGTTACTAATTCCTGTCCTAAGTAAAATTATTCATGTAACATAGGAACAGTTCCAGCAGGAGATACAAAAGTTTTTTGGGGCAGAACTCACTGACTGTACTCCTGTTTTGCACCAAAAGAATCTTTGGGGAATTCAGGCACCAAATTGTAACTACCAAGACTTTCTGGAGCATGTGCAAACCGTATCTAAGTCAAATGTGGTTTGGGATTTTTTTTTTTTTTTGCTTTCTCCTCTTTCTTTAACAAAAACATATAAAAGAGCCCATCTGTGACACACAGGCTATACATCAGCCAAACTCCAACTTTCAGCTCTGAAGCATAGGGGTATTTGAAATTCTCAACAGTCTATGCCAAGTGTCTGTTTTTCAGGCTGATTTGTTTGAAGCAAAGTTTGAGAGCTATGATAACAAGGGTTGCATTTTTTTTTTTTAAACCTGGTGGAAAGGAGGCCAAACAATAAAATCTTGCCTAATCTCTTTATTGAAAATTGCTGAGCCATCTTTTTAAAACTTCCTCTACAAGATGCAATGAAATAAATCCACATCAGGCAAATAGCATGGAAAATTTCAGTCAGTGTGGGTATACCTTGGCAAAGTTAACAGTCATGGAGACTGTGGACTACCAGCTTTTCCTGCAGCTATCTTAAGAATTAGAAATTATGGGCACCAATGTAGATTCTTCAGGTGAGAAAGAGGTGTCATAGGAGTTACTTGGCAGGACAAGATATCAAGATATTTAGCCTGTCCTGACATCTATTAACAACCTAAGGATTTTGTGATGTAGTGACAAGTATCTGGGGTTTGGTCCTAAATCACTGGATAATTATTAAGCCCAAGTATGACTAGGAACCTCAGGATATACATCTTTTACAAAACAAGGCACCAGTACTATTTCTTTGTGGAAATTGAGATGCCAATTTTGAGGGGAAAAGAATACTTACTGGAAGTCCTGAGATGTCTGAATATTTCTTAGCAGGTTTAAAGGAAGGAGGAGCATCAATATTAAAATCTAGAGAGAAACAAAGGCATCAACTCAGCATCTTTTATATATATATATATATTCTATAGCATAAACCTACTCTCTGAGTTGTCTATTAGCTAGCAACACTAAGGCAAAGACATGAAGCAGAATCACCTCTGAAAACATTTAGCCTGTTAGCACTGTAAATCATAGCCTGATCCTGCTCACCTATTAATAGAGTTCAGCAAGCAGAACTGCCCTCCCCAAAAGGAAAATGCCAGAGCCATTTGAAATGTGTCCATTTCTTCCAGGTCTTAATGAATTCCCTTGCAGTAAGTCACGTGTAAAGAATAGCCAATATCAAATGCATATTGTATGTTAAGACTGTGAAACATTGATCAAGATTGCAGCTCTGAAATACTATAATCCAGAAAAGCAAAGTAATCTTTTAAATCAGTTAAATCTTTAAGCATGTACCACTTTAAGCCCTGTCAATGACCTAGAAAATTGTCTGAATGTTTAAACTGAGGGTTGGAATTTGCTGTTCTTTGGTGCCCTTTAGACAGCAATTACCATTCATAAACATTTTTAAGATATTGTTGGTAAGCTCAAATAGTTAAATCCTCAATTTTGGATGCTTACAAAAATATCTTGTACGTGACTACTTTCTTTTCTCTTTTCTGATCTTCCTTGCAACTTATTCAGATAACTCTGTTCAATTCACACACTCCATCTATATCAAATTTCTAACTCATCATCTCATAATTCAAAAGACCCTAATGCCACAGACAGCTGGTTTTAAATACGAAACTGAATTTGTTTTCCCTCCTTCTTGTAGAAAATCCTGTAAATTTCTGGTTGCGAACAGAGCATAATAGAAATAGCAACATCAGCAGATTGTCAGTTACAATGGCCAGGAACACATGGTAGTCTGCATTTTTCTGTAACTTGCATCTAAAACACTAAAAAAAATGGCAAGCTATTTTTGGATAAAGCACCAAGTCTGACAAAAAGTATATGCCTATGCATGGTTTTGAAATGCCTCCACTTGCTTAAATAAAATCTGAGGATTGCGTTCTGCCGGCAGCTACGTTTAATAGCAGCCTACTTTACAAGTAGACTTGAAGAGTATCTAGATTAAGACCACTGCTGTAACTCTGCTCCTGTGGATGTAACCAGCTAGGACTGCTAATCAGCACTGCTAATACTGTAGTTTCAGCTGTGCTGCACTAAAGAGAGGATGTAGGATTTAAATCTCCCAAGAATCTAGGATAAGGAGCTGGATAGGAAGCTTGGGCTGAGGTCTAAGCTGCTGCAGGTATGTGGCTTAGCAGAAACTATTTGAAAAGTGCTCAAATGTAGCTAATCAAGCAGTAGCCACCCACCAAAAGACTTCTGGACTGTACACAGAGGAAGAGGTACCTAACCAGTGAAAAGGTGACAAAAACCTCATGGGAATAAGGGGTTTTGACTTGGTTTGGATAAATACTTTTTCCTTATTAAACTCTAACTCCAAATGTATTTGAACTTTGCCATAACACTCCAAATTATTTGCTTTCCCCTACTTTCCCCTTAGGGCTGACGAGTTTGATTGGGGTAATCTTAAATGGACTACTGGATCCTGTTCAAGCAGGACACTGCATGGACTGAGGAAATAATTTAGGTTAGTTTTAAAGAAAGTTATTTGTGTGGATGGATTCTATTATTTATAAATACATGCAAAGCGTCTAAGCAGCTTACAGCTAGGATCATTTAGTTGCCATGGCAATGCCCTTTCAGAAGCAAGAATTTGTTTTAGGTTCTTCCACGTTCTGTTCTTCTTGCCAGCTGCTGCTCCACCAATGCCGGAGTGCTAGAATTAAAAATATGGTGTTTAGAGGACAAAAAATAAATAAAGAATACTGTTTCAGAGCATGACACTTCTATTTCATAGTCTTTCTGATATGTCTCATCTTGTCATGGACCATTTGTTATTCTCACTTATTTCATCAGCAGGCTACTATACTGTACACTTTAATCTTGGCTGCAAGCAAAAACAAAGCTTTTTGGACTGTGTCAAAGCTTCTATGTTTCTGATTAACTGAAGGAAATTAAAATCTGCTTTTTACATGGAAATAGAAAATCAATGTGGTTAGGCTTAGCCTGAGATTACAGGATTTTGTATGTACTTCCTGTCGTATTAGAACTTATTACTATGAAGTTGTTCCTAAAATTATGATTATACAGCTAAATTTTCCCTCTCCTTTTTATGGCATATTATAGGTACAGCTCTTTTACAAATTATCCATACTGCAGAAAACACAAATGATCTTGCAAAATGTAATGAATACTATGAGAAACTTTCTGGAAATTTTATTTTTCTTTCAAAGGCTAGGAGACAGAATAATAGAAAAAGAATAATAAATAGAATGTTGGCTGCCAAGACAATTTTGCATTTTGAAAGGAACACTAATGGAAGGCTTGCCACAGGTACTATAATGGCAGTTGCAGTTATCAAATGTGATGGCTACAGAGTAATTTATTTATGTCCCTCCAGAGACAGAAGCTGCACAACATACTGTACTACTTCTGAATGATCAAAGGACACAGATTTACAGCTTAACTTCAGAAAAATAAAATGTTCTTACAATTGAGGAGTTGCTATTTCTGTTAATAATTAGAACTTGCCCCATGAGTCTCACTGAAACTCAGCAAAGTTCTGCAAACACACGTCTGCTTTGAATGTTTGTAAATTAACCAGTTAAATTGATGAGGAGACAGGATGACAGGGGGAAGGATTCAGTGAGAAAGCTTTTTTTTTGTAGACATAAGATATATTCAGAAAAGATGCTCACGAGCTCATGATATACTGGGTTTTGGTGATGGGTATCTGATTTAAAATATAGAAGCAAATATTTGCTCTTAGGGTAACAACTCAGTCATCTAAAGATCATTGTATAATAGAGACTGCTACAGTATGAAATGAAACTAGATGTACTTCCACACTACTAATTCAAATTCATTGCATGAATTTTCCCCTAAATCACTGCATAGTAATTTTTTGTCCAGTATTCTCAAAACCAACATCTGTTTTTATATGAACTTATGCCTCCTAAAAATGGAGCTGAGCATCACCTCACACGCCTACAATGAAAAGGTAATGACTGTCAAGCACAAATGAACTCAGCAAAGTTCAGAGAAAGCTGGAGCTAGGACAAGTGCAGCTACTGCTCTACAGCAACTATGGCTCTACGTAAGTGTCAGAAAGTCTTTTTCCCCTTCCCCATTGCCAAAGAATGAAAATTCCAATTGGAAAGTTTAGGAAAAGGTCAATTCTTCCTCCTTCTCTTAAGTCTATCCTCTGCAGTGAGCTAATGGCTCAAACTTGGGCATACATATGAGAGATAGACACTACTTGATTTATTTTCTTCCTTCTAAAGCAAATTAGGCTGGAATGATGCAAAAATCCATTCAAAATGTTACTACCAGGTCATACCAATGAAATGCTGATTAACACTCAATGCATTTCTTCTCAAATTAGTTACTGTATTGGAGGGGACAATTTCACGGTTTTTATTATAACTGCCTATTATTTCTGCAGCGCTTGCCAAAGGCCCTGTACATTCATTATTATTTCAAGCATGCAGACATTAGTATTGCCTCTTTGGAAATGGTGACATCCCTCTAAGAACTGAAGGATCAGCTCAGGGCCTCATGGATATTTAAATCCTATGTGGAAGCTACATGGGATGCCTCTGGGCACAAAAGGAGCTTTTGCAATAAGCCCCATTTCTCAAAGATGCTGCTGCTTGCTGGAGGATTAGTGAGCAAAGTATACGGTCATTTGAACACCCCTCTCATGACTGAAGTTGTCTGCAAAGCAGATGTAGAGTAACTCACATGTCAGAGATTAATTTCATACCCTGCCAAACCTGTGCTTAGTGAGCTGTGCGTTGCCCGATGACTCGTTATGTGCTGTGGGATATTGTATCTTGTTCATACAGAATGAAATCTGGGATAAAATCCTTCTTTCTAAGTACTGGCTTAGGACCAGCAGTCTGAGGTTGGCTTGTCTAGAAAGCATTCGTGCAGTGTGCCAACCATTTGGCCTTGGCACAGCAAGATAAAAAGATATCAAAAACAAACCCAGCATTAGTAACTTAATCTTCTTCACCTTCTCTGCTAGTTTAACCCTCATAGTGTTAGGAGCCTGCATTTCATCAGCTGTCAGTGTCTACACGACTCTGAATGCTGGCAGGCCAAACTTCTAGGGAGCACAGAGCATTTTGCTTCTAAATCTAGCAATGATTGGAAGAAGACACCACCAATCTGTTAAGAGTTTCAGGGACCAGAAGAGGAGCAAAATGCCATTTGCTAATGACTCTCTAGCTAATTTCTAGCTCAACTGCTTTGCAGCCTGCCTTGACTAGGAACTGGAACACAGGATTCCTACAATCGTAGTATTAATCGTTCCTCTCTAGCTGTGGTAGTTTGTGAGATACCATATCATAAAACTTCCACACTTACCTGCACCTAACAGGTTTCCTCACTCTGTTCCAGAATTTAATATAACAATTCTGCCTCTGGACCAGTGCCATTTTCATGCTATAATACAATGTGCGCTTTTGATCGTGGTGTGACGTGGATTGAGGTGAATTTCTTAAAAATTGTCAACCTTTTATTTGGCTATTAAGCTTATTTTCTTAATATTTACACTAGGATCATGGTTAAATAGAATCCTAATTAGTCTTTTATGGGAAAAGTTTGAAATTTCAAATTGTTAAAGCAATATACTTACGATGAAGTTTGGGTCTTTAAATGGTAACGGCTTGGCAGTAGTTTCCACTGATCCTGTGCTGGAGTCTGTGTTCAGAAATTTATTTTCACTCACAGCCTCTCCACCTGCACTCTGCAGAAAAAATACAGTCTTACTGCTTGTTACTCTGAGCAAGTTTAACTGGAGATGGAGCCATCTGCTTTATTACCTACCTGTTGCCTTTTCAGCTTTCCTATCTCTTTTTGAATCTTTAAATATGTTGTATGCCAAGAGTGGGGAAGCATGAAACAGAGTATTTCTCAATCAATTTACTACTGACACACAAAGGGGAGGAGGGGAATAGGGTGGCCAAAGCCCACGGAGTAAAAACTACATAGGGTTTATTGCAGTATTAATGAAAGCCACCTCATCTCACTTTATAAAGTGCAAGACAGCATGTGCAACCCAAAACAGCAGAAATGTACACTGGATCTGTTTTAGAATGTTCTGTATAAAGTATTAACAAGAATATATAAAATTTATAAAAAGGCTTTTCATCATATTTCTAAAGAAATATAGATTACTAATTTTATTCTGCATCCTTGGTGCCAGCTGTGCTTCAGTGAGGACTGAGAAAAAGTATTTTGTTATACATTACTTTTATATGCAAGCTTCACAAAACCTACATGGGTGCTAGTTAGTGTTTTCTAGGTTTTCTTTATGGTTTGTTCATTTATTTAGCAGGAAGAGCACTCAGGAAAGATGTGTGTGACTGGAAAGCTAAAAATGTTGTGTGTCAATCTAAGTGATTTCTGGTAATTCTGCACAGGTGAGTTTATGGGGTTTTTTTCAATTTGTTAGGGACCTGTAAGTCTCCATATTACCAGAACTAGCCCATGCTACATACATAAATGTTTCTTTGAAATCCTCATCTACCCCAAAGTCAGTGCAAATTTTGCCACTGAGTTTGGTAGCTTAATCAATAGGAATTCATACCTTGATTTTTATTTGTTGGTTTTTTTTTTACTTGGAGTAAAAGCTTGGCTAAAAGCTAAGTCAGTATTTACTGAGCGGATGGTTAAAATGTTCTTTCATGTTAGAGAAAAAAAAAGTGTTTTCCTGTAAAAACCTTTTGTGTTGATACAATACTCATCTAAGTATTAAAAAAAGGACTGTTATTATTTGTGGCTTATTGGAGCACCTCTACAAACTGGACTACAGAGCAAAGGCCATGATTCAGCACATCCTTCTCCATGTGACTACAAGGGAAGTGTTTTTACTCTTAATACATGCAAAAGTAATTACAGGATTAGGGACTAGGCAAGTTGAACTCTTCTTAGGGGAAATACTTCAGTCATTCTACAGTGCCTGTTTCCAACATAGCAAAGAAAGGTCTTAAATATTGGAAGTATAAAGTAAAAAGCAATGTTTCTAGTGCCTTACTAAAATAAAAATATAAATAGGAATAATCTGTTTTCAAAACAACACAGCCCTCTGTAAATTCATATTACAGGGGATAAGGCAGTAATAATATCAGCAGAAGCAACACTGAAGCCTGTACCTAAAACTTGATTCTTCTATTGAGGACAGAAAACATTAAAAGGCAGTGACTGTCAGAGAAATAGAACAAATGCAGATGGATGTTTAGAAACATGTACATTATGAGGCAGTGAGCAGAGAAAATATCTTCATCAATCCTAAGTGGCTTTATACACTGAGTTCCTAGGTTTCAAAGTATATTCTTGTACATGCATGCTTCCAGCACTTCAAATTTCAGCAGCAAACATAAGTCAGCTTTGAGAAAGACAAGGCTTGAGATACAAGATTATTTTTCATGAATTCATTATCTCTGATACTGCTCATTATCAGTGTAAATTCTCTTAAGTGGAAGAATCAGCGCTCAGATTTACTCTTCAAAGCATTCTTGCCTTTTCTTTGGTACCATCTGGCTGGTTTTAAATCCAGTTCTACAGATAATTACTTTATCACTTTTGACCCTTCAGTGATCTTCTCCTAAGTATTCTGGTTTCTATGAAACAGGCTTTGAGTAGTATTTCAACAATATCTCAAAACAGTAAGTAGTACTTTGAGACTCAGCAAATAAAAATAGTTAAATAGTAAAGGGGAAGAAACTTCCTTATACATATAGTCTGTAATTTCTGCAGCTGGATATACTTAGATATTACCCTCATCATCTTCAGTGTTCTTTTCTATGTGGATTCAGTGCTAATCTTCCTGGTGCAGTGGGAAGGAAAGTAAGGAATTGTTCCTGGCAGGACAATTTCTGAATGTAAATACTACATGTAATTTCTTTTCCATTTACCAACTCCTAAGGGTTTCTCGGTATTAGAGCTGCTAAGAGTTGGGCTAGTTCTCATTACGGGACAGATGTTGATTTTGTTGGTGCCGGTATCCCTTGCACGGTGGCAGATGCAGCAGGATCTAGAGAAGCAACTGCTGCTTTTTGGGTTCGTTGCCCATCAAGGCATTGGGCTCACGGGATCACCCAAGTCATCCTCCAGTGCCAGCGAGACATAATGCCAGCAGTAGCCTCTGGATCTGCCATGGACAATTTGAGAGCAGCGGTTTCCTGTCCAAGGCAAAGGGTGCAGGGCTGTAAAGCAGTTTTCATACCACTGAGGCATGCAGCTGATACCGTGATTTCATAGCCCTGTGACAGACTGGGAAGCAAATAGGACTGAGTACTATGATTCCAGTTAAATGCTGGGAATGAAGATAAAGATGTACGGTAGAGGCATGCCAGTTCTCTCACCCAGCACTGCTTGTACAAAAGCTCTAATTTTTAGCAGTGGGACCATGGCAGAGAGACACTCAGTTAGTGTGCTCTTCTTTCTGGAAAAACATTAAAGAGTTGAGCAGAAGCATGGCTTCCCCAATAACGTGCTATTGCACAGAGGCATGAACTCTGGCACTACAGAGCTTTGAAAGGCTCTTCCTGTGCAGCCTGCAGAAGTCTCAGCTGATATCCTTTTGCAGCTTTATAGCCACAAAATGCAAGTGCCTCCAGAATCTTCAAATCTCTCTGGCCCACGTTTTAAACACCAGGATTTAAAGGATAGAAAACATAGTGTAAATTTTCAGGTTCATTTTCTGAAAGTTTTTTAAAGGCAGGAGATATGGATCTACCTTTGTTCTGCAAAACACATGTTTCCTGGAAGTGAATAATACAGTGATAATACAAACCATTATTTACAGCCTGAAAAGAGATTCCTCAGTGAACAATTACTGCACAGTAAAGGTAATCTTTAACTTTTAACATCAGTTGAACAAATCTCTCCCAAATGTGCTTGTTTTCTTGGTTTAGATTGGAAGACAGTTCATTCTTCACCGTCATATACTGGGACAAACAAACAGGAAGAATTCAAATGCCCTTTGTAGTCCTGTGAAGTGACGGTGGTGTCGTGAGCACAGTGAGGAAGTGTCTGTCACCAGGGAACACGCTCTGCTCAATGTGTGCTGTAACCCCCAGTCACGTGTGGGGCAGCTTCCCCTTCCTGCCCAATCCACAGCCCATCCCCAGCACATTTTCCCTACTGAGCGGCTCTCTTAGCTAACTCCCTCACCCCTAGACTCCTGGGATAATCCCAAAAGCTTTGCTGTGGGGCTAAAAAGAAGGTGCAGCCATGGGCTGAAACACTCAAAAGCTTCTTTAAAGTTTCCTTTTAACTGATCTTGTAAACAATCTTTATGGGGAATTCAATACACACTTCAAGGAGAGAGCAGCTTTTAACATGCACTTTATAACTAAATTGTGTCTTTTAAATGTAGTTTATGTAACTAGGGCTACAGGGAATTTGTGGTACATTAGTCACTAAGCAGTATGTTTTTCTCCATAGTCTGTTGAAGATTATAGCAACAAAGATTTTGGAGTGGCTTTACATTTACAGGGTACACCTGCATGGGAAAATGAAGACATTACGTCAGTACAGCTGAACATGCTTATGCTACTTTAACTTCAAATAAGGATAAGAACACTGCAGTAAAGACTGCAGCTAAGCCATCAGTAACTATCAGTAACTCATCCTCTCCCAGCACCTCTTTCTGTAGCTATTGATCCCCACTGAAGTCCATGTTGCCACTTCTTCTCATGTTACCCCTCTGTGTTCTTCTCCTCCCAGCATCCCCAAGGCATTCAGCAACCTTGACTGGAATGGCATGTATTAAAAGTCATAGGCAGCAGGTCAAATACTTCTTACAGGAGCACTTGCGCAATTTTATTCCCTCTGTAAAGTTGTGTTTATGTGCTTCAGCTGAATTTTAACTACAACCACAGTATGGCAAGCTGGCAACCTCTATTCCTCCTGGGATAGATGAGAGAAATAGTGAGGGGATGAGATTCTATTTTGCAGTTCTTTTCACAAGACCATCTATCCAGTACTCAGAGCATCCTTGCTGGGTGGGACACTGCCCTCTCTGTTATGTCTTAAGACTGGGTGACAGTCACCCAAGGGAGGAAGATGGCAGAGGACTTGGTAGCAAAAATTTGAGAGAGACTGAAAACCTGCAGCAAACGCTTGGGAGTCCTAATAAGTTTGTTTTAGGAGCAGCCAAGTCTGGGGAAGAGACTTGACTTAAGATTTGCTACCTTTACACGGGTTTCTTTTGAGTAAAGCCAAACCCCAGGAATGAGCCTAGTTTGGACTCTGCAGTATATACTGTCTGTGCTGGGAGAAAACACACTGGGAGGCTGCCTATTCACAAACTACTTTCAGTATTAGGTTTTGGTAGATCTATTAATTTTTTGTACATATTTTGTTCCAAATTCCCTACCGCAGATGTTTTCACATGGTTTCCAAAGACTGCGCCATCTGTCTGGTTTTATTTAGAGAGGACAAGCAAAACTTGTAGACCATGGAAGCTGATTTCTTTGTTTTGGCTATTTCTAGGTGGAATCAGCATTGTGGGGTTTGGGATGGGTGTCTGCAATGGCACTAAATACCAGGTGAAATTAGCTTATTATGAAACTACTTGTTTCACTCATAATTTCCTTTTTTTTTTTAACTCTCCCAGCAAGGATTAAAACTCCACAACATCAGTATATATCAGAATAGCTGATATATATTGAAGTGAAATTTCTTACCTATTTACTTTTGGATTATATTCTAGAACTTTTTTTTTATTATTTTAGACAAATAGGATTTTACTATGTATAAAAAAACCCATCAAAATATGAAACATGAAGTCAAAGATGTTAATATGTGCATTTCTGGCATCGTGTCGCTGCATACCACGCATGTCATGGCTTAGGAAAAGAAATGGATTTGCACATAGCTGAAGGTATATTACGACTATCAGCAGCCAGTTTCACTAGGTGTTAACAGTTTTACATGCTAAAACAAAATTTAAAACCAGAAGGTAACTGAACAGTGTGTTAGCAAATCAAAACTTAAATGCATAAATAAATTCTATGAGAACTGGAAAGGGAGTTTCTAATTTAAGGATGCAAAAACAATACTGAAAACATTGATTCTCTCTGTTTTCTGCAAATCCTTAATTTGTTAGTTTTGACAATATATTGAGTACAGGAATTTTAGATGAAGGTGTTTGCACATGCTGGGTTTTGGTTTGGTTTCATGCCTGCATTCAGTATTTCTGAAATGCTGGCTTTGCCTTATAGTGATGATGAGGGTGTTGTATGTCGCTTTTGAAAAAGAAATAATTAGAGGGGTCTGGCCCCAAGCACACAGTTTACTGAGGAACCCACTTGTCTTCAACTGTTCTATGTGAAATTCAATAAATAGTTTAAATTGCTTTTACTTTCTTTAGGCAGCTGATTGGTGCGTGTCTAATTATTCCTGTAGTAGGTTACTTCTAAAGCAGCAATATCCAACTTGTAGCAACTTACTTGGTTTTCAGTTGTGTGTAAGTTCTGTGATATCCTGACAGAGCTGTGGCATGCAGCCAGGGAAGAAAATGGTAATTTATAAAATCGATGGATAATACCTGTATTTTCACTAGCAGACAATTACAGTGAGTGAGAATGTCATGTGGAAACAGAGCACGAATGTCACTAGATGACAGCAGTGATGATATGAGCAGACTTTTTAAAATTGGGAGTAGATCCTGAATGTCAGCTATTTAACGGAGTGCCAGCTAATACTGCTCATACTGGAACATATATTAAGCTGTTTGATTAATATATTAGCTCTCACTATAACAAGGCTGGCCCAGGCTCTTGCACATTCTGAATATTTAAATAATTTAACTTTGCATGGTGACATGACAGGGGCCATTAAAACTTGAACACGTACCCTCTGGCAGACAAAAATGCAGCTCTTTTCATTGCTGGGAATAATTCACTGAGAAAGGTGTCAGAATTAGACGTGTTTAAGCTCAAGTTAAAATGATGGTTAAAAAATTTCTCACTGCCAACATTATAACCATGGTACATTTCTGAAAGCAAACTTCCTGAAGACTCAGTAACAATGCAGGACTGAAGAAACAGCACTGTCTAGAACAAGATTAACTCTATCCATGTCTGTGACAAAAGGGTTTGCTGGAAAGACTTTTTCAGTAAGACATATAAATATGTCTTCCTCATTTGGTTGCATTTTACTAGTTCGTGGATTCAGCAGGAAAAACTTTTTCCCTCTTCCCTTCCACTCACTAAAATGAAGCCCAGTACAATGTCCATAGCCTTTTCTCTCTCAGCATTTGTGTACATGGTAGTATTTTAGGAATGTTCTCCTTTCACATAAGGTCCTAACTTATTCTGCCATAGGACAAAAAAGAGTTCAGCTTGAAAATGTTCAAATGCCAAGAAGGAAAAGAAAAAAACAAAACAACCCCTAATCTTGCACATTCACAGTAAATTTTGTTCCAGAGGGCACTGAAAAACTGAATTTACTTTAACAAACCAAAATCCAGCTATTAAGTACAGTGCAGATCATTGTCCTTGATTTCAAGCAGCTACTGGGGTTGGCGGATCATTTGTGTATACAGTTTAAATTGGGAGTAAATCCATCTAAGTCAGTGGGTTTCATCACTGTCAACTCATCTTAAAAGACAAGGGTCCTGGTATAGGCTTCTGCTTCCACTGACATCACAAGTAAATATCCCAAAGGCCTGACAACAAAAATATTTTTGCTTAAGTTACCACATGGTCCTCAGATGCTACTGCTGTTTTCACTTATAAAGAAAGCTGAAAGAGCTTGTTGTTAAAAACAAACATAACAACACAAAGCTAGAAATTAGATTGTTGGACTAGTATAATAACAGTTCACAATTCCAAGTACATATATCACTAAATGCACTTCCTCTAACCATTTCCCAGAGGACCTTTGAGTCCAGTGTCAAACTACCTACCTGTACAACTTACAAAACCTGCCTTTCCTAAAGGTTCTTTCTCTCTGACTTGCTGGGTATTTCCACCAAGCATCAACAGTCAATCAACTGTGCAAATTAACTCCAAACATATGACTAAAATTTAGATATAATCTCTGCTGTTAGGTATATAAGAGTGTGGGGGAAGGTGTTTGAAGAAGGACATGGAAAATGCTTCAACTGCAATTTAAATAAATAAGGATAATACATAAAGCTGCCCAGATAGCAATCTCGACATTATGCTTTCGAACTTCTGCTGTTCTGAGTCAAGTTAAACATCTCACATTCCAACTGCCTCAGAAAGGCTGAATAAAATTTTACTCATGCACTAAAAGATTGGACTGTCACAAAGTGATGGATGGCTTTTCTATGCTCTCTGTAGGGCATTTCAATACCATAGACTCCAAGTGCTCTTGATTAAAAGGAGACATTCTCATTTAGGGTCCTGTCAGTGCCTGAGTTTCAAACCATTATCATTCACCTGCACTGGTGGTTCCAGTGACAAAATACTTACCAAAATGTATAAAATACTAATTACTTTAGTCACTTTGATAGAGGTATAAAACACCCTAATGCAAAGCTCTATTATGATGTGTGAGGGTTAGAATTCAAAATTAAAAATGCAACCAAAGGGAGAATAAGATTTTAATTACATTCCCTACCTCTCAAGCATTTCTTAAAAACCTGGGGGAAAAAGACATAGCAATTTCATGACACAAGATCTACCTTCATAAAAGTACTGCTCACTTAAAAAAACCCAAAAGCAAATCAAAAACAAAACAAGAAGAAATCAAGTTCACTTTCTTCTCTTCAAAATTATTAAACAGTCAAGCACAGAAAAAGATGAACAAGTCTCAGTAAAAAGCTTGGATTTATTCTCAAGAGATCTCAAATGCCAAATCTGTTTTCCCATTTAAAGACTTTTAAGTATTGTGATAGACAAAGTTTTATAACTTACAGACATTTAAAGGAAAAAAATTACTATTTCCTGTGGGGAAATGCCTCAAATAAAATGTAATTGGGACACAACTGTGAATAGCTTCACACTATCCCAGAAAAGCTTGGTTTAATTTGCATTTGCCACAAAGCTCCCTTCAGCTTAAATAATTGCAAGGGATCTCTCACTTTTAGATTTCATTTGGTGGATTGGGACTACTCCTTGTTTATAAAGTTTGACAGTTTTCTTTATTAAGAAAATTGTAACTTGGACAAATTCATAAGCATAAGATGAATGGCATTGCTGAAGTGGCCCTAGAGCTAAAACTTTCAGCATATTTAGAATCCAAAAGCACGTGCTGAGTCATACTTTCATCAAGGGTAAAAGTGAGCTCAGCTAACAGAATATTTTGATCCCTCTAAACAAAAAAAGTCTCCTAAATTGATGGCCTTTAAGACTGAAAATGGATGGAAGCATACTAGCAAAAAAGACTACAGTAAATCACAATTGAATTTTTATAAAAAACTGCCAGTACGTTCCTTTCTCTATCAGAAAAAAATCAGTCAAGGACTTTGGCTAAACTACATCTTAAAGTTTAAAATACATCATTTGATACAGAACAGTTAAGGTCAAAGTACATCTAGAGAAAAGAGTGGAGGATGACAATATGCTCATGTGCCGCTAACATTGAAATGCTGCTCAGGGAGCAGAACTACAGAATCCCTGTGCTGAGAAACAGCCTTCAGCCAAGCTAGGAGAAGGATCCAAGTCCATTCATCTGCACGTGACTGAATCAAGGACAAGGAAAGCAAAAACTTATCGGCTCCTATGACTGATGGGAGAGTATTTTCATTCTGAAAAAACAAACAAAAAAACCCCTCTGATTGTAGTTTATTCTGTAGAACATTGTCCATTTTGATGGGAAATAATGGTTGAGTAACAAAGAAAAATAAAACAATATTTCTTCAAGAACAGGCAATTAAATAGTTTCAAAAGAAAACAGGGTATATCTTTCAGAGCTCCTACTCTATCTATTTTGCTTAGGAAAAAACACACCTGAATTAGAAGAGTTAAATTTTACCTTCAAAATGTTATGTTACTACCAGGTAAACCAATACAGAAAACAAAACTTTACTTTTGCATTTTCCCTATTCTTTGCACATTTTAGCACTTGACTCTTGTCTTTCTTGTCATTTTAAGTATATAAAAATTCTAGTTTTATTTCATTTCTGCTAACCACACTACTTCTGCCATGGTGCATTGCAGTCTAAAGTTACTTAGAAGAAGCTTTTTCCATTTGTGCACAGGTACTTAAGACTGCCATACTGAAACATCACGTCAGAAAGACAAAGGTTAGGTACAATGATCTATGAAACATTGCAATGCTACAGGAAGTGAGATAAAAAACATTCTTTCTACAAACTTTCAAGAAGTTATCAAAGGCATAATGTATCAGAGAGCAGTAATCTTATCAGATGCTCCAAAGGTCTTTTAAAGAAGACAAGAAAAGAAACTATACCTTAGATTTTAAAATTCTTCAAGATAAATCTGTCATCTTTATTGTTTGTCTCATATTATGGGACAAAAAAAAAAAATGGTTGCAAATGCCCTGAATACTGCATTCACTTTCCTTTATCTAGTAAACTCACTACCAACCAAAGTTCCAACTTTGAATAGCACACCAGTCTCCCATACTCAGCAAAACTGTAGATGCGTTATCCTATGGATAACTACATTTAACTGGATAATGAGAAAAAAAACCAAAACCTGACAACTGAACCAAAATAAACATATGGTAAATTCTAATTTAGATGAAAATAAGGTAATATAAGTATCTCTTGTAGGCTATTTTGAGGCAGCTCAGGAGGAAGAGTGTTGTATGGTAGAGCTAATTTGAAGGCAAATTTCTGAAATATTTCTGCAGAAACATTTGTACAAGTAGGTGGTTGTTTACTCAGCTATGCAGGTTCCGTGGCACTTCACCCTGATACCATATATTGAAGTTGAGGAACTGCAGCAGATCTGAAAAGTGCCAGACAGTTCACTGTTTTCAAATTAACTTCTATCCCAACTGCCTTTTTTGCTCGAAATAGAACAGAACTATTAAAAGACTTGACTTGCCACTACATTAGAATTAGTGAAGTTTTGATATCACATCCACAATTGTAGGTGAGAGGGAAATATAGTATTCAACATTTTGTGGTGGGTTTAACAGGATCCTATTTTAAGACATTCCCCACAATGAATTATTCAGCAAATAAAAAAAAAAAAAAAACAACAACCTTTTGGACAGATAAAAGAAGGACAAGGATAAAAAGGGCAAGTCTGTATCCGTGAAAAAAAAAGGCAATTCTGGCTGCAACAAAGAGGCTTAACAAAAATTCAGGTGAAAATGGAATTTCTGACTTCAGAAAATTCAAGGTCATTAACGTGAGACTCAAACTAGCACTTCTAGCTCTAGACCATGTAAATAGAGATAATCAATTTAAAGAATAATGCCTTTCCAGATTACTACTTTTGTTTACGAAGCCTGAACACAACGTGCATACATCAAGGAAAAATGGGCTCCTTCTATTCCAGTTTGTTGACCTTAACATTTAATTTTGCTGTCAGAACATTGTCCTGTCCTTTCAAGGGAAGAGCAGTTCTACTGAAACATAACCATTGTTACAGTAATAGGGAAACTTAATACTGTCTAAACGTAGTTGTTGACTTTAGTGGTAATTTTCATGTTTGAACCTGCCTATGACAGGAGCGTAGGACTGTTTGTTTAGGGAGAGGACACACCCATCTTAGTCACAGAATCTGACATCTGGAAGCTGACAGAGTAACACTGAATCACTGAGGCTGGAAAGGGTCTCAGGAGATCACCAGCTCACATCCTGCTCAAAGCAGGGTCAGAACTGACCTTGGACTAGATTCTTGGGGCTTTGCCTCCGCAGACCCCAAACACTTCCAAGCACAGAGATTGCACAACTGTCCGTGCAACTCTCCGTCTCCCTGGCTAGAAATCAGTATCTTATAAAATAGAAAATACTGGTTTTAGTAACAAAAAGCTCTTTTGGTCATAAGCAGTCATATAACGCACACTAATGACTGCCCTAATTCCTGCATGTTTCAATTCAGCAGTATTTTGCTGTAGTCCTGATGGTTTCAGGGCATAAATGTAACAAAGTTTTTAGACAGAGAAGTCATCTTTTATTAAATGTACTTGTTTATCTGGAAAATTAAGACAAGCTTCTGGATAAAAGAATACCAATACATATTGCATACCAATACACCACAGACTCAACAGAAAGATTTTTTTATGGCACATAACTTTCACACAGTTTCCTAGAGGGTTTTAACTCACTTCACCTTTATCCTAAATGATGAGTGTTTTCACAATACTTTCTCCCTTGACTGATGAACATTCCCGATACTCCTGAGATGCCAATAACCTTTTCTTCAAAGATGGTCTCCTTGATTCATATCTAACCACATTCTAAGCAGTAGTTCTGTATTTAGCTTGGGAAGCTGCTGTTTCACTTTCAAATATGAAAAAAGACTTAAATGCCTGAAATTTGATTTGAGTTTTCCAGCTGTACTGCTTAAGTGACACTAGCCATACCTGTAAACCTTGTCTAATTTCTGCAGAAACTATCATAGGTGTCTCAGCTTTTCCTGCCTTTTTTCTTGTTCTTTCATTAACTCAGAAAAGTAAAAATCTGAGGAAGTAGTAAATAAGGCTGTCATGATAAGCACACTGCATCTTAATGAACAGGTTATGTAAAGCTACAAGCATGTCAACACTCCAAAGGCAGAAACTCAAAAACCTAAGTTGCTTAAAACGGTATAGAAGGTTTCACCTCTAGGCCTTTGGATGTTTGCAAAGTGAGCTATCTTTTTTTTTAATGATATCAGATTTTATGTAGTACACATATTACGTAGGTTGTACACAGAAGCATAGAATTTTGTGTGTTTATTGAAAGTTAAGGACATATGATACACAATAAATCAAATTTCTCTGTTTAATAAATGATAAAAAGGCAAATATGATACTAAGAGTCTCTTTTCATTTGGTAAATCCCAAAAAAGGCCTGCAATGCTTTATAAAAGGAATTTTCTCTTTTAATTCTCAAAAACGCTCCTTATCCACAGCAGGGTCTTTTAAACAGCAAGGGCAGGTTTTTTTCCCGAGTCAGCCAGTACTTACCTCCTGGGGCAGGACAATTACAAGGCACATAGCCACAGACATTCACCCTTCCCAAAATGATGGCCTCTGCTACAGTGTAAGTATGTATTAGTCACAAAAGAGTTTCCCTTATATCCATTTCAAATTTAAATTAATAGGATTGCATTTTTACTACAACATAAACACATCTTATGAGATGGCATGACAATTTCACTTTTTGTCTAGAGTTTAGAACAGAAATTATTTCTGATCCCTGTTGGCACTACTGTGTATTTTGTATTAAAATTATCATAAAACAAAACATGTAATAGAAATAAAGACCTAAAATACATAAGCAGACCATTCTGATGACCACGTTCATTAACAAACTATGGATTTGTTCTCTTGGGAACAGAGAGAAAACCTCCATCCTTGGATGTAGAGGAGAACACCTTTCCACACTCCCACGCCAGAGCTGCTTTCAGCCCAGTGGTTAGGGTGTGCTTGGGAAAAAGAGGGTTTGAATCTCTTCGGCAGTGGCAGGAACAGGTAACTTCAAGTGGAGGACAGATGATATAAAAAGCAAGTAGCAGTGCATAAGTGTGCTTCTACTTTTAAAAGAAAGGATTTAATACCAGCTTTCAAAAAGGCAGATGTTCATGGTTCTGAATCCCAAGTGGAATGAGTTGCCTAAATCTTCAGGGAGAAGTATAATTAGGACTAGTACCTATTTCTTGATAGCTTATTTTGGTGGCATCTCACAGTTAGTAGAATCAGCTGAGGGACTTAGAGGCTGACAGACAAGTAATTTGACAGCTGAAACTGTTACTTTCCAGGCCTTCCTGCAGGCAGGGACACTGGATCGAGCATTCCATTTAGTCTGTTACAGTCAACTAATCAAATCTGGGATTAAGGGTATGTAAACCCATGAAGTAGGTTGCTTGAAGTGGAAAAGTGGTTTCCCTTGCCACTTGGTCGTGCCTCTTCCTTGTACTACACCCCACAGGGGTTAGACTTCCCGGCGAATCAGTCCAGTTCACGGGTGCAGCAGGAAGCAATGCAGCTTCCAGCACAGGGGGGATGTCTGGCAAGTCCTGACTGCTGACCTCCATCAGTGCAAACAGGTCTGGGGAGAGCCAAAGCTGGCATGATGCAGCCAGCAGGAGCATGCAGCTGAGACTTGTGGAGGTGGATAAGAGGGAGGAAGACCGGAGGAGACTGGGACTCTGATAATGAGAAACTAATCCATTTGCCTAATTGAGCCTCTTAAAGTTGCAGGTGTGCTTTGCAATGAGGCAAGACTCACTGTTTATGGATATGAATTCTTGTCTCAGGGCCAGGCATACTTCACAACACAGTGTGTCACAGCTTTTATGGCTTTCTGCAGGTTTAAATAAACAGCCAATCTCTCCATTCTGTTTTCTTGGAATGTTTGAAAAACATGTTCACAACCCTCTCTGGCTAATAAATTAATATTTGTATTAGCCTTTCTAATCCAAAATGAACACATTGATTAAATGGATACAATGTATATAATTGATATAACTACCAGTGCCTCGCTACAGCAAGAATTGAAGTTACTACCAAATGCAATTACTGCACTTTAGAAAAATGTGAAAAACAGTCTAACACCTCTTTAAATCTGCAATAGCTAGACAGTTAAGTTATTGCAAATTTTCTTTTGTTAATCTGAATCTTTCACAGCACTGACTGGATTCTGAGATCACTTTTTAGGGGTACTGCCTCTCAGAGGAAATTTCATGCTGAATTACATCTATGAGGTGTTTCAGATTGCTCTTTCTCCTTCAAAAAAACAACCTATCCTTTTTTATCTTCTTATGATAGAAGTGGTGAACCATTTTTATTGTCTCCTAAATTTCCTGCATGTTTATTATGAATCCTGAAACTAGGTGTGATCATATAAGACTCCATTTTCTGTTATCTAAAGGAGAGATTAAAATTGTCTGCTAGGACAAGTGAAGAAGGGTAAAAAACCCATGACACCAGCATATGATGCCCATAGTAAAAGGAAACACACAAATGCTTTTGCCTTTCTACAACGTTAACACATCTGTGTTTACTCTAAAATCTATTCACATTTGGTTGGGGGAGGTACATAATTCCCTGAGATTGGCATAGTCTGGTTTAGAAATTCACATACTTTTATGATTACAGATCATCTGAAGCCTTCAAAATTTGATAAATGTCAAGCAAAGTTAATCTTAGCTCTGTTTTGACAGTTTCCATTTTAACATAAATTGCTCTATAAAAGCAAATCCCTTTTAAAAATAAAGCTAAGCTTAAAACACACAAATTTTGCCAGATTTCTGTAGAAAATCTGCTTTTTGTCTTTTAATTACCATTTTTCCCCATCAGGGACTAGAGGGATTCTGGTTCTTTAACAGATTTAACTTCAAATGTGCAAGTGACAAAAACTGGTGCTTCGGGATAATCCCATTTCTCCTTAGTGGACTGCCTGAAAATAAGATGTATTTTGGGAAGAGTATTCCAGCTATTCACTATCAGCTTTGTTGCAGAAAGTATCTTTGTGGTGCAGAGTCTGAAAGAATTAGATATAAGCGCTGACCCTCTGAGAGCTTCATTCCAAGAGCTGCAGGTCTGGGGGATTTTCAGTGCTCCGTGGTCTGGTGACACGCACTGTGATGCCAGAGCACGTTAACACGTGTGAGACAGCTCTGCCAACTGAAATGCTACCTGCTAAAGCTCTTGTTAAGACATGGCAATTTGTTTTGAACTGGCTGCTAGTTTTGTAAGAGCCAAAAGTCTCGGGTAGGGTTGGTATAATTGTGCAAGTGGGTGAACTCGAAGAGCTCACCTTAGCAGTTTTTATCAGTAACTGGCAATCACCTGCAATGTATCATGGTATCTACATTTTATCCAATGGAAGTGTCATTTAAATCAATTTAATTAGGTTTGAATTAACAACCTGTGGGAACACATTGTATTGCTTAAAGACACCATTCCAGACAAGCAGTAGCTTCAGACTGGAACTGCCTCACTGGTTAAATTCACTATTTTTTGGTTACTGTTACAATCTTACAGGATGAGAGAGGTTTTAAAACAAAAAGTGTAGTCTAGAGCAGAATGACATGATAGCTTTTTAACAACCTGGCAAATAGATATGTACTTATATCTCCCTACTACGTGCTGTGTCAAGTTCCTTCTGTCTTTCAGGGCAGGTGGATTGGTGAGAAACGCTACTTGTTTATTAAATTTCCAAGTACAAAGGAGAAACACACTCTTCTGTAGCAGAAAGTCTAATATGGAATAATACTAAAATAATTAGAATAAGTTTGGTATCATACTGATTGCAGTAAACAAGGTCTGAAGTGGTAAGTAGGTAATGTTTAATTTTCACTCAGAAAGTTGTCATACACACTGAAGGAGGTCCTCTAAGAGGCTGTCCCAGAACACGGTGACAGCAGCAGCTCAGCTCAGTAGCTGTAGCGGTATTTGCGGATTCTGTAGTTAAACTCATTCACCCTAACCTCAATTTTCAGGAACTAACAGCCAGATCAAATGGGCCCTTTTAAAAACAATATTTTTAAATTGATTTAATGGTTTCATACTAAAAGTGCTAGGCTCGGTAAAATAGTGTAACAGGAGAATTGATTAAATTTACTGATGTTTAAGGTCAGATTCTGCGCTGTTTATGTACTAGGATAAGCTCCCTGCCTTCAGTGGGCAGCTTCTGAGTACATAACAGTAACCATGTCAATATGTGGATATTTAAGTCCACTTGTTGAACTTACAGCTGCCTGTCAGAACTGTGAAACCTGATGATCATCAGTTTATGAGATAAAGACATCATAATATAGATACATCTAAAATAAAAATGGAGTTCTAATTGTATCAGAGTCACTCCATTTATTTTTGTGTGGTGCATTAGGGGAGTTTATTTAACAGGATAGTAACTAAGCCATTTTGATTTTATTTTCTGACATTGTTGTATAGCTTTTGCTTTTAAGTATAGAATGAGAAATACCAAAAGCATTAAGTAGACATAACAGTAGTACTGCTGCAATAATAATAATCATAGATAAAATCAATGTAAATACTTCACCAGTTTAAGTCTGAAGTTATTTCACAAATAATGTAAGCAAATTAAATTTACCATATTATTTAGCATATTTTCTCTCTTTAATTTTTCCTAAGATAAAATCAGAAACTTTTTTCCCAAATCATTCTCCTATTTTACTGCAAATTCTAACTTTAAAGATTGTTAGCTGTCATGGAAAAGCCTTTTACCTCATTGCTTACATCTTGATCTAGAATATACTCTTTTAAAAGCTTCCTCTTGCAGTGTAATTTATAAAAATAATGGTGTGAACATTAAGGTAGAGCAACTGGTGGCATTTTAAGATGAGTATCAAAGATTCTATCCCAGGCTAAGTGATAGTAATTAATGAGACAGGAGACCTGGAAACAACTCTGCACAAGAGCCAGGGATGGAGCTGAATCAGCACCTACTGGGAACCACTGGGCAGGGATGTCTAAGGGAATGGTGCTGTGTAAATCACTCCACAGCACTGTTTTTGACACATTAATGTTACCATTTAATATACATAATAATCCCCAACATGGCTGCAGCAAAGACTGAGGTATTTTGCAGTGGCACAACAGCATGGGAGGAATAATTGTGCAATGCTGATGAAAGTGAAGTAACCAATTTGCAATCATGCTTTCCTGTAAACTCACTTTTAATATTACATTTGCTAAATACAGGCATTATGTCCAAAAAGCATGTGTCTCCTTCTGTAGACATGACTGACAAGCCCTGTGAGCAATGTGCTTCCAAACCAAATATGACTCAATACCTTTGGGTCGGTAACTCGCACAAATCACACAGAACGTTCTCAGCTGGAAGGGACCAACAAGGATCATCAATTCCAGCTCTCAAGTGAATGGCTCATATGGGAATTAAACCCATAACCTTGGTGTTATTAGAACAAAAAAAAAAAAAAAAAAGAAGGATATTTTTTGGTAATGTTCCTAATGTGTATCTTAGAGAAAGTAGGAATTCACATATTGGAGAAACAAAATCAATGGGATTTATACAAATTTGTATGCTGTGTGATAATTGTGCCTTCTTGTAAGATATACACAGTTACTCAAACTAGTTGATTACATTGCAATGCTTAAGCAGATTTGTTATAAAAAACATGAACACATTGAAATTTACAGTTTTACCAGACCAGCATGTCTTTCAGGGTGACCATTGTGACAGCTGCTTGTGATATAAAGCACATGAGAGAAAAACTAAGTATGTGATTTGCAGAACTAGCAAAAATCCCTTTTTGTTTCATTTCACGAAGATGGAATCAGAGACATGGGCATGTTCACAGCTGGCACAATGTGAAGTGTATTTTCATGTAGGTCAGCACAAGGTTCTCAGCAGAAGTTACTACTTAATACAACAGGGGGTCCCCAGATCTAAGTTGACCCCTGCAGGTAGTTTTAAACCTCCCAGTAGAGATTCTCTTACCTGCAGTTTGCTAGTTAACCAAGGAAATAATGTCAGTTTACTTAAAATACAAGCCATTTAATGCTGAGCTATGG
This sequence comes from Phainopepla nitens, assembly GCA_013400175.1. Lineage (NCBI taxonomy): Eukaryota > Metazoa > Chordata > Aves > Passeriformes > Bombycillidae > Phainopepla > Phainopepla nitens. The sequence goes on along the minus strand of VXBQ01016762.1, from coordinate 404,685 downwards.
CATGATGAGTTTTGGTGAGCTATGGAGTAATTAACATTTTTAACTCAAAACATGTAGAGCCCCCATTTCATTTCTGTTTGAACTGGCTTGCTCCAGAGCTAGCCAGCAACACTGAATAAGATTGCTAGAAGGAGATGTTTCTTGTCCCATTCCTGAGGTTACACATTTTGTGAGACATTTTTTTCTTTTCCTTGTGGGACTGATCTGCACTGCTGAAGTCAATGAATGCGTACGATGACTTGGATGTAGTGTTGAGAAATTACTTCTCTCTCCACTGAAATGACTTGTGAGATGTACTACAAAAACTGTTTATCACACACTATTGAAACCCAGTTTGAGTAAGAAATCATGGATTGTCTCATAACACTGGAAGCTGTCCACAAGCTTAAGTTTGGTATGAACTTTGGAAAACAATTTTAGAGGCTGAAGGGTGTGGAGAAGTCTTTCAAGTATAAATTATTTTACACATATTTAAGTTATATATCAATATATAATGACTTATATCAGCATACACACGCACACGTGCACAGACCAGGCAGCTCCACACTGGAAAATCCAGATCATGGTCTCTATCACACCTTGAAAAAGTTGTCAAACGTGATCATGTCAGGCAGTAATTTTTCAGTTGTGGTGCAGTTTGTTAGTGACATTAAGCACTATGGTATGTACTCCCTAGGATAAGCCCACCAGAAAAGAAACCATGTAACTGGAGTGAAAACAAGAGCATCATTCAAAGGAGGAAGAGTTTGTGTCTGTGCTCTCGTGCGTGCACATTGGCTTTTATTTGCCGGGAGAGAAGACTGCTGAAAAATGCATAAGCACTCCCCTGATCTGGAGGCTCATGTGAAAAAAAGCAACCTAACTGGCAGTACAGTAGGGCAGACTTTGTAGCTATGCTGCTGTTATAGCTCATGAAATATTACTGAGAAGAATCATGTCCAGGGGGATGAAAGGAATCTGCCATTTTTTCCAACCCTCTTTTGACCACTGTAGCTACCAAAATCTTTCTAGAAGAACTAATCCAAGACAACAGCATCTAAAGTCTATACAGATGTCATGTACACTCTGACTCTGAACATCCTCTAGGACTTAATTTTAGAGCATGGGATGACACCTCATCCTCAAGAGGCAGAACGGTTTGAGTGATTGCTTATTTCTATAATGGTGTGATCTACACCCCATCATCAAGAAGCAGATGACATCAGCTGGGGATGGGTGCTGGTGTCACACAATGCAGAAAATGAGGCTGCACCACCCGCTGGAATTGAGGGTTGGAGTTTAGGACAAATTGACGTTAATAGCCCTCCTTCCTCCCTGACTGACCCTGTTCCCCAAAACTCAGGCTCTGAGGTTACATCTGCATTTCATATGTACATCTCCTATCCACTCAGTCGGACTAAGAGAAGGCCACGTGCGCTGCCCACAGCAGATCTAGCAGCTGCTGAACTGTGCTCTGTCCAGCACTAGTCCTTCCTCCACGACAGCTCAGCTGCCTCACACTAAAATCGGCCCCACGCAGGGTCAGAGATTTGAGAACGTGAGGGTAACGCGGAGCTCAGGCCCGGCACAGCCTCGCGCACAGAGCCGCTGCCGGAGGCCAGCGCAGGGATCAGCAAGCTGCGGGCCGGCTGGGGCAGGAAGCGTCACACACCGCTGTGTGACCACACACGGCAGCTCCGTGGCCACAAACGCAGCTTCCACGGCATCCCGGTTAAGTTTTGCCTCATCCGGCCGCACCCCGGGCCGGGGAAGGGCAGAGAACGACACCACCGGTCCAGCCGTGCACATGGAGGGGAGGGGACACAACCTGCACCTAGAGCGGGATGAAGGAAGGCCCGACGGTCGGCGTCCCGACCTCTGAAGGGCCCCGCCGGCCCGAGGGACAGCGCAGCGGGCTCGGCAGCTCCCAGCGCGGCCACGGGCGGGACGGGAGAGGAGGCAGGGGCCGAGGTGGTGCCGTGTCCCGGGACGGGCACGGGGAGCGGGGCCGGTCCCGGCGGGAGGGGGCCGCGGCACCCGCACCCCGCGCCGCGGAAAAGGGCGGGGACAAGCAGGTCGCTACCGCGCATGCGCGCTGGCCGCCCTCCTCTCACTGTTACCTGCGAGCCGCCAGGCGCCGTCGCCTTCTTTTTNNCACCCCCGGCCGGAGCTGGTCGGCGAGGCCGAGGGTGAGCGGGGCTTGGCCGGCGCTTGTGAGGCTTCGAGCTCGGAGCAGCCCTGCCTGGGGCCTTGCTGCGAGTCTCGTAGGAAGCAGTACTGCCGCCTCCTCGTTGTCTTACGGTGTTGCGGGCCCCTGCTCAGAGACCTGGCTGCAGTGGCAGTCTCGGCCCCGGCGTAGCCCGTGGGAGGTAGCAAGTGTGGCGAGGTGTGGGGCTTCTCACCCTAGAGGGTGAATGGGGCTGGAAGAGGCGCTGGGTCTGAGTCATTTATAGCGCAGAGGCCTTGCAGCAGTTCGGGAGGTGAGCAGTAAGAGCTGCGGCAGCGGCTGAACCCGGGCTGTAGTTTGGTCCCTCGGGCCCTGTCCCCGCGTCGGGCCAGCGCTGGAGCTCTGTGTGCTCCGTGTAAACACCGCGCTGTGCCTGCGGGCAGGTCTTAAGCCTGAGTAAGGAGAGATAAAGTTTATGTGAAAGGCCCTCGTACGATGAGAATGGTGTGCGAGTCTCAGATGTGTCCGTTTTTCTCCAGTTGCCTCGATAAATTCCGCAGCGGGGTTTAACTGCTCCCTTCAGCTCCCAGGTGGTGAACTCTGACAAGCCGAGCCAGCGCTCAGTGTGAGCGGCCGCGCTCAGCTGCCACAACTCCCTGGAAGGAGATGGAAGTGAAGTGGGGTCTGTCTCTTCGACCGAGACTGCAGAGAGAGGACAAAGAGGAAGTGGCCTCAAGATGAGACAGAGGAGATTAACTGTTGGAAGAAAAGTCACTGTTTGGGTGGTCAGGCATTGGAATAGGCTTCCCAGGGAAGTGGTGGAGTCACCATCCCTGGAGGTGTTTAAGAAGTGCTTGAATCTGGTGCTGGGTGATGTGGTTTAGGGGTTGCAGAGATGCTGCCTGCTTGATAGTTTGACTTAATGATATTAAAGATGTCTTCCAACCTTGGTAATTCTGTGATTCTAACTGTGTAACCTTTCAAAATGCAAGTTATTATGGTTAACATTAAAAAATTCAGACTATAACTTCAGCTGGCTGATACTGATTGCTTGTCTGAGTAATTCATACTGCTGAAGATTTGTTTGCTTCCACAATGTTTTGGCGTGGCTAGTGGCTTGGTCCAGTGATTTTTGCTCTTCTTGGAATCTGGAATAATTTTGCACTGCAGAAAAATACTGGAATAGATTTGAAGGTATTTGGACTGTGCTCTAAAGAGTTTTCGCAGTCCTCTTATTGTCTGTGCTGTTTCACACCATGCCCCAGAAAAGCGCTTGCTGATGAGGTGATGTTGCGCAGATCTTCAACTGCTTAATGACAGAAAACTTATGAGCTTTGTGCTTGCATGTGCCTGCATTCAACATTATTGCCATGTCTGTTTGAGCTGCTTCTATGCAGTGCCAGTCTGCTAGGTTTCCAGCTGCAGCTGCATGAGATCCTGTCCCAGCACGTGCCTTGCCGAGAGACAGAGGTCCAAGAAGTTGATATTCAGGCATGAAAATTAGGTCACGTTTATAGACGGTGCTGTAATGAGGACTGAGCTTGGGCACGGTAGGGGTGCCAGGCAGTGCTGTGTAAAACAAAAACTTTGAAGGTGGCCTGAAAGAGAGTTGAAGACAAAAGCCTGGACTTCCAGGCTGTGTTCCAGGCACCTGTGTATGTAGCAGAAAAGCAGGACAAGATTTGCTTTCCAGGGGCATAAGCAGGGCCTTGTACAAACATCCAAGTCCCATATTCTCTTTCCCAACTGTAGCTGCTGTCTTTCTGTCTGAGCACACAGGCTGCCAGCAGTACCACAAAGCCAACTGGTACACTGGATTGCTTTTGCCCTTGGTGAGTGTTTCAGGCTTGTGTGTGCTCTGCAATTTGCATTTCTTCTCGCTTCAATTGACAGCATGCTCAAAATGGTGACCTGAGTGTGGAATTAGCAGGGGCACTGGGAGTCGCAGGGGAGTTGTGTCCCTCGATAAAGCCAGATCTGCTTTGCTGTGTGCTCAGAACGTTGATCTTGTCTTAGTCAGCCTTTTCTTGTTCCCAGGGCTGGGTCCCATCCCTTTCCCACGCACATGCTGTGTGCTCAGCTCCCAGGCATGCCCAATTAAATTGGAAGCATACCTTATCACAGGGATGTTTTTACTGAGAGGAGCGTCTTTAATGCAAGTGAATCATGCAGAGACTTAACGTGCTGCATCAGTGAAAGTTTTTAAATAGTGCTTAGCCAGGCATTTTCTTATCTATACCCATTTTTATCAATTGGTTTACTAAAAAAAGTCACAAGGCCCATGTGTATTGCAGCAATATTAAGTACAACAGAATTTTACACAGTACCAAATTCTTTACAGAATCACAGAATGGGTCAGGCTGAAGGGGCCACAGTGGGTCGTCTGGTCTGACCTCCCTGCTCAAGCAGGGTCATCCCAAGGATTGTGTCCAGAC